>CM077027.1:101392423-101876086 GCA_039090855.1 Macrothele yani
CTGCTGTCCAAGATAAACATACCTGTCTGTTATCTCCAGCTTTTCTCCATCAATCGATAAATCTTCATTTCTTGTAAAAGCATTGAACATCACTTTTGTTTTCTGAAAGTTCATTTTTAATCCCACTTCTTTACTCTTGTCAGCAAGTTCTGGATCATACTCTGCAGCTCTGATGGGGTAGTTGCAAAAATGACTACGTCATCAGCAAAACGAAGGTGGGTTAGATAATCTCCATTAATCTTTATCCCCTTGTTTTCCCAGCTCAGCGACTGAAAAACACCCTCCAATGTGGCATTAAAGAGCTTCGGAGATATGGGGTCACCTTGTCTCACTCCTTTCCAATTTTTACGTGTTGTATTTTCAAACAGCCTAATCTTTGCACTTGCATTTTCATAGATGTTATTAATAATATTAATGTATGCATCTTCAATACCGCAGGTTTTCAGAGCCATTGTAACTGCTGATGGTTTCACCGAATCAAAGGCTTTCATAATCGATAAAAGCCATGCACAATGGAAGCTCATATTCCCTCGCTCTTTCAATTAGTTCTCTCAGCACGTGGATATGATCTATTGTGCTTGTAGCCACTTCTGAATCCAGCTTGTTCTCTCGGTTGAGCCATGTCCAGTGTTACCTTCAAGCGGTGTGAAAGAACTTTAGTGAAGATTTTATAAACTACTGATAGGAGGCTGATAGGTCTGTAGTTTCTGAGATCCTCAATGTCACCTTTCTTATGTAGCAGGATCATTGTAGCGGTGTTCCAATCCTCAGGAATCTTTCCTTCATTAAGGCATCGAGTGAAAATTTGGGCGAGTACTGTTTCGATTTCTCCACTTGCTTCTTGTATGATGTGTCTACAGTAATTCCATCTTCTCCTGGAGCTTTTCCTCGCTTCATGTTCTTGATTGCATGTGCAACTTCTGCTGGAAGGACTGGAGGAACTCTGGTACTGGTATCTTTCATGATGTCTGGAGTGCATATATCATCCCTTTCATATAATTTGGAGTAGAAATCTTTCACTCTTGTCAAAATTTCGCCTCTATTTCTTGTTACAGAACCATCTTCTTTTCTCAGTGCCATAATCTGTTTTCTTCCCTTACTGAGATGTCCCTTTGCTATCTTTAGGCTTTGGTTGTTTTCAATTGCTTTCCTCACTAGTTCACAGTTGAATTTTTCACGTCTTCAGTGATACTTTTTCGTACTGTCTTGCATAGCTCTATATATTCCACTTTGGAAGTCACATCTTCTTTAGTTGTCCTCATCACTCTTCTTTTTTGCATCAACATTTTGGTTTTTCCTGATAATTTGTTCACATGCAATTTGTTCTTAGACCCAGCTAATTTTGTTGCTGTTTCCATAAGAGCTTTGGTTACTTTTCTGTTAACTTCAGAGATGTCCACTTCTTCCCGATGTTAGGTCTTCTAAAGCAGAGAACCTGTTCTTCAGTTCTAACTTGAAGGTATTATGGTGTTTTTTAAGGTTGGTTATGTCAATAGATTTTGTTTGTCTTATGAGCTTGCCACGTTCAAGTTTAGTGTTGAGGTGCATCTTACATCTCACCAATCTATGGTCACTACCTGTGTTGAACTTGTTCAGCACACTGCAGTCTTCTATGACGAATTTTTTGTTACACATAATAAAATCAATTTCACTTGTCGTCCCATTTGGATGTCTCCATGTCCATTTCCTGTGTGGCTTTTTCTTGAAAAAGGAGTTCAAGATGAAAACCCTTCTGCCTCTGCAAACTCAACGAGAGTATTTCCACGCTGGTTTCTGTTGCCGTGACCGAATTTACTACTGAAGTTTCATTCTGTTGCCGTTGCCCTATTTTTGCATTGAAATCTCCCATAATTATTTTCAAGTGCTGCTTACCTTTATTATTTAGATGACAAATTTCCTCATAAAATTCTTCAATTTCTTCTTCAGGAGGACTTGTGGTGGGTGCATAAGTTTGAATAATCTGAGCCTGGTATCTTTTCGAGAGTTGGATAACAAGTCGTGCAGCTCTGTCAGAGGAACTATATATATATATATATATATATATATATATCTCCCTCTCTCTCTCTCTCTCTCTCTCTCTCTCTCTCTCTCTCTCTCTTCTGTCCCGTGCTAGCAGTAGTATATTATCAAATTGTTCAGCCTCAGAATGATGTTATCTTTATACTAAACTTGAGGTAAGACAGCATGTGTGGGCCCAGTTATGTTTTCTTCTTTGACTTCTATTTTCCATAATTCCGTAATGTGTAGATTTGTCTTCATTTTCCCATAATTTTGTAATGCACACAAATAGTTTAATCACAAAAGTTTAAGAAAATATACCTCAAAAACTGCAAATAATTGCCATTAGTTTCCTTATAAATAAAATGGTATCATAATAGTTAGTAATACATATAGTTAAAATTCCCATGCACAGTCAAACATGCATCTCTGTGAAAAAACTACACTTAACCAATTGTGTTAAATAATTTTTGAAATTACTGCAGGTAAGCATTGAAGCCTTTGATCTTAAGTGCTGCAATTGTATTTCTTGTAGTTATCTGATATCTAATGTTAAACCTGTATACTGTCTCAAGATCTCGCTTTCATAAACCTACTGTAACCACCAATATTATTCCTTTTGCTTATTCTCTTTTTAAAATTGCAAATTTGCTGCCATGAAATCTTTTATTCACAGAGCTAATATTCTCAGACAACAGCTTAATGATAAGCATGTATGTAGTACATATGTATGCATCCATTTAATGGGATACAAAATAGAGAAATATTTCCATATTAATGGAGTACAAATCAAGAAATATTTCATGCACGCTATCAGCTGTAATAATTCTTGAAGAGAAACATAGGAAGCTCCTGGAAACTGTCATTTTGCATGGGTACCCTACTTCTATGATACAATCATTAATTGAAAGTAAAGTAGATCATGCTTTGTTACATTAGAATATTATAACTTTTAAAAACCTTGTAACTTGGAAGCTTTTGATGAAAACCTAAGATATCTCACGTTAGCTTAGGTCTTCATCATGCCAAATGGATCTCAGTCCTCCATTTAGCATGATGATGACTTAAGTTAAGGTCGAAAGCTCCCAAATTACGTATAAGCTTTTTTAAAGTCATAATCTTCTAACGTAACAAAGCATAATGTACTTTACCTTCAATTAGTTATCTCTTGTTATATGTATATGTTATCTCTTGTTATATATATATATATATATATATATGTTTTGTGCATCATCATCGTTAATAATTCAAATTGGAAAATTCTAGAAACTTATTGCTTACCTATGCATTCCGCTTCTAGAGATGAATTACATTTCATACACGTTGTTAGGTCCTCATCGATGTCTTTGTCCTTCAGTCCGTTGTACTGTAGATAAAGCAACACTTACTAATTACACTCACTTCCTTTTGGGTAGAAACTGTAGATCTTAACCTTTGGACTTCAAAAACACCAATTAATAACCGTTATTGATGCTCTAAATTTTTTGCCAAGCCTTTGGGCATCTTCAGGAGCGTGGCGAAGTCCCCATTGATGTTCATTGTTCTTTTATCACCCATAGAGTGTGATACTCCGATGTTGCCATTCGTCGGATGCTCAGTCTTGTATACACTTCTTGAAACCATGCTGGCACCATCTATGTTTCACTTTTTTTATATATACTGTTACTGATCGCCGATGCTTTCTTTATTTTCATCTTTTTTTTTTCTTGTGCTATTCCCTCGTCTTTTTTTTTTTTTTTTTTTTTTGTTATGTTTCTTGCCTGATTAAATCTTTCCAGTGACTGGATAATATATTGGGATCATTTTGGTTACAAACCCTCATCTTATTTTTATAGATTAAGATAGACTACTCCATTCTCATCTGTCTCTCTGATCTGTTATTTCTTTTTAGCATTTTTATCTCTTTAAATTTTGGATAAGTTTGGTTGTCCATAGAGAATTGTACTAAGGCTGTTTTAGCTTCTTTCTTTTGCCAATTTGACAATTTCAGCCTTAGTACAATTCTGTATGAACAACCAAACTTATCCAAAATTTGAAGAGATAAAAATGCTAAAAGAAATAACAGATCAGAGAGACAGATGAGAATGGAGGAGT
Organism: Macrothele yani; assembly: GCA_039090855.1. NCBI lineage: Eukaryota > Metazoa > Arthropoda > Arachnida > Araneae > Macrothelidae > Macrothele > Macrothele yani. The sequence goes on from CM077027.1 coordinate 101,396,516, forward strand.
CTATCTTAATCTATAAAAATAAGACGAGGTTTTTAACCAAAATGATCCCAATATACTATCCAGTCACTGGAAAGATTTAATCAGGCAAGAAACAGAACACAAAAAAAAAAATGGCACAAATGAAGAGGGAATAGCACAAGAAAAAGAAAAGATGAAAATAAAGAAAGCATCAGCAATCGGCAACTGTATATATTAAAAAAAGTGAAACATAGATGGCGCCAGCATGGTTTCAAGAAGCGCATATAAGACTGAGTATGTGACAAATGACAACATCAGAGTATCACACTCCATGGGTGATAAAGAACCACGAACATCGGTGGGGGCATCGCCAAGCCCCTGAAGATACCCAGAGGCTGGGCCAAAAATTTAGAGCATCAATAACGGTTATTAGTTGGTGTTTTTGAAGTCCAAAGGTTAAGATCTACAGTTTCTACCCGAAAGGAAGTGAGTGTAGTTAGTGAGTGTTGCTTTATCTACAGTACAACGGACTAAAGGACAAAGACATCGACGAGGACCTAACAATGTGTATGAAATGTAATTCATCTCTAGAAGCAGAATGCATTGGTAAGCAGTAAGTTTCTAGAATTTTCCAATTTTTATTGAACTATTGCACATAAAAAGGAATAGTAGCAATATCAGGACTATTTCTAGATCTCGATATAAACTAATTCCTATTAGTAGTTCTAATTCAGACTATTAAATAGCTCTGATCATGCTACTATTCTCTTTTACATGCAAATTTCAAAATAACTTGTACAATATTCTAGAGCATAATGCTTACCTTGGCATTCCTTACTAGCGATGAAACACATTTCACGCACGTTTTCCGGTCTTTGTTGATGTTTTTGTCCTAATGTCCATTGTATGAGATGTATAACTTTACTTCAACACACTTTTCGCTGGGTATACTCAGTGGATCTTCACTTAAGGATTCAAAAATATCAACTTTTACCGTTCTTAATACTCGAAATTTTCGCCCAGTCTCTGGGCATCCTCAGGAGTGAGTGTAGCGACTTTTCCACCGATGTTCGTGGTCAACTTCGCTCTAATGGAGTCCGATACTCCTTGTTGCCATTCGTCGGATATACTTTCTTAGATACATTTTTTTATCAAGCCCGGCTAGCGCCATCTATGTTTCATCAATATAACTCTTTTTCTTTTTTTAAATTTCTTTTCCTATTTCGGTTTTCTTGTCTTTTTTGTCGGTTTTTCTTTTGTTGATCTTTTTCTTATCTTATTAGTCCTTTCCACAGGCTAGATAATGTGCTATGGTCCTTCTGGTTACATACCCTTGTTTTATTTTTATTGATTAAGATTGCTTCTTCCCTCCTCATTTGCCTTTCAGATTTTTTATTCCTTTTTAGCATTTTAATTTCATCGAATTTTGGGAAAGTCTGGTTTTCAGTGCAGAATTGCACTAATGAGGTTTTTGCTTCTTTTTTTTTTTTTTTTTTTTTTTGCCAGTTAGATATGTGTTGTTTAAGTCTTTTTTTAACCTGTTTTTCGTACTACCGATGTACGATATTGGGGGTATGTGTGCAATTGGAATTTCGTAGGATCCTGATTCTTCTAGTAATTTTTCCTCAGTTGTTTTTTTTGTTGACAGTCAGATTTTTCAAGTTGTTCACTGAACTTCCTAGTTGTAAGTCATATTTAGCACATTGCTTATTAATTTCTTTACTAACTCCTTCCAAGTATGGGAATGCCCCAATGTATTTCAATTTTTTATTCCTCACCTTCCTTTGATTGTGCACTTCTTGGCCTTCATTTCTCTTAGTCACATGCTTTTTACTCTCATGTATCCATTTTTTAATTAGCTTACTCGGGTAACCATACTCTTGTGATATTTTTGAGATAAACTCAAGCTCTTGATTTTTTAGCCTGTTGTTAGACGTGTGTGTGTACGCTCTCCGTATCAAGTTTACTATGCTGTTTTTTGTTGCTTTTTTTGTATCACTGGGTGGTGCGACGAGTATCGTATCAGTACTGGTATGTAAGTTGCTTTCCTGAACACAGAGTATTCAAAGTTATTTTTGTTTTTCTATAGTTGAATGTCCAGGAAGGATAGGTGATTATCCTTTTCAAATTCTATAGTTAACTCTATTGTGTTACAAATTTCACTAAAACGATGTGCTATATCTTGTAGCTCGGCTTTGTTAAGTTTTGACATAATAATAATGTCGTCTACATATCGAGCGTATAGTATTGGTTTTTCTGGTAGAGTTTGAATAATTTCTTTTTTGAGGTATGCCATTATCACTTCTGCATATAATGCCGATAATGGGGATCCCATAGGGCCACTTTATAAAAATTGAACAACAGCTAAGATGGAAAAAAAGAAAAGAGAGCAGCACTGACAATAGATGGCGCCAGAGACACAAAGATGCAGAGATTGTGACTGAAGCCGGAACCTCAATAACTTTGCTCACTTGAGCTGTGGTCAACAGAGAAACACATTGGCCTCCTGATGACGACAGTGACCTGTTGAAAGCGCTAGAGGATTGTGTATGACGGGCTGAATGAGGTTGGCACTTGCAGTAGGGTTAGTACGGGGTTTGAAGCGGATGGAGCACTTTTTTTAGTCACAGTTGACAAGGGTTTAACTGCCTGGGAATGTAAATAGTGTAATTATGTACATAGTGTTTTTAACTGAATGTATGAATGAGTTGTATGGTGTGTATATTTGTGTGGTTTTTATGGAGATGACGAGCTATGTTTGCGTCTCATATGGCAGAAAGAAACCTGTGTTTTTTGTCCAGTGAATAAAATAAAAAATAAGAAAAAAAGGAAAATACGATGTTTCATGCCTGGAAGAACGAATCTCATAAGCAAAGAGTCTTTCAACCTTTGAAGGCCAACTACATTACATGATGATAATTGGCGTGCTTGAAGTGTTAAGGAAAAAAGTGACCAAGAGCCTTCGGGTAAGTGATTGGCTATTTAATGATATGTCATCAATGATCCTTTATTTCGTTTTTTTTTTTTTTATTATTATTTTTTTTTACGATGTACAATTTCGCCGCTAGTGGGTGTAAATTCAGATGATGTGGAATTCAAAAATACATTTTATTCCACATATTTGCTTCTAAACATCCGATTGAAAAAATTATTTTATCTTTCGATTCCATTTATGTCGAAGAGTATTTTAGATATAGTTACTTTTTCAAATGACGCATAGATTTTCCACTAGGTGGCGTAAAAGTAAATTACATTTTTCCCGATAACTTCTTCTAAAACTCCGATTGGAAAAATTTTTCTTCAGCAGATACTCGTCCTGATGGAAAATATTTTGCATATAATTTCTAATTTTTGGGAAATAATACTTTAGCCACCAGGGGGCATAAGTGTTAATTTTTGCTTCTGATGTATTTGCCATAAAATCTGAGCTCCTAAAATATCGATTGAAAAATTTTTTTCGTAGACTGATGCCACTTACATCGATAAACATTTTCGAAATATTTTCTTCTTAAAATATTCCACAGTTTCTCCGCCAGGGGGCGTAGATGTATATCTTATTTTTCTCAATATCTCTACTTCTAGGAGTCCGATTTGGAAAATTCCTTCTTCGTTGGATAGTGTTTCCAGTGTGACATGTTTTTCATATAATTTCAAAATTTTCAAGTGATTCATAGACTTTCCGCTAGGGGCATAGAGGTAAATTGCGTTTCCCCTATATCTCTGCTTCTAAATCTCCGATTTGAAAAATTCTTTCTGCACCCGATACAGCTCCTGATGGGAAATCGTTTGCACAATTTCTAATTTTTGTAAAAAAAAAAAAATGGTTTGGCCACCAAGTGGCGTAAATCTTAATTTCCGCTTCTGATGTATTTGCAGCAAAATATGAGCTTCTAAATTCTCGATTGAAAAAATTCGTCGTTTGTAGACCGATAGTACTCATGTCAACAAACCTTTTAGAAACATTTTCTTCCTGAAATAATGCATGGTTTCTACGCCAGGAGGCATAGATGTATATCTTATTTTTGTCAATATCTCTACTTCTAGGAGTCCAATTGAAAAAATTCCTTCTTTGTTGAATAGTGTTTCCAGCATGACATGTTTTTCATATAATTTTAAAATTTTCAATTAATTCACAGACTTTCCTCTAGGGGGCATAAAGGTAAATTGCTTTCCCCCTATATCTCTGCTTCTAAATATCCGATTTGAAAAATTCTTTCTGCACCGGATACAGCTCCTGATGAGAAATCCTTTGCACATAATTTCTAATTTTTGTAAAAAATAGTTTGGCTACCAGGTAGCATAAGTCTTAATTTCCGCTTTTGATGTATTTGTAGCAAAATATGAGCTTCTAAAATCTGATTGAAAAAAAGTGGTTTGTTGACCAATACTACTCATGTCGACAAACCTTTTAGGAACATTTTCTTCTTGAAATAAAGCATGGTTTCTATGCCAGGGGCGTGGATGTATATCTTATTTTTATCAATATCTCTACTTCTAGGAGTCCAATTTGAAACATTCCTTTTTTGTTGTATAGTGTTTCCGATGCAAAATGCTTTTTCTATAAATTCAAAATTTTCAAGTAAATCATAGACTTTCCGCTAGGGGGCACAAAAATGAATTGCGTTTTCTGCGTTATTTCTGCTTCTAAAACTTTGATTTGAAAAATCCTTCCTGTATCGCATACAAGACCTGATGGAAAATATTTTTCACATAATTTCTGATGTTTGGTAAAGAATGGTTTGGCCACCAGGGGGCATAAGTGTTAATTTCTTCTTCTGATGTATTTGTAGCATAATCTGGGCTCCGAAAAACTTGACTTTTTTTTTTTCTTTGACCGACAGTGCTCATATGGAAAAACCTTTTGAGAATACTTTCTTCCTAAAATAATGCATGGTTTTCCTACCACAGGACGTAAAGTCACATCTTATTTTTGTCGATATCTCTGTTTCTAAAAGTCCTATTTGAAAAATTCTTTCTATGTTGGAGAGCGTTTCTGGTGCGAACATGTTTCTCATATAAATTCATGTTTTTTTTTAGCGCACAAGTCTGCAACCAAAGGGCACTAGCTCACGATATCATTTACAGCAATATCTGAGGGATTAAAACCTGATTGAAAAACTTCTTTTTCCGTCAGATACTATTGTTTTCCATACCGGTTCCATTAACTTTGAATAGCTTTGATACATTTAATTTGCGTCAGAACGGGTTCAAAAGATGTGCTTATTACACCCGAAAATTCGGTGTCATCTTTCTTTTTTAGTTTTAATATTCATTGATTTATGGTTACATGTGTTTGTCCAATTTATTATGTTGCTTCTCTTTGGTACCTCACTGCTTGTGTGGACAGTTCCAGATCATTGCAATAATGTACAAATGTAATTGCAAGACATGCCAACCAGTCCTGCTTTCAAATTGCAGGGAACTTATTTTAGCTTCTGTACCATGAAAATAATGCACTTATAGAAAGCAGATTTGTTTCTCCTCCCTCCCCTCCTTCTTATCACAAAAGCTCTGCTAACTCTATTGGTGGGTTTAATTCCCTTGCAATTTTTTTAAGTTCACTTTGTGTGATTAATTGTTATGCATACCTCCTTTTATTTTTATCTCTAAAACAGTACTTCAGCACTTCAGGATAAGGATTTGATTACATGTCATCAAAAACAACTCGCGGGGAAAGCACATGTGTTCGTTTATTTCCATGTAACACAGGTCTAATTTCAGAGAGAGAAAAAATAGGCCAAACTGTGGAGACATGAAGTGATGTAAAAAAAATAGAAAAAAACTGCGTGGTGGCAGAAAAATCAGTGGTATTCAAAAAAAAAGTAAAGGGAGAAAACTCAGAACTCAGGTAAATGGGATGCCATTATATCGAGAACGAAGGGAGGAAGAAACTGCAGCCATTTTTGTGACAAGGTCACAAGAGTCAGATTGAAGTTGCAACTTTCTATGAATTTTGAAGAGTGAAATTCGTAGAGACCATCGCAACAGCAGAAGAGGGCTGTTAAATTACGTCATAGGACAGCGATGGGACTCAGAGCACAGGATGCCTTAGGACTCGGGGGAAGGGGGTGCTCAAAATGCAAGCCTGTGATTAGTCGTGCGCTGTCCAGGGTCATGGGAGAAAGTTGAGGGAGGCAAGTGCAGGAGTTTTTTTGTGGAGGGACTTCTCGTATAACTTACAAGAGGAAGGAATGGCAAGTTAGCTCTTAGGATGAATTTTGAGACCTAAAAAGTCTGAGCGCTTAGCTGCGATTGGGTCGCCAGTATACTTTATTACTAGCCGAAGTTAGTGGTCAATCTTTTGTTAATTACTGAGGTAACAAGGCTGCAGTCTAGAAATCTAAAATAAGTAGATAAAATATACCTCCAGTAGAGAACTTCCCGTGTTTTAAGTAGCTAATATATGGTAAAATAGCCTGAGAAATAATCTGATTAAGAACTGTTTGATGCCTTTGATGACAGACAAGATTGGAGTAACATCTTGACTCATGTAACTGACTGTGGACAGTGAGTATCTATAGTGAACACTCACTGCTGTGCGTGTGACCTAGACTGTTGAAAAGAAATTGTGCCGGTTCAATACCTCAACAAATTAACCTCAATATTGATGAAATTCTCCATCATCATTGTAAATATTGCAGAAAATGTAACTGCATGTAAATAGATTAAAAGTGTTATGTCTGTGAAGATGTCAGCTCTGTGTCATCAATGCTTAATCCTTCACTTCACCTCTGAGGTGAGTAATGGAGTGCGAATAAAGTGTTCAGGCTTTACAATCAAATTCGGGACTGGTGGCAGCAAATAACTCAGGTAAAAATATTCTCAATACGAGGTAAAAATTCTACCGGAATGCATATATATAAGATGGTTCATAGATATAAAAAAAGAATTTAACAAGTGGTGACTACAAACAAACAACTACATACTAGCACATAACACAAGCATACCTTACAATTTGAGAATTCCTTTTTTTTTTATGGGATTTTTCTAGAAAGCATATTAAATATATATACAATTTTCAGAAATAACTGATCTCCATCATCAGGCTTATTCAGAGGAATATATTTTTCTTTTGGATGTTTGGTTACAATTAAGTTCTACTAAACTATTAAATTAGTAATGAAGGCTTAATCATAGCCAAATATCCAAAAGAGAAGTGAATTCCTCTTACAGAAATTAAGGAAGAAATATTCCTCAGAAATACATGGGGAAAATATACATAATATCTAAAGTATTTTTACCTGATATTGTCAAAGTACTTCGCACGTTGTTGCTCTGTGAGGCACGTGCTCCCAGACTGAGAGGTGTCCCGTATGCATAGATGCCAACTAGTACGGATTTTCCATAATTTTACGGATTTTTGGTAGCTGTTACGCAAGTACGGAAACACCGCTGAAATTACGGAAAATCGCCATGTGATTTAATTTTCTGAGATAGAAAGCAAATTTTCATCAACTTAAAAATTTGTGTTGGTTCTTCAAGTTTTCTGGGGGAAAAAAATAAATGCTACATTCAGGGCTGTGCCAGACCTGCGCCAATCGCGCCAGCCCGCGCCAAAACGTTGTTCTTGCGCCATTCTGCTAAAAAATCGCCATTTCGACGAAATCTGCGCCAATTTTGCACCGAAAGTTAAAATTTACCGGTCATCGATATTTTAGCGTTATCTTCGACATTCTAAATCGATTCAGCGGTGAATTCGTACGTGAGATTCTTCTGCGGATTCGCGGAGTCCCCTCCGGTTTTTTTTTTTTTTTTTCGGGATCGATGCAAAAGTGAAGAAATTTTCGGGATATTAGTTGGGGGGGGGTGTTCGTATTCCGTCTGGGGACGTTGTTTTGTCTAATTTTTAAACGTTCGGAAACGGAAGTTAAACGAAGTGCAGATTTTTCCCGTAATCATATTTTTTTTTCTCTCGCGATGTTGCTTCTGTTCAGTACTGTTAAATATAATTTCATTGCATAATTTCAGCTTGAAATTGTAGGCAACGATTTCCGAAAACGGAAGTTAAGCCGCCCGAAAATTTCCCCGTAATCTTCGGCGACGAGATTCTCACGCTGATTCGAGGAATTCCGTCTTTTTTTGTTATCATTTGCACCCTGTACGAAATCGATGCATAACTGAACTTAAATTTTGGGAGGATTGGCGGCGGCGGCAGCGGGGGGGGGGCGTTTTCTCCGTCGGAGGACGGAATTTCATCCTTCGAAAACGGAAAGTAGACGGAGATAAGATTTCTCTGGTAATCGTAATTTTTTTCTCGCGATGTGTCCTCTACTCAGTATTGTTAGATATCGTTTTATTCCATAAATATTTGTATTTCAGCTTGAAAATGTTGGATAAACTTCCGAAAAGGGATGTCAATTCAGCTTGAAAATGTTGGATAAATTTCCGAAAACTGAAGGCTTGAAAAACCGTTATTTCAAGCCATGTTTCCCGATTCAGCAATCGCAAAAAAAATATTCGTGTAGAAGAACCAAGGCTACTGCACTAATTCAGCACATGGCCAGTGTTTCTACAAGTGACATCATATCTGAAGTTTAAAAAACTCCTTTTTCTTTATCTACGGACGGAAGTAATGATGCTCAAGCAAATAAACTGTATCCCATTACAATAACATATTTTGACGAAAAAATAGGGAAAAATTCAACTGTTTTGTTATTATTGGTTGAATCAAGTAATAATACAGGTGAAGGAATATTCAACGTTTTGAACAACGAGTTTGTTAAAAAAATATCTCATGGAGCAACTGTGTGTCATTTTCCTGTGACAATACTAACACTGTCATAGGTCAAGCAAAAGGTGTTGTTTCTCACATAAAGAAGGTTCAGCCTGCAATCATAGTGCAGCAATGTTCATGCCATTTAGTAAATTTAGCTGCACAGAAATCTGCTACTCAACTGAAATGATTTAATGTTGAGCAGTTTCTGATACAGTTGTATTTTTTTTTTTTTTTTCGGAGAAAAGTTCAAAGAGGAAACACAATCTAAAACTGAGCCAAGCTGTTTGTGGTACTAAACCACACAAAATTCTAAAGCATGTCAATACTCGCTGGTTATCACTTTTGGAATCCATTGACAGAATTTTAGACAGTGAGAGGCTCTAGAACATTATTTTAGTGACAATGAAGAAGCTAGTTCTCAGTATAAGAACCTTGCAAGTATGATTGGAAATCCTTCATCTAAACTTTATTGTCTTTTTTTATCTGCTACTCTTCCTTTGTTTACATCTGTTAACGTGTTCTTGCAGCAGAAAGCTCCGCTTGTGCATGTATTAAAAAGAAAACTTCATAGTCTGTTATCTGAATTGCTTGTACGGTTTATCAAGCCATCGGCATTTGATGTGACAGCAACATCTCTTGCAGATGGAAATTTTGAAAGAAGGAGAAATCAAAAGAGAATTGTGATCTCGTAATTGGGTCAAAAGCGAGATCTTATATAGGCACAACTGCAGATCTGAGTGAAAACACAGTGGCTACTTTTTATTCTGAGGTAAGGGAATTTTACAAGACAGGCTGCAATTACATTTTAAGAAAATTTCCACTTAATGATGAATTTCTGAGTCATGCTGAAATTGCAGATGTAGCATTAAAGCAAAGTGTTTCTTTTGCATCAGTCCAATATATGTGTTCCCTGTTTCCAGTTTTGAAACCAAAAGGATCTGACAAGGTGGAATCTGAATTTGCTCACTACCAGTTTGAAAATTTTAACTGTGCTGTTACTTCTGGGAGAATGGATGAAGTGTGGCACAGAATTTCTTTAATGAAAAATGAAAGTGGCCAGTTGAAGTATGAATCATTAAGCAAAATTATGAAAATGATTTTAATAGTCCCTCATAGCAATGCAAGTACAGAAAGAATTTTCAGTATAGTGAAAAAAAAACCATGAATGATTCAGACCTAATTTAAGTAGTCATGTGCTGTCTTCTTTATTAGTAGAAAAAATAAGCAGCATTGCACACAGTGAACTATGCTGTCAGAAGAAGTTTTCACAAATTGAACTAGAGAAGGCAAAAATAGCAACTAGAGCCAGTTTATCATAATAATTTGGCAACATTCCAAGGAATAATTTTTCTTCATGTCTGGAGGTAATTTATTATATTTTTCTGGTAGACAGTATTTTAAATTTTCCCACTAGCAAATTATTTTTTATTGTATTATTATTATTATTATTTTGTCAATAGTTCTGACAGATTAAAATTTGTTGCAGTGTTAAATACCCAAATTTGCCGCTGTAGACTGGATTACTGAAAATTACTGAAAAAAAAAATTGTTACTGAAAATTACTGAAAAATGAACATGTTGGTTACTGAAAACTACTTTTAGAGGTTGGCATCTATGCTTATGTTACGGACCTTTAGTTAGTTATAAAAAAATTTTACAGAAATAAAACAGTTAGATTATACATTTTCAGTTCCACATTCATTCACTCGCACAATCAAACATTTAAAATTTACTATTAATTAAATTTTCATTTGATTGTGCGAGTGAATGAATGTGGAACTGAAAATATATAACCTAACTGTTTTATTTCTGTAAAAAAATTTTATAACTAACCAAAGGTCCGTAACATAAGAGACCTCTCGGGCCGGGAGCACGTGCCTCACAGAGCAACAACGTGTGAAGTTCTTTGACAATATCAGGTAAAAATACCTTAGATATTATGTATATTTTAATCAAAAGCACATTTATAACATAAGACAACCCTTAAGGTTGCCTCATGAATAGCATTTTTCGTAATACATGGGAAATTCACTAGATTATTCAGAACAGTCAGAACTGTGTACTGAATTCTCTGTAGTTTACTGTTCTCCAAGTCACATCTCTTTAGAAAACTTGAAAATTACATCGCTGTGGAGTGGAAAGGGTGTAATGGATAGCATGCTCAATTGAAAATCGGAAGACTCAAGTTCGTTTCCCGTTCCAGGGCAATGTAATTTTCAAGTTTTCTATGGAGATGTACTGGAGAACAGTAAATTACAGGTAATTCAGTACACAGTTCTGATTGCTTTGAATAATCTAGTGAATTCCTCTTAATAAACCTCGTGTAGAAGATGAGTTATCTCTGAAAATTTCTAAATATTAAACCTTTTTCTAGTAAAAAAGGAATTTTCAATACAGAATTGTTAACAAAATTTAAAATAGCCAATTTTAAAATGAATTCTATTTCAAAAATTACTTTTTTTTTTTTTCAGATAACCCTGTACTCATATTGAGTAAAGATAAGTGTTCTTCAAGATTTCTTCCACCCTGCAATGATACCAAATAGCATGTTGTTGTGTTTTCCATTGTTCTTCCACAGTTTTAAACTTTCAGCACTTATGATCATAGGCATAACCACTAGGGGGGGGTCAGGACCCCGGATTTTCAGAGTCGGGATCCTCATATATATGTATATATATACACTGGCGGAAAGTGAAAAAAGAACACCAAGAAGGAGACGTCTGTTATCAGCGAAATTTATACAGCATAATAACGGAATACAGAGGATAACGTGATCAAAACATTATGACAAAATACAGCTGTATTTGCTGGTAATCTGAAAAATAACATTTCCATGTAACATGGTTAGTACGAGGTTGAACCGCCATGAACTGCGTCACACTGTGCAATTCTGGCATGGAGTCTGTCGTACAGATGTTGGATGTAAGTTTGGGGTATTGAGTTCCAAGCATCCTCAACCTGGACACGTAAATCGGGGATTGGCTGGCCGTGGAGACTAGATAAGTCGTCGTCCCATAAAATCCCACACGTGCTCAATGGGGGACAAATCCGGTGAATGTGCAGGCCATGGAAGTTGTCTCACACCCTGAAGTGCATGTTGCGTTGCACGTGCCGTGTGTGGGCGTGCGTTATCTTGCTGGAAAACACCACGATGCACTGACCTTACAAATGGCACAACAACGGGCTGAATGATGTTGTTGATGTAGGAGGTGCTGTTTAACATACCCGGTACAAACACTAGTTGTGTACGGGAGTGATAGCTGATCGCTCCCTACACCAGGAGACCAGGTGTAGGCCCTGTGTATTGCTGGAGGATGCAAGAAGGGTGGAGACGCTCCCCTGTGCGTCTGTGAACACGCATACGGCCATCGGAGGCTCCCAAGCAGAATCTGCTTTCATCGCTGAACACGACAGATCGCCATTGCGTTCTCCAGTGCAGACGTTGGCGACACCACTGCAGCCGTTCCTGACGGTGGGCTGGAGTCAGAGGTACACATGCCAGAGGCACATGTGCACGTAGTCCTGCATCCAGTAGACGGTTGCAGATTGTTCGCACAGTCACCTCAGGTGCAACGGCAGCTCGGATTTACATCGCAGTGGATGTTCTGCTTGACAACACCGCTCTTCTTATGCGTCGATCGGTCCGCTCATCAGTCAGTCTGTGACTCCCGGTTCCACGTCTTCTCGTGTGGGAATGTTCCTCGGACCATCTACGCCACCTTCATGCCACCACCGATACTTCCCATCCAATTCGCTCCGCAATACGACGATACTACCACCCGGTCTTGCTGAGTCCGACTAGACGACCTCGCTCAAAGTCCGATAATTGCTGAAATTGTACACGTCTTCCATGTCCAGGCATTGCAGCTTCTTCGGGGTCTTCGCACGTGTCCGAACGCCGACGACTGATTACATTCACTTCGCCGTACTCCTTAAATACCACCGACGATAATTTGCATATTATGCCATGCTGTGGCGTAAGCGCTCACCGGTTGGTCCCGAAATTAACGTCACACCTACGTAAATTTGACCCCATTAATACATGTAAATTTCATGATCGTCCGCCAATTCCTTCTTGGTGTTCTTTTTTCACTTTCCGCCAGTGTATATAATGTTTGCATGTGTGATTGGGACCCCCGCCCCCAGATTTTGAAACAGGTCAGATAATATGTAGAGGATTTTAGGAAGGGAGACAAAGAAGTGAGGTAGAAAGGGGGAGGAAGATGCCCTTATTTATTACCGGGGGCCAGTACCCTGGGTCCTATGGCTTAACGTGCCCTTCCAACGCACGGCGGGTATTTAGTGGTTCAAACGTTTGAACCTGAGATTATCTCCATGGCAGACATGAACGCTGACCACTAGGCCACCCGTGGCCCCAAAGATTTTGAGACATGTTTATGCCACTGCTTATGATGTACTTTTATTTATTTATATACTATCCCTTTGATAGTAGTTTATTTTTGAAATGTCCAAAGTATCCATTTTGACAAATGCCCACACTTTTGTGTAACACAGCTACCACACCTGCAGCAAAATATATGCCAAATAGATGTGTTTGTACACACCTATTTTACATTATATATTCAGATGCTGATAAGTGGCACATTGTATTCAGCGACCACTTACTAAATACTACTGCACTGGTGATGCAGTTTAACAGGCTTAGCACATATGTGAGAGAGAGAGAGAGAGAGAGTACTGATACTCATATGGACTACCATACAAACTGTTCATGTCAACCACTAAGTATTAGGTAAAGAAGTCCTTTGAAAATTAAAATATTTTAGTAAAGAATCAGGAATGCACAAATTTTGGTCAAATGTGCATTCAATGTGCTGTATGCTTCCATATATTTCTCATGTAAAATTTTAAAACTGTTATGGCTATTTGATACAATTAATACCCACAAAAATAGTTTCATTTTCAAAATGAGTGTCAGAAATTAATTAAAAGGCAGAAATGCATGATAACAATAAAAAACTCTGCAAAGTAGTGTTATTAAAAAACAATGCAATAATATAGTTAACGAGAGCATTTAAAGGTTACTAGTGGTGACCACATGAATACTTGTTCTTAGTTAAACATTTTATTATTTAATGATACATCATGAATTGAAAGCATATATAGGAACAGATCCCATTTAAATTTGTTTAGGTTCTCTGTGATAAACATGGTAATGGCATATACCTGAATGAGAGGGAATGTTCCATCCAAAGAAGAAATCAGAAAGTAATAGAAGAGGCACCAAGGTTTGTTTTTCAAATTTTAAAATATTTTTTTCTAAAGTTGAATGCCTTTGCTGTTGTGTTCCTTTCATTTGATTATTCTGAGGACTTTGAAGTTATGTTTAAAGCCCCATTCTCTTTGCTTTATATGCAGGCTGTGAAACAATTTTTAATATATCTTGACTACACATACAGTGTTCAAGACAAGTTAACATGATGATTTGTGTGTGTGTGTGTGTGTGTGTGTGTGTGTGTGTTTGTGTGTGTGTGTGTGTGTGTGTGTGTGTGTGTGTGTGTGTGCTTATTAACAATTTGTAACACATCTGACTGCACATACAAAGTTCAAGATAAGTTTTTCATGTTTTGTAAGATGTGGAAGCTCAGGTAATAAAAATCTGATTGTGCCATGAATTTCTTGGAGATACTGCTTTTAAGTTTAAATGTTTAATTTTAAAATAATTAATATAATTATGGTGCCAAAAAATTGATTGAAATTTATATGTTACGTGTATTTGCTGAATTCTGAATGTTTTAAGCTGTTTTCTGTGTAAGTTGTAATTATTTTAATAAGTATTATCACTTTGTGTTTCAACAGTACATTTGTTGATCCTGATATGAGGAGAGCTATGGGTGAGCAAGCTGTTTCCCTTTCTCAAGCTGTTGGATATGATTCTGCAGGTAATCATCTTCCTCTCTATGGAATAGGAGAAATATATATATGTTAGAGAGTATGTGGTATGTTAAGTGAGAAAGTGCTTTGTTTTATGTGTTTATGGTATTATTACAGTTTCAAATCATTACTTATATTACATGAGTTTTGTTGAAAACTAAGTTAGATATTTGCTTGGGATTTACTAGGAATTATTCTTAAAATAAATTTTCAGAGAACACTCTTCTTCAGAAAGTATTTGTTGTCACTCTTTGTTTGCCATTACTATCATAGTTACAGTTGTTAACCCTGACAGTTATACCTATTTTTCATAATATGTTGCGAGACGTTAGATTGTGACAAACCCACACAGTCATTCATGATGGACTCCTTTTTCTTCTCAATTTTCAAGTCCTTCTTTTAATTTTCTCTTTAAAAAGTTGTTTTGAGAGCTGATGGCCTTTAGGAAATCCCAGTCCATGCTGTGACCAGTTTCTCTAACATGTCTATCCAAACTTGTTTTACTGGAGCGATTTTTTAATTGCTGCTTTTTTATATGTTCTGCTATTTGAGTTTCCAAACTGTGACCTGTCTCTCGTATGTAACATAGTCCACAACAGCATTTTGCTTCATATATTACTCCTTGTATTTATAGATATTATCTTCTCTTTGAATTATCCTTGGGGGGAGGGGGAGACTTACTTTTTTCTAAACTTGGAGCTAGAGACAGAGTCTTATATTTTCTACTAATTCTCTTTAATGATTCAAATAAGTCTTCATGGTAAATAATTTTTGTGGTGAATTTTATTTCCTGTTTTTGAAAGTGGATAACCTACACGCTGAAGTAAAACCCCATACAAATATCAACTTTAGTTTTTAATTTAAAGAATGAGGAAGCCAGTATTTGAAATGAGCTTTATTTACAGGAGTTCTGTGTTTATTTGCGTGTTCAGCACAATGTGTGATATTATTCCGCTCGTACTGAACTGCAAATACTAGATATGTGAGTAAAATAAACTGAGTAAAATAAACTCATATATAAAACAGATTCAAGTCACATGCCTGCTGAGTTTAAGGGAATTTATGGATTTGAATTCTAGTTTCAGTTTGTAAAACTACATCGTAAAAGGGATCTAAAACTCAGACTCAAAAAACCTGAAAGTGTAACAGTGTAATGTAACCAAATTCCAGCTCTGATCTAAAAATTTGGTGACCTCAGATTTTCACATTTCTTTCTGTAATGTCACCAAGGTGTGAGTTATCTTTCTTTTGTTTAAATTTTTGTCTTTTCAGTGTATAGGTTATCCACATTGTTCTGGGCATTAGTCATGCAATAACTGTGCTTGTAAGGTCATTTTTCCTTAAGACATAGCTCAGAAATTTCATCCTTCTTTCTTCCAGTTTAATTCGTAAGGTTTCTATGGCAGTTAACCAATTTGAAAACATTCTCATATATATTTTCTCATTTCAGCTTATTGTTCGCATTTTTTAAATCTGATCTTCAAAAGCCATCAACTTCTCCATTGTTTTTTTGTTTTGTTTTTTTGTTTGTTTGTTTGTTTGTTTTTCTTTTAAATTCTATAGTATGTGATTATGATACATGAGAATTGTGTTGATGTAGCAATTTACCAACCCCACTATGGTTTGGTTGATGTATAAAGGACCAATGTTGCTGTTTGGATTCTCATTTTGTGTAGGAATCTTCCATTATTTATGTGCAAACTAGTTCACTTGTTAGGTTTACCAGTTATTTAGGGTGACTTAAGAAGAAAGAAAAAACCTGAGACAATTTTTTAGAAATCTTCACATTTCTGCTTTTTTGTATGCTTTCAAATCTGGCTATTGGAAGAATTAAATGTCTTCCTCAGAAGGACTGCTGACTGTTGGTTCATTAATTCATCTCTTCAGGAGCTCTCCTTCTGAAAGAACGTTGCTTCCTTTGATAAGTTGCCCGGGAAAATATCCCTAAGCCAAAAACATCAAGACTTCTAAAATATACTCACAAACATAGTGAATATCCTCTGAATATGGGGCGTCAGTGAATAAACAAAGACATCGCTCTTTCCAAGTTTATCAATACATTCTAGACGAGTGCATTCACCTTACGCTATGGTGGCCAACAATCAACGGCGCTATGTGTGTTTTTCTGTCAGCTTCTGACATCACAAATCTGTAGGATGGGTTTCAGCAACTAGATATCAAGAGATCTGGAGTATGATCCCAGCTGTGGCCAGATAACAATTTTCCAGTTGCTATGTGTTTATAAACGTGGAAAGAGCGATGTCTTTGTTTATATACTCAGAAATACTGTTAGATGTAAGTGTTTATCTCTGTTTCCCCTTTTTCCTTAGTTTTAGCTTCTGAATAAGATCAGTAAAGTATTCTATATACACTGTGTGTAAAAAAAAAAGTATTCACACTCCTCCACATGTGCATAAAATAGTGGAGAACCAGGCACACATACAGGATGTGTTAGGTGCTGTATATGAAGGGAAGCATTGGAAGCGACTATGCGATGTGAAGCTGAACTAATGGACTTTGAAAGGGGCATGGTGGTTGTATGCCACCTGAGTAAGCAATCATTGTATGACATTGCCACTTTTCTAAGATTACCTAAATCCACTGTTGCTTAGGTTTTTCATCGGTGGAAAGTAGATGATGCCACTACAGTGGAGCCACGCCCTGAGAGGCTGCACAAGATGAGTGATATGCCAAATGAAGCTTATTGCTAACTGTGAAGAAGGCACTCGTGTGCCATTGTTGATTGCTTATCTTCAAAAACTATGCTGAGAACATCAAAAGTGGACCTCTTCAGATCACCTCGTGTGGTCAGATGAATCCCGTTTTCAGCTATATCAAACTAATGGAAGGGTGCGGGTGTTTTGTTGACAGCATGGTACCATGGCCCCATTGTACCAGGTCGACTTTGTTCAGGGTGGTGGTGGCTCTGTGATAGTTTGGCAAGCCTTCATATGGAACACATTAGGTCCTTTACTGTGTCTGGAGAGGTCCTTAACTACTGCATGCTACCAGCGTGTGCTGACTGATCACCTACATGCTTTCATGGCCTTTGCACATCTTGCTACCAACGGTCTGTTTCAGTAGCACAATGCACCACCCCACCCTGCCACAACCAACCAGGCATGGCTCAAAGAACACTCATCTGAGTTTAGAACTATACAGTAGCCCCCAGGGTGCCTGGATTTACACTCAGTGAAAGCTCTCTGGAATGCCATGGAGCAGAACATCAGATCTATGGATCTTGGACCTATGTCTAGGGTGGAGTTGTGGTCAATGGTGCAACAGGCATACTAGCGTTACCTTCCAGCATCTGGTGGAGTCAATACTTTTGTACATAGCTATATATATATAGCTGCTGCCCATGAAATTTGGCAAATAATGTATACATATATATATATATGGGATGCAAGGTCAGGTGATGTGCAACATATCGCCTCTCCTTCACAAATGTCAACCCCGCCTTCTCGTGGTGCATCCTGTTCTCACTAAAGTAGCTCTGACGACCGCCAGTAGCGGTATAACTATACAATCGGGATCAGAGGAAATGCTATCCCATACTCACCAACCCGCTTGGCCAGCGTGGTGAGTTATGGCCAGACCCCTCCAAAATGACTCCACAACTTAAATCTTGGCCCTCAGTCTCCAGCAGCTGGAATGTACCTGGCCAAGGCAGCGGCTTGTGCGACATGAAGGCAGAGGGTGCTAAGAATCCCCGGAGGACCGGACTAGGCTGCCATCTGATGCTGACCTTGGCTACGTATAACGGATGCTCCCTATCTTCTGATTCAAGGCTTCTTGAATTGGAAGAGGAACTACAAAGGATCAAGTGGGACATCGTCGGGCTAAGTGAAGTAAGGAGAAAAAGAGAAGATCTTATTGAACTGAAAAGTGGACATCTCTTCTACTATCGTGGGACAGATACTGGCAGAACTAGTGGTGTTGGATTTATAATAAACAAGAAACTGAAGGATAAAGTTGTAGAAGTTGAAAGTTCCTCTGACAGAGCTGCACGACTCGTTATCCAACTCTCGAGAAGATACCAGGCCCAGATTATTCAAGCTTATGCACCCACCACAAGTCACCCTGAAAAAGAAATTGAAGAATTTTATGAGGAAATTCGGAATCTAAATAATAAAGGCAAGCAACACTTGAAGATCATTATGGGTGATTTCAATGCAAAAGTAGGGCAACAGCAACAGAATGAAACTTTGGTTGGTAAATTCGGTTACGGGAACAGAAGTCAACATGGAAATGCTCTTGTAGAATTTGCAGAAACAGAAAGCTTTTTCATCATGAACTCCTTTTTCAGAAAAAGCCACACAGGAAATGGACATGGAGACATCCGAATGGGACAACAAGTGAAATTGATTATATTATGTGTAACAAAATATTCGTCATAGAAGACTGCAGTGTACTAAACAAGTTCAACACAGGTAGTGACCATAGATTGGTGAGATGTAAGATGCACCTCAACACTAAACTTAAACGTGGCAAGCTCATAAGACAAACAAAATGTATTGACATAACCAACCTTAAAAAACACGATAATACCTTCAAGTTGGAACTGAATAACAGATTATCTGCTTTAGAAGGCCTAACATCGGAAGAAGTTGATATTTCTGAAGTTAACAGAGAACTCACCAAGGCTCTTATGGAAACAGCAACAAAAATAGGTGGTACTAAGAACAAGTTACATATGAAGAAAATTTCAGGAAAAACAAAAATGTTGATGCAAAAGAGAATGGAGATAAGGACAAATAAAGACATAACTTCCAACGTGGAATATATAGAGCTATGCAAGACAGTGCGAAAATGTATCACTGAAGACATAAGGAAATTCAATTGTGAACTAGTGAGGAAAGCAATTGAAAACAGCCAGAGCCTGAAGAGAGCAAAAGGACATTTCAGTAAGGGAAGAAAACAGATTATGGCTCTTAGAAAAGATGGTACTGTAACAAAAAATAGAAGCACAATTTTGACAAGGGTGAAAGATGTCTATTCAAAACTATATGAAAGGGATGATACATCTATTCCAGACATTACAACAGGTACCAGTGCCAAAGTCTCTCCAATTCTCCTAGAAGAAGTTGCACATGCAATCAAGAACACGAAACGGGGAAAAGCTCCAGAAGATGGAATTACCGTAGACATCATACAAGAAGCAAGTGGAGAAATTGAAACAGTACTCGCCTAAGTTTTCACTCGATGCCTTAATGAAGGGAAGATTCCGGAGGATTGGAGCAAGGCTACAATGATCTTGCTACATAAAAAAGGTGACATTGAGGATCTCAGAAACTACAGACCTATCAGCCTCCTATCAGTGGTTTATAAAATCTTCACTAAAGTTCTTTCACACCACTTGACATGGCATCACCTTCAAGCGATGTGAAAGAACTTTAGAACAAACTGGATTCAGGAGTGGCTACAGCACTATAGATCATATCCATACATTTCATGTAACTTTGCTTGCTGAGGGTATTGATCTCAATATTTCTGTAGGGGATATGGTGTGATATGAGGCCATAACATATTTTGCCATTTGATTTCTGGATCAAAATACTAAAACTTTCATTCAACTGGTGGTGCCACTGAGCTTAACAGGAACAGGTGTGGTATGAAGTGTTCGCAGTTAAAATGTTGACAGAGTCAAAATGTTAACAGGATCATAATGTCAACAACCAAAATATCAAGAGAATGAAAAGGTAAAAATGTCAACAGTTGCAATGTTGTAATTCCTTATTGTTGTTTTTTCTCAAATGTTTGTTTTTCACTTTAATTTTATCTTGTTTCAGTTTTTAGATGTGTTTTGTATGTGCAAAATAACCTATTAACTTAGTCATGCCCCTATCATTCAATGGATCTTCATGAAATTTGGCAAATAACAGGGATTATCTATGGCTGAACAGATATTCACGAAATTAATATCTTGGTTTGACTCATAATTTTTTAACTTAAAATGACAGAATTGGGTCACATACCTACTTCACGGTGAGTTTAGGGGAAGTTTAAATAAGTGGGTGCATGCCCACGACACTTTAGAGACCCTGCGGTTAAATGAATCTTCAGAAAGTTTTACTGACTTTTCCTTGGACTGGGCAAAAGTTGACAAGGACATTTTCCTGTATGCTAACTATGTGTACATGGGAAGAGGTTTTACTTGTAGTGTATAAATCTTTGTCATCCAAAAGGACAGTATTATCTCTGCTTGCTACAAATTTTCTTTTTCTTCTTAGGCACTGTCGAATTCCTTGTGGATTCAAAAAAGAATTTTTATTTCCTTGAAATGAATACAAGGCTTCAGGTGAGATATGATAAATCATAAGTTACTGCATGCTTGATAATGTAGCTTAAAATAAAAGTGTGTGGTATTGCTTTTTACTATCCTTACTACTGTCCCCTGTTTGTGCTTTTTTTTGGGGGGGGGGGGGCTTTGTTATCAGCATTATTGCATCATAATATTTAATACAGTAGATTTTGGTTAACTGGGACATACTGGGACTAGAACACTTCGGCCCAGTTAAAGGGCTGCCCCAGTTATGTGAAGCCTTATCCCAAGATCTAATTTGGGATGTTCTTCAAGAATTTTGTTCCAAATAAACAGTTGCTCGGATTAACTGATGGCCCAATTAACTGGAATCTACTGTAATTATGTATAAAATAGCAAAACATAAAAATCACAATTAAAATATACACAAAGCCAAATAAACAAGAAAAAAATTAACAAAATGCAATGCAAATAAACAGAGAACAATAGCAAAAAATGCAGAAAATATTGTAAATAGTGAGCTATGGCTTTTTCAAGGACCAGCACAGCTTCCCATTTACTCTTTTCTACAAAGACTAGTTGAACATGGGTTTCTGCTGTGTCATATATGTACTAAAAGCAGAAACAATTAAATTAAATTTACTAGACCTAAAGCGCCCCCCCCCCAATAAGCATTGCAAGCTCAAAAAAAGTTCAAATAAACACAGATTAAAAAAAAAAACAGGGGAGAAGAAAAAATATACAAAATGAGCAGACCCCAGAAATTATGACAAAAAACAACAACTAAAATACTTGTATGGCACACAGGGCCGACCCATTGTTTATAAGACACAATAAACCAAAATCCAGGAAATAACTTAAAATATAGCAAATCCTTGCAATATTCACAAATATTATATTCATAATAACTATTGTCAGTATACCAGTAAGTATATTTGTTAAGACTAGTCTCTGTGTGTGTCATACAATCAACCAACTCAGGCTTTTGCAGAGTGGAAACAACATAATGCTTAGCTTCTCTGAAAAATTAGTTAGTCTTTAAAGTGTACTATGATGAAGACTTACTCTTCTCATGTGCTTCTAAAAAGTCTTTTTCCAAGCTTCAGGATAAATATATTTTTACAACTACTGATAAAGCTAGCAAAATAATTTTGCTATTATTTGTAATTTTTTTTACTATGATTTAATAAATCTAGAACTTAACAATAGAGTAACCTATGAGCAAATTAATTTCAGTGGTAAGCAAGTAGTAGGCATGTTTAGAGCTTACCACAAAAAACTTAAGCTGCCCTTTGTTAGCAGTTATGAGCCTGAATTTCCATTTCTGTTTGCTACTACAAAAGTTCATAAAAATCCAGTGAAATTCAGATTCATATCCAGTGGGTTAAGAGTCATAAAAAGAAAATAGAACAGACTTTTGAAGCTATTTTTAAAAAGTTCAGCAGCATATTCAAAGCAATACCAATTTTTAGAACAGGGATGCTTGGATCATAAGTAACAATTTTGAAGTAATTTCTACAGTACTTAGCCTCAGGTCCATAGATATAAATAGCTATGACTTTAAGTATCTCTATACTATGTAATCTTCCTCTTACAGATATTATCTTCACTCTGTAAGAATTTTTAAAGAATTTAAAATTAATCAAATGGTTAAAGCTAGTACCTGAAATACTTTACTTAACTGTTGTATTAAAAATAATTATATCTTGTATAATCAATCTTTCTATAGGCAAATTAATGGTATCCCTATGGGATGCTCCCATTCTACCAATGTCTGCAATCTGTTTCTTTTCTTTAAAATGCATACATATACACTGAAGAGCAATTGAATTAGAGACAGCTGGTATTATGCAAATGTGGCGCTGTGGGCGACTCTGTAAACGGAAACGACATGACGTATGCAGCGATCCGACAATATAAGGAGTGATGCGACGGGAATCGGTAAAAGTCGAAGGCAGTATGGGTAAGATGAAGGATATAAGCGCATTTGATCGTGGGCAAATTGTCGGGACCCGACGAATGGGTCACTCCATCTCGGAAGTCGTGCAGGCACTGGGATTTTCACGAGCCACTGTGTCACGGGTGCACCGTGAGTACATCAAATCCGGTAAAACCATCCCTGCAAGGACCAACTGCCGTGGACAACAGCGTGTGGATGAGCGAGGCCATCGTCGGCTAGCTCGCATTATAACAGCTGATAGACGGGCCTCAGTGCAAGAAATCACTCGGCAATTTAACGCTGGTGCACAAAAATGTGTAAGCAGCCACACCATCCAGAACCATCTCCTCGCTATTGGGTACAGAAGCCATCGTCCCATGAGGGTACCGCTGTTGGCCGCACATCACAGGTTGCAAAGATTAGCATGGGCGCGGGAACATTGCCACTGGACCCTAGATGTGGGGAAATGTTGCCTGGACTGATGAATCGAGATTCACATTGGTACATGTGGATGGCAGGATATGAGTACAGCGCAAACCACATGAAGCAATGGATCCTTCTTGCCAGCAGGGTACTCTTGAAGCTGGTGGGGGTGGTATTCTCGTCTGGGGACTGTTTACGTGAACTGAAATGGGACCCCTGGTACGTGTAACATCGTCCCTCACAGGTCAACGTTACTGGGATATCCTGGACAACCATTTGCTCCCGTTTGTGCGTCTTCAACATCCCACTGGGGACCTCATCCTCCAACAATACAATGCACCATGCCATCGCTCCCGAATTGTATCCGAATGGTTGGATGAACACTCCACCGACGTGACCTCGCTTCCTTGGCCAGCTAGGTCACCTGACCTCAATCCCGTCGAGAGCATCTGGGATGCCACCGAGAGAGATGTTCGAGGCTCTGACACCCATCTGTCAAATCTTCGTGAACTGTGGGAGCTTGTTCAGGGGTCGTGGATCCGTATGGCTTCCCAATGCTTCCGGTGTTTTGTTGAGTCCATGCCGAGACGAATCGCCGCCGCCATCAGGCCGAAAGGTGGTGTTACACGTTACTAGATAGGTATCTCTAATTCAATTGCTCTTCAGTGTATATTGATGACTTACTTTGTATCAACAATTCTGAAATTACAGAAAATGATTTTACAGATATTTTTCCTAGCTGCCATAAAATAAATAAAACTAACCACAATAACCAGGAACTATATTTCTTAGATTTAAGTATAAATTTAAATAAAGGCGCAACTCCATTATTAGCCTCTTCGATGTAAGAAATAGCTTTTCCTTTTGAAGTTATAAAATATGTGCATTGGGAAAATAATATTTCCACTACAGTAATAGAAAATGTCTTTATTGCACGGGTTCCAAGAATAGCTAGAATCTGTAACCAACAAGCAGATTTCCATAGTCACATAAGAATAATCTTAAATAATTTCCTAGGTGACTTAAGTACCTATAGGTTTTATCAAAACTGTCTTGAGAAAAATACATTTTAAAAATAAAGTTTAGGTTAGAAGATTTAATTTAAAAACTTCGTAGTTAATAGTATGAGTCTGGCCAACTAAACCTTTATTGGGTGTTAGTCAAAGGATGTTTATTAACTATTTAATTGCAATTTTTAGTGCTATTGAAGAAGCAGTTTCTTTATAAGGAAAAAAAATAAATAACATATATTTAAAAAAAGTTTGAAATGTAAAATTGTTGTTTAAACTTTTAAATAACAAAAAATGTAAAATAATTTATGAAAATAATTATGAAGAACTAATTGATAACTGTAGTTTTACTTTTAGGTTATTTAATACAAGTGGGAACTATTGAATACAGAAAGCTGTGTTTGGTGGTACTCTTGTATCTCGTACAGTGTTTGTTCATTCCAGAAATTCTGGTTTCCTTTACTTTCTTGCATTTTTGCAAGAGAGCTTGCTGCAATTTGTAGCAAGAAGTGTCATCTATAAGCTCTTTTTGGCTTGACCTCCCTAACTGAAGCTTTGAGCTTGGCACTAGAGGGAGTTTTCTCTTGGGTGGGATGCTCGAACAGCGAATTTGTTCCCTCCGTATGGTGAAGCCAGAGCCTGGAGCGTGATAAATTGTTACATTTTGTTTACCTATTTTTCCTTTAAGGAAGTTTTTATTTTTACTTTTTTTGTGGTTTTGTCATTGCTGACATGCTTTGGAGCCTGGTTATCTTCTTTCTGCATCTTGCTTAAGGATACACTCAAAAAGTGCTTGTTAGCACGCCTTTTGTAAAAAAAGATTGTGCTTCTGTTATCGGTTTGTCCATCCGTCAGTCTGTACCCACGGTATCTCTGCAACTATTAATCCGATTTGAAAAATTCTTTTTGCATTCGGAAGCTTGAAATGTGCAAATGATGATCCTTCATTTCGTTTTTTTTTTTTTTTTTTTACGATGTACAATTTTGCAGCTAGAGGGCGTAAATGCAGATGATGTCGATTCAAAATTACGTTTTTTAATCCATATATTTGCTTCTAAACATCCGATTGAAAAAATTATTTTATCTTTCGATTCCATTTATGTCGAAAAGTGTTTTAGATATAGTTTCCTTTTCAAATTACGCATAGATTTTCCGCTAGGGGCGTAAAAGTAAATAACATTTTTCCCGATAACTCTTCTCCTAAAACTCCGATTTGAAAATTTTTTTTTTCAGCGGATACATCTCCTGATGGAAAATCTTTTGCATATAATTTCGAATTTTTGGTAAAGAATACTTTGGCCACCAGGGGGCGTAAGTGTTAATTTTTGCTTCTGATGTATTTGCCATAAAATCTGAGTTTCTAAAATATCGATTGAAGAAATTCTTTCGGGGACTGATGCCACTCACATCGATAAACCTTTTCGGAATATTTTCTTCCTAAAATATCCCACAGTTTCTCCGCCAGGGCTTAGATGTATATCTTATTTTTGCCAATATCTCTACTTCTAGGAGTCCGATTTGAAAAATTCCTTCTTTGTTGGATAGTGTTTTCCGTGTGACATGTTTTTCATATAATTTCAAAATTTTCAAGTAATTCATAGACTTTCTGCTAGGGGGCTTAAAGGTAAATTGCGTTTCTCCCTATATCGCTGCTTCTAAATCTCTGATTTGAAAAATTCTTTCTGCACCGGATACAGCTCCTGATGGGAAATCCTCTGCACATAATTTCTAATTTTTGTAAAAAAAAAATGGTTTGGCCAGCAGGGGAGTAAATCTTAATTTCCGCTTCTGGTGTATTTGCAGCAAAACATGAGCTTCTAAATTCTTGATTGAAGAAAACGTCATCTGTAGAACTATACTACTCATGTCGATAAACCTTTTAGAAACATTTTCTACTTAAAATAGTGCATGGTTTCTGCGCCAGGGGCGTAGGCGTATATCTTATTTTTGTCAATATCTCGACTTCTAAGAGTCCGATTTAAAAATTCCTTCTGTGTTGGATAGTGTTTCCAGTGTGACATGTGCTTCATATAATTTCAAAATTTTCAAGTAATTCATAGACTTTCTGCTAGGGGCGTAAAGCTAAATTGCGTTTTTCCTTATATCTCTGCTTCTAAACCTCTGATTTAAAAAATTCTTTCTGCACCGGATACAGCTCCTGATGGGAAATCGTTTGCACATAATTTGTAGTTTTTGTAAAAAATGGCATGGCCACCGGGTGGCGTAAGTCTTAATTTCCGCTTCTGATGTATTTGCAGCAAAATATGAGCTTCTAAAATCTCGATTGAAAAAAAAAAAGTTTTTTGTTGGCCGATGCTACTCATGTCAACAAACCTTTTAGGAACACTTTCTTCTTGAAATAATGCATGGTTTCTACACCAGGGGTGAAGATGTATATCTTATTTTTGTCAATATCTCTACTTCTAAAAGTCCAATTTGAAAAATTCCTTCGTTGTTGGATAGTGTTTCCGATGCGAAATGTTTTTTCTATAAATTCAAAATTTTCACGTAAATCATTTAGACTTTCCGCTAGGGCGCATAAAGGTAAATTGCGTTTTCTGCTTCTAAAACTCCGATTTGAAAAAATTCTTCCTGTATCGCATACAAGACCTGATGGAAAATATTTTTCACATAATTTCTAATGTTTGGTAAAGAATGGTTTGGCCACTAGGGGTCATAGTTATTCATTTCTGCTTCTGATGCATTTGTAGCAAAATCTGGGCTCCTGAAAACTCGACTAAATTTTTTTTTTCTTGGACCGATACTGCTCATATGGATAAACCTTTTGTGAATACTTTCTTCCTAAAATAATGCATGGTTTTCCCACCAGCGGATGTAAAGTCAATCTTATTTTTGTCGATAACTCTGTTTCTAAGAATTCATAAGCTCAAGATTCCGTTTACACCAATATGTGAGGGATTAAAGATCCGATTGAAAAACTTCTTTCTTCCGTCAGATACTATTGTTTTCCATACCGGTTCCATTGACTTTGAATAGTTTTGATAAATTTAATTTGCGTCAGAACGGATTCAAAAGACGTGCTTTTTACACCCAAAAATTCGGTGTCATCTTTCTTGTTTTCCCTTTGCTTTTGTTCTGGTAACATGCTTTAAGTTTTTGGGTAACATTTTCCTGTACAAAAAAAAGAAAGGGGGGCAGGGGCTAGTTTTTCATTGGATGGTTTCTAGTAGCACACTTCAACGTTTTACTATGTTAAAAGTAATTTCCTAGAATTTGTTGAATTGTGTCTTGCAAATGAAGGGTCTTAGTGGTTTCTCATAGCACACTTATACAATATTTGTTAATATTGCATGGTTTTGCTATATTTTAAGTTATTTCTTGGAATTTGGTGCATTGTGTCTTATAAATGATGGGTTGGGCCTGTGTACCATATATGTAAGTAATTTAGTTGTTGTTGTTATGTGTGTGTCAGAATTTCTGGGGTCTGCTTATTTTTTATATTTTTTCTTCCCCTATTTTTAATATGTGTCCATTTGCTCAGCTTTTCTTGAAATTTAATGTTTATTTTTTATTTTTTTGGAGGGGGGAGATGGTTCGAGGTCTAGTTAATTTAATTTAGTTGTTTTTGCCTCTAGTAGGTATATGGCACTGAAGAAACCCATGTTCAACTAGGTCTTCGTAGAAAAGAATAAATTGGGAGCTGTGCTGGTCCTTGAAAAAGCCATAGCTCACTATTTACAATATTTTCTGCATTCTTTGCTTTGTTTCCTGCTTGTCTGCATTGCTTTTGGTTGATTTTGTTTTTTCTCATGTATTTGGCTCATGTATTTTAATTGTGATTTATATTTTGAATGTTTTGCTATTTGCACTACACAATGGAAGTGCAATGGAAGTTTGGAATATCTTGGAGCTTCCCAATCTTTGTGGTTTGAAAAGCACTATGTTCTAATTGAAATGCTGGTGTTTTTTTTTTTTTTTTTTTTTTGGAGGGTGGGGGGGGGGGATATTTGAAAATTCTCCTGAGCTTACTGAGTTTTGATTGTGTAGGAAAGTAGCAATGATGGGAAATATTCTTGGTTGCACTGAACAGCTGCAAGCCAAGTGTTGAAAGCATTCAGAAATGGAGACAAAAGACGTTTAGCATTTTTGGTTTTGTGTGCAATTGAGTATTTCATGTTTTGCACTGTATGCAATTATTGCATGTTGTACTAATGATGTTCTTAAAGAAAAAGAATAATTGCTTTGACCACCTTCATTCGCTTCAGAATTCCTGACCATGTTTTTTCATACAACTGAATTTTTGGCACAAAGTTGGTTGTTCCCCACTAATTACTGCTTCAAAATGTGTTAAATTAGAGAAAATCACACGGAAAACAAACAAGTGACAAAGCAAAGTGGAAGGGAGGGGGAGGCTGTTCTTTGATTGCTGATATCTCCACAATATTTTGGAGGTGAAACACTGTTGAATTTATTTTTTGTTAGAAACAACTCTCTTCTAAACAGCAAGATAGTTGTTTCCAACAAAAAATAAACTCAAGCAACAAACAGCAAACTCTCTCAGCAACAAAAAAGCAAACAACAGAGCAAATAAATACTTAGGCAAAATCAAAAGTTTGAAATTTTATGACTGTAAATACAGGGCAAAGGAAGAAACAGAACATGTTAGTAGATAGAATCTTCCACTAACAGCAGTACTTAATAACAATAATCAGGAGTTTTTCAGAAAAAAAAATCAGCTGAATGCACAAAGAAAATAGCTGGTACCAGACATCTTGGTACACCCTGTATACCAGAACCTGGTTTGTTTTGTTTTTTTAAGTGATAAAATCCAGTTTTGCCTTGTAAACATCCACAATTGTAGTGACTGGACAGGAGAGAATTTGCATCTCTCACATGAGAAAACATTGGAATCACAAAAATATTCAGTCTGTGGCAAGCCCTGTTTAATCAGTGTTTGGTTAGTATGTATGTGTTTGTATGTCTCAGAGTACAATGAGTCATAAGAGATACTAGGCCATCATAACCCTGTACATTTCATGTATGAAAGAGAATGAATGTCATTGATTGATGATTTCATCAAGATGACAGTGATTGTGTGTGTTTCTCTCACATGAGAAATAACCTCTTAAGAATGCGTGTCACACATAACTAGGCCTTCTTGCTGGAGTTTTTTTTTTCCATGGTTTCTAAAGGTTATGACCCCTCACTGGCAGTGGACTTAACTCCCCATGATTTTATTCTCTAAGGCAACCTTAAGAGTGATGCTTTCTACAGATCTACACATGATGATGTCATCCATTTAGTTGGGTCCGTCTCTTGGCGATTCTATAGGCTGCGGCCCTCCATGCCTCCCAATCTTGGACTCTCTCCCACAGCTGTTCCATATCCAGCCCAGCATTAATTTGGATTGTGTCCAGCCAAAGTGCTCTTTGTCACTTTTGTCTTCTTGTTCCCTCCACCTTTCCAAGCATCATATCTTTCTCTAATGAGTCTGATCACATCACGTGACCAAAGTAAATTAGCTGTAGTCTGATAATCTTTCCCTGAAGTGACATTTCTTCAAGATGACAAATCCACACATACTTCATATATTAAATGCTAACATTGAAACTGCAGTTGTAAACACTGAAGATGTCTGTAAGCATAGTAAGAAATGGAAAGGCTTTCGCTTATTAACAAGGTCTCATTTTGAGCATCTGTGTTCTAGTAAGAAGTGTTTCTGTAAATTTTTAATGTAATTATATAATGTGATTCTTCACATAATTGTTGCATAATTGATGTCTAGTTTGTGCGCAAGAATGTAGAGCTTGACCCAAAGACAAAATGAAAAGGTGAAATAGGAACAACTGTGTGTGTGAACTGCTTAAAAATAACATATTGTTATACTAAATTTGGTACAGTGTAGTCAATATCTTATTACATACATAAAATACTGTATGTTCTCATATAGAGTGTATGGTTATTTGGCTGAGACAACAGTCTGAAAATCGGGTGCAAAATGCATGCAAAAGCACCTATAAGTGTTAATTATAATAACCTAGAAAGTGATATCAGTGGCATAGTGGCTTACCTCCTTACTGTAGCTTCCCTTTCTGCTTGCTGTCAATGCCCATAGTTCTTTGTTACAGTTTTTGCTAGTTCATCCCATTGCACAGGTATTCTTCTATGTTGCTTAAAGATAACTAGGGGAAGAACAAAATAGGAGAAAAAAGCTGCTTCAGAAGTGTTTTTAAAAGAGAGTGGTGAAAGAGTTTATTTATTTATTGTATACTTGTATCTAGAATGAATTTAATTAAATTTCAGTTTTTCTTAACATAACTAGCATGTATATCCAATTACCTTCATAAAAATATCAAATGCTGGAGAAAACAAAAATGCTGTAAAGATTGAAAGCAATTGATTGTAGCATGATGAGGAATCAGCATTTCATTGTAAACAGTTCAACAAATATGAGAGTGATCTGGAAAAAATAAAAACACATATTGTAGATTCATACCAGTACTATCTGCATTTGAAGTATTACTCCTGGAAAAATCCTAGTAGAGTATTGTGATGCATAGGCTTGATCTTTTGTCTCTGAAGATTCCCTTTCACTTTCGTAGCTGCTGGTGTCTCACACATTGTCCTCCCACTTCTCATATCAGATGGGTCTAATTGGTCATTGTACTACAGTGCACCATCATTGGAACCATTTGAAATTCACATTTTTTTTTTTTTTAACTTTTCATGACTGTTTCATGTACAGGTTCTCTGCTATCTGAAAGTAGAGCATTCCTGCGGAACCTTTCATATGTTGAAATGGCATAAAGTGAAGAAGCAATTGCAATTAATTTATATGGGAAAACAATTTTGAGCATTCCTAGACACAAAAAATAACCTAGCAAATCTTACCAAATTCACACATTAAACCTAAAATAACACTTAGATTTTCTGAATGGCACACTATTTGAGGCCTAAGGGCAGCATCACCAGTAGCTTTAATAATAGGCATTAAGGGTAAACTTGTCCTTCGATGTCTTGTGTCTCTTAGCATGCTTTTCTTCTATGGAAATGTCTTGCTCAGTAGTTTTTTTAATAAATTGCAGTTCTGTCACAGTTAAGCACTTTTAACACTTGCTTATACAAATAACCACCTTCTGTAATTATTTTCTTCAGTTTTTCTGGGAACTTTTCAGCAACTTCAGGATCAGCCAAAGCATCCTCTCCAGTAATCTTTAATCTAGGAAGCTGCCCTCACCTCAAAAACTGATCAAGTCACTCATGACTACCTTTAAATTGCACTTTCACAACACTTTCATCACCATTGTCCAGTGCTTTCTTTTTCAGCTTATTAAAAAGACTGACTGATTTATCCTTAAGTATAAGATAACTTAACAGAACACCATGCTTTGTACACCTATCAATCCACTCAAGTAATAGACTTTTTATTTTATCCATTACTGGGTGCAGACTAAAAGGGACCACTGTGCTACTAGCAGAACCAATAGTATTAATAATTTTGGCAGTTTTCAAGATTTCTTTCTCTAGTATGAATGGTGGACGCAGGCACATTCAACACATGCATAATGTCTTTATTTCGTTGCCACGATTGAAAAGCTTAATTATGACCAGTTTTACGCTAAGCATAACACCCTTATGAGCTCTCCTAGGTTTTTCTGATACCTTAGGACACATCTTGCTAACAGATGAAGAAAATAAATCAAGATAAAGCACAGATGCTCACAGACACAGTTCAAAGCTACGGTGACTTGATGCTGAGTGTAATTCCTGGGAAAGGAACTTGGTGGCATCACTCTTGCTGCCTCCAAAGCAGCTTGCTGCAAAAGGAACACTGGACTCTATTTCCACTTTTTTTGTGAAAGCAAAAATCCTCTTAGATTTCTGTAGGTTAGCGAAAGCAAATACTAATATGTAGATTTTTTGTAAAAGTGAAATGGCATAAAGCAAACTTTCAAAAAGCGGGAGATACCTGTAGTATGAGGTTGTAATTCTTAGTTACCCACATGCACAGCAACTTTGTGGATGGATGCTTTATTTTTCCTCCAGTGTCAATTTATGAACACTGTTCATTGGCTTGTTTTTACACACTTTTAAGTAGCAGCAAAAAGATGGCAACCGTGAATGATGAATTTATGTGTCTTGTTTTATTAGAGAAGCAGCTTCACTTCATTCACAGCCTGATGTGGGAATTATTCTTATTATGATGCTGTGATCCTAAATTGCTATGACAAACAGGAATCTACTGTGCAAAGATTATGTGGGGAAATTTTATATACCAATTTTTGAATTGCAAAAACAGAATCCAACCATGAAATATAGTAATTTAAAATGTGTATAGTAAATGTAATAAACCATTTGTTTTGGGTAATGTGACTTTTGAGTTCATTCACGATCTAGTGAGATTTTGAAATAAAAACTGTTTATCCATTTGATTTTGTAAGAGTTCTTTTTTTTTAACAGGTTGAGCATCCTATAACTGAATGTACCACTGGTGTTGATCTTGTGCATCAAATGATCAGAATTGCTAAAGGTTCCGTATTTAAATTTAATACATTATTAATACATGATTTTCTGTTTTGAAATATTTTAAAGATATATTGTCACATTTACTGACATATTTGCTCTTATTTACTTGAATTTACTTGTCCAGATTTGACAGAAATTTGTAATTTTCTCAAATTCTTTAAAAGCTGTTTTTTTTCTGTTTGAAACACTTTAAGAATATAAATATTTTATGTAGTTACACAAGAAAAAAATGTTCTTGCAAGTCTGTATTTTTATATTTGCATTAACTTTTGTTTTGTTTTTTTCTTTTAGTCACGAATGAAAGTCTGCTTTATTGTGTTAAACAGTAAATAATTATCTTATTTTCAGTACTGGATCATTCCATGCCAAATCAACCAGTTAAGAATTCATTATGAACCTTGACATTTCAGATTTGCTTGATTTTTGGTATGTTTTGTATCTTGTGTTTGTTGGCGGAAAAAATTTACAGAATTTTGAATGTTAAACCTTACAAATCCCAACTCAAGCAAATGAAAACAACAGGAATTAATTGTTCCTTTTGTAATCTTGAAACCCAGTTTTCACGTACCAAACTCAATGAGTAATTCTAAAGTGAAAAAAATTTTCTTGAGCTTAAGAGAACACGTTTTTAAACTTTTTTTTTTTTTCACTTTTAAGAAACAGCCCAGGTAGACAGGTAAAAATATTTACCGTCTTGTTTTTCTACAGAGGAGTAGGAAATACATTTTACTAGTTTGTTTTTGGTCAAAAGAACAGAGGATCATAAAGGGTTACTATTATCTAATGTGTAAACACCTGCTGTTGGAGTAATAGGGGTCACTTGAGTTAGCACAATATCAGCTGCAATATGCTGAACATCTGGACCATCAGAGAAGATGAATGAAGGAGATGGTGCTCTCAGGTGGGGAAAGCTGTCTTTCCATTTGGCAACTATATCATGTTTGACAAGAACACATGCCAGCCATTATCAAGCTCCATCATATTCAATAGTAATATAACCAGAAGATACAGTGAGACCTGAATAAGAGCTCACTGAGTGGGAGCACTTTCAGATACACTGTGGATCATTTAATTGTCACTGAATTAATAAGGCTTGGTAGTGAGGTCAGATTATGACTTTGGCACAACACAGTGAATCTCCTGTCCCCCAGAAACAGCTTGTGCATCTTGAAATCTGGTAAGTAATTTTCTTTCACTAATGTTGTGGTCACCTTGATTTTTGTTCCCCTTTGCAATTACCCCTGTGATTATCAATCATTAGAAAACATAAAAATCACTAATGGCCAAACTGAAACCATTTACATAAGTTCTCATTTGTTCTCATCAATGGCTCTTCTTCACAGGTAAATCCACACCAGCCAGAATATAAGCTTGCTGACTTCAATTTGTCACGGATGTATGAAGTTTGCATGAAATTCAAACTGAGTAAAAATAAGGGAAAAACTAAAGTTATGGTTTTTGAGAGAGGAACTGGTAGCCCTGAATGTAGTGTAATAGGATTCCCACAGATCAGGGAAAACCTGGAATTGTCAGGGAATTTGATTTTGTCCAAAAAGTAAGAGAAAATTGCTATTTTTCACCGAAACCTGGAAAATCCGCACAGCTATGCTGGAAAATGAGCAATCCCTTGTCAGACCTGCCAAGTGTTAAGATTTTGTAATCATTATGATCCAAGTGTTAAGATTTTGTCATCACTTAAGTCCTCATCTACTATGTTCTAATGTGAAAAATGAATGGACAACTTGCTGCAACTTCTGCATGATAGTAACATTTTACCAGCATTATCAGCGGATCGTGCCAAGCAGCAATTTTCAACATTTACAAAGCCGCCCCGGTGTTGCAGTGTTCTAAGCGATGGCTTATGACCATTCGTCCGAGATGGGTCCGGGTTCAAATCCCTGTGAGGCTTGGATGTTGTGTTTGTCTTACGGCACTGGCTGTCTCCCTTCCCTGGAACCAGTGGCCCTAAATTAGGAATGGGCGATTGCTTGCAACCCACTGAGTTGCTCATGGTGGTCGTTAAACCTCCAATCAAAAAAAAAAAAACTTTTACAAACAAAGTGGAAAGAAGATTTCTCTTTATTTTGTATAAAACACACATGATTAGATATGTGTGTGTGTGTTTTTTTTTTAAATACCTGAATAACGAAGAATTTAAAGAGCTGTGACAAGTAGTGAGAATCGTTATAACTTTATCCCATGGCAATGCCTCATCAGAATCGGGTTGTTTTTTCAATAAACAAAGACATTCTTGTTGTAAATCTTTAATTGCTCTACATAGCACATATGATGCAGTGAAATCATATGGTGGTCTACTACCTGTGCCAATAACCCTTAAGATGCTACAGAGCATGAAGATGTCACAGACTCAAGATCATCTTGCACTACTGGAGAAGAAAGAACATGAAGAAAAAAAGGGGGGCTGAAAATTCAAAGAAAAGAACTTGGGACCAAATTAAAGTGCTTCAGCAAAAAAGAGCAATGCATCGCCCTCCTCATCGTAGCACTATACCAGTTCATTGCAAATGTCTAGCCTTAATTACAAAAAAAAAAAAAAAAAAATATTCAAAGCAAAAAAATTGAAGAAATTACCAAACTAAAAAAATATTGTGTACACGTAGGAGTAATTTATTTTTCCAAGCAATGTAAGTTAATACAGCCAATTCCTTGGGGTCCCAGTTTTGCTAAAGTTCCCCAGTTTAATGATACCCCCAATTTAGCAATTATTTTTGCCAGTTCACTGAGTCATAAAACTGGACTTTAATTGTATTTTAAAATATTTTGTTTGCTAATTACTAGTAAGGTATGTGGTTTTATTATTAATCTGTTATGTTAATATGCTTAGGATAATCTTTGCTTAGGTTGATGTTATTGCATATTAAGTAGAAATCCTAGTTTTTCTACTGAACTGTAAAAGTATGGTCTGGGATTTTCTGAAAATTTTCCTGAAAAACCTGGAAAAGTCAGGGAATTTCATTTCTGAAATTGAATGGGAACCCTGTGAAAGTCTAAATGGCACAGTGATTGGCCAGGTGAGTGAGTTTGTGTATTTAGGAAGCATGTTTGACAGAGAGAACAAATTGGATGGTGAAATTAGTAGGCGAGTAAATTCTTCATTGAAAAGTCATGGCTGCTCTGGGAGGTTTTCAAGAGAGTCCCGCATGGCTGTGTATGAAAATGTAATTGTTCCTTCTCTGATGTATGGCAGTGAAACCTGG
This sequence comes from Macrothele yani, assembly GCA_039090855.1. Taxonomy (NCBI): domain Eukaryota; kingdom Metazoa; phylum Arthropoda; class Arachnida; order Araneae; family Macrothelidae; genus Macrothele; species Macrothele yani. Next base: position 101,432,427 of record CM077027.1, read on the forward strand.
GTACTACAGAAGAAACATAGAAGTTGTTTGTGTGCTGGAGAAACGTTCTGATTGTGTGAGGAATGAAGATGTGTTGCAGTTGTGTGATGTGAAGCAAAATGTTAGCAAGGTGGAGAGTAATATGGTTCGGTGGTTTGGCCATGTTGAAAAAATGAGTGATGAGATGCTTACTAAGAAAATATTTTTAGCCGAAGTGGCAGGAAGGAAATGCAGAGGAAGGCCAAGGAAGTCATGGGAGGATCAGATTCAAAAGTGTCTGCATGAGAAAAAGATTGAGAGTATGAAGTATAAAAGATCTTGTGTATGGCGTGTGATGGATGTGAAGCCCGAGTTGTATGTCAAGATCGCTGTAAATGGAGAAGTTTGATACGGAAACAGTAAGTAAAAATTATCTGGTGGTTTGTATTTCTTTGTGGAGCTAACCTCTGAATTTCAGAGAACAGCTTAGTGATATGTATGTATGACTTCAATTTTTATAAAATTACAGTTCATGCATTTCTAAGATGATGCTATGTCACATGCATTCTAACAAGAAAATATATCGATGCAAATGTTTTTGCTCTTGTCAAAATACACTTCCTAGTCACTCTTGCAATCTCTTTGTAACTAGTCGTTCTTACCAATACACTCCTAACAAGTCATCATCATAAAATGCACCTCTAACTAACAAATCTTTCACACAAACTGCATATGTTTACTAACTTCTGTGTTGATGTTTTATTGACTTCTGACCCACTGTCAGTACTGCCAAACTTAGAAAGCTCTTCAGAGAAAGTAATGTGTCATTAAGACAAAAAATTTAATGAGAAGAAACTAATTTTACATAAAAGCACAAACTCAGAAGGAAGATTACATTAGAGGTATAAATCGCATATGTGTATTGCTCCTCAGATCTGCATCTCCTTTCACTTATTTTCTTAGGGCATACTAGTGCTTAAAAAATAGATCCTAGACTGATTTTCTGTGCAAAGTACTGGTAGTGCTATCTGGCAGGCAGCATTAAAACTAGTTAGCATCAAATGAGCAAGTTTCGCCCTCTGTGCAACATACACTATGATACCATTTCAGACCTATTAACTGTGTTAGAGTGGAGTGTCAGAATTTCACAATAGAGCAAAGAGCTGCGATCAAGTTTTATTTTTGATTAGGTAAAAGTGCTATGTGAATGCATTAAGTGTTACAAAAAGTGTACAGCATTGCATGTTTGTTGCATTCAACAACATTTGGGTGGTTCAAAAAATTTCAGGAGGGTCCAAAATCTTATGTGAGACCAGGAAAAGTGCTGGCACCTGTCAACCAGTTGAAATGTCAACACAATTGATGAAGTTTGGCAGCTGGTCACACAGGACCATCCCGTCCCATTAAGAACATTGATTTCAGAGCCAAAAATTAGAAAAGACACAATCCAAACAATTCTGCGTGATAATTCAAGGAAGAGAAAAATATTTACTAAGTTTATTCCACATTTCCTAACACCAGTAAAAAAATGGTGTGCGTTGATTCCAGTTGCCATTTTATTCAACTGTTTGATAAAGACAAAACTGTGCTGAATAAATTTTTCACAGGAGAGCAAATGTGGTGCATTTTTTATGATTCCAAGATGGAGAAACAAAGAAAACTCCATATGGTTGAATCCAAAGAACCAAAGGCAGGCAAAGTTTGCATGGAAAAACCACTTTTGGAAACTGTGCTGATGATATATATATATATATATTTTTTTTTTTTTTTTTTATGTTAAGGGTGTGACTCATTGTGAATTTTTCTTAGAAGAGAAAACAGTCAACAGCCAGTATTATTTAAGTGTAATGGAATGATTACTTAATGGAATTTGACATATGTTTGCCCTAAATTTTGCAGGATTGGAAGATTGGTTTCTCCTTTAGAATAATACACCTTGTCATACCACTGGTTTTGTTATGTGTGTTTTCATGAAAAAGCAAGTATCTACACTACACCACCCACCCTATTCACCAGATTTGGCACCAGCAGACTTCTTATTCCCAAAATTTAATCTTCACTGAAATGGAAGTGCTTCCAAGACATTTCAACAATTCAGAATAATGTGATGGAGCAAATGAACAGATTTTATTCTGAGGTGTTGCAGAATAGCTTTCAGCCTTTGTATGGGCACAGTAAAACTTGCATTGAACATGAAGGGAATTATGTTAAACACTAAATAGGTAAAACTTCTCTAGTCCATATCCTTGATGTTTTATTATAATAATCCAGGAATTTTTTAGACACACTGTTCACATGCGTATAATACAAATCATGTTCTTTACATGACTGTACAAAGTCAGCCAGTTCTTCTAGTTGATTGGGTATGCTGTTGTCCCCTTTCCCTCTCCCATAATCTAAAATGACTTCTGTAGATATACTAGATTTCAGCACTCTTTGGACGATTTTGACAATAAGTAGCAGAGGAATTCAAAATAAACAAACTATCTATATACATATGCTGCATTACTATCATGTGCACTGATAGTAATTCACAGAAATTAACAAAGAATGAATCTTCTTTACATATATAGGAGTGTCATTATTCACTGGTTGCTGTGTTAACACTATCCTCCTGATTTCCTTTAAATTGAAATTTGTTTGTTATACTATAAACCATCCTCTTCAGCCTATTCTCATAAGAACTGTTAAAATGTTCCACATAGATGCTTGTTGAAGCAAGGAAATGAATAAAATGTAGAGGATAAGAACTGGGAAATTCATATTTATTTTTTAATGGTATTTCATCATTGATTTCCATATGTAGGTCCTGAATGAATTACTTGTTATTTTTAGTGGTGATATGCAGGAATGAAATGATGAAGTAAAATTTTTTTAGTAGTGTAGAGGCAAATGGTTTGAAGTGTGGTTTGGCCATGTGTAAAGTATGAATGATGAGGTGCTAACTAAAGAGAATTTATTGAGCCCAAGTGTGACAGAAAGGAAAGATAAAGGAATTTCGATATAGCTCAAGCTGTTAAGCCTGTTGCTGAACTATGTGGTAAAAATTGTTAATGCCAATTTTGAAGAATATATTTCATTCTTCATATATTTCCTGTTTCACATGTTGAAATTCTTCGTTTGTGACTATGGAAGGTAGTGTGCACAATTATGTAAGGAAGTTTCAATGGTATTTCATCTTCCGAAACTTTCGAAAACAGAAGTTAAATGGAGTGAAAGTTTTTCCTATAATCGTAATTTCTTTTTTCTCACGATGTTGTCTCTCTCCAGTATTGTTGTTAAATATGATTTTTTTGCATAAATGTTTGTATTTCAGCATGAAACTTTGGGCAATGATTTCCGAAAATGGAAGTTAAGATGGTGCGAAGATTTCCCTGTAGTTTTCAGGCGTAAGACTCTTCCCTGGATTTGAGGAATTCTGCCATTTCTGTTATAATTTGGATTTTTTTTCAAGATCGATGCACAACTGAGCCGGATTTGGGGGGGGGCAATTGTAGTTGGCTGGGGATTCGTCTTCTGTTTGAGGACGGAATTCCGTCTTTCAAAACTTTAAAAAAACTATAGTTAGATGGAGGGGATGATTTCTTCCGTAACAGTAACTTTTTTTTCTCATGATGTACCTGCTGGCCATTTTGTTACTAAATATCCTTTTATTCCATAAATTTTTTATCTCAGCTTAAAAATGGGGAAAAAGTTTCCCAAAACGTAAATCGGATGAATCTCAGATTTTTTCCATAATCGTAATGCCTCCCCTGATGTTCTCACTGCCCTCTGTTGTTGTTAAATGTGTTACTTTTCCTCATGAATGTTTGCATTTAAGCTTCATACTGGAGGGGAAATTCATACGAATTGATGCATAATGTTCAAAGTATTCATATTCTCAAAGTTATCTAAAATAGTGAAGGCTTTGATATCATGCGTTCATGGTCCTCATGGTGAAAGTGCTTTCAGCATGATGGATAAAATTCTGTATGAGGGAATTAAAAAAAAAAAAGGAAAGGAAAGTGACAATAAAGAAATGGGAAAGGAATGATATCAACAGAAAATGAAATTAAGCAATGAATGCTGTGCAGCTACAGAGTCAACAAAAAACAAATATGACCATGGAACTTTGAGAAGAAAACAAAACAAGAGGAAACTTGAGCTGATGTTCTAACTAGTACAACAATAAAACAAGAAAAAAACCAAATACTGTATTTAAAGCTATTTCTTTTAAAACTATATTATTTTGTTTTGAATTCAATAATTTTGTAATGTGAATACAGCGATGTGTTACTGTTTAATATTTGCATAATAAATTACAGTGAACAATTCCATCTCGTGCTGCATTATATTCACACTTGCTCATTACATGTTCTGATTTATTGTCTGGTTAAAAAGTTTAGCTTTTTTGTTTTTTGGTCGGTCTCATGTATGTATATATTGTGTGAACATCAAGCAGCTAGCGCGAGGTCCACGAAGAACGAAGGTGAGTTAACATTTTCACATTATTGACATAATTGATTTTTCAAGAAACTCCCTTACATAATTGTGCACACTGCCTTTCCATAGTCACAAATGAAGAATTTTAACGTGTGAAACAGAAAATATAAGAAGAAGGAAATATATTCTTCAAAATTGCTATTAACAAGATAGAGGAAGTTTAAGGAAATCATGGATCATAGGAGGACCAGATTCAGGAATGCTTTCAAGAGAAAAAGATAATTATTTTGAAGTACGAAAAGGTTGTTTGTGAAAATTGAGGGTTGCATGTAAAGCTCAAGTTGTGAGCTGTAAGTGAAGATGCTTGATATACCAACAGTAAAGAAAATCTTAAAACCAGTAATTTTGATTTGGCAAATGATCTTGCTTTGAGGACCCTGAATCTCAGAGAGCAGCATAGTGATGTGTATGTATGTATGTATGTATGTATGTATGTATGTATGTATGTATGTATGTATGTATGTATGTATTATTTTTTCTTCATCTATTCCTGACCTTATTTTGCTTAGAAAGGAAGATGGCAAGGAGATGTCAAAACATTGTTCATTGCCTTGTGTACTTCAGACTGAATAACAATACAGGAAGTTAACCTTTGTGCCAAATGTTTTGCTGAAAAAAACCCAAGAAAGATGACTCCGAATTTCCAGTTATAATGAGCACATCTTTTGCATCCTTTCTGACACAAAAAGAAATTGGAATCATATTTTCAGAAAGTCTAAAAAAACATTCCACAAAAAAGAGAATACATTTACACCACCTAAGGAAAAACCACACATAATTTTAAAGCATGCAATATGAGTGCAGTTATTCATAATGGAAAAATTTACAATACTTAAATTGATAAAAAAAATCCACAAATAGAAATAGCTACTTACTCTTACTAGCTTCTAAAACGTGTGTTACAAAAATTAACAAATTTTGCACAAAAAGTTTCTCATAGCAAAAGATATCAGAAGCAAAAAGGATTGCCGAATGGAAATCCTTTTTGCTTCTGATATCTTAAGAAGAGATATAAAGGAAAATTTGATATAACTTTATGCCCCTAGTGGAAAAGCTGTGCTTACTTAAAAGAAGAAAATGGGTGCAAATTACTCTTCATAACAAAGTGTATCCTCCCTAAAAAGGATATTTTGAATCAAACAGACTCTTTCAAATAGAAATGTATGCTGACATTCCAGCAGAAGAATTTGAATAATGGAAAAGTATTCTTTGTAGCTAAAGCTATGCTAAGCAAAAAGAATATTTTCAGACACATCTCCAGGAAGCAAAGATAACAAGAAAACAAGCTTTGGCATTTATTCCCCCTTCCCCCCAAAAAAAACTGTGCATTATGTAAAGAGGATAATAAGTTCCTATTCTTTACTCTAGTGAATGGTAAAAAATGAAATTTTTGAATAGGATTTTTAGAAGTAGAGATACAATTACAAACAGAAATACACATTAACACCAGTTAGTGCCAGAACTGTGCACTGCAAAGACCCCATAAATGCATGAGAAATTATATCAATGATATCCAGTATTAAGAGTTTGCTTATAGAACTTTTAGATGCAAAGATATTGGGAAAAAAACAGACAACACATTTGTCTCCCTAACAGAGAAATTGTGTTTTATTTTGGGCAGGAATTTTTGTAGCATAATTTCAGTGCATTGCAACATATTCTATGTCAAATGAGCATACTATATATGCATATGAACAGGACTGGAAAGCAAGGATCATTGTTCTCACATTTCAGACTTTTTCAAATTTGACTAATAGTTGCAAAGATATGGGGATTACAGACAAATGGATGGACGGACAAAGTAATACTTACACCGAACAGCTAGAATATTAAAACCACCTACTTAATATGATGTAGGTCCTCTTGTCACCACCAAAAAAGCTCTCACCTGATGAGGAATAGATTCAACGAGGGGTTGGTAGATCTTTCTTGTTATTTGGTGCCATGACTCCGACAGAAGATCCCCCAGTTCCCATAAATTATATGGTTGGGGTGATGCTGCTCTTACTCGTTTCTCCAACTCAAACCACAAATACTGTACTTGATAGGATTCATAGCTGGTGAATTTGGGGTCCATGGCAATAAATGGAACCATTCCTGAACCTTCAGAACACAAATAAAGGTAGCTTGATCACGCTAGTTAAGATAAGGTCGAAAGCTTCCAACTTACGAACTTTTTGTAAAAGTTTTCAGTTAACGTAACTAGCGTGATCAAGCTACCTTTATTTGTTACTATTGTTACGTGTTTTGTCCATAATCGTCATGCTTCAGAACACAGTGTGGCATGGAGCATTGTATTGTTGAAAGACACCATTTCTGCCAGAGAATACAGTTGCCATAAAGGGGTGTACTTGGCCAGCCTCAGTGTGTAGGTACGTGGCAGCTGTCAGAGTTCACTCTACAAAGATAATGGGCACAAGCCCCCAAGAAAATATTGCCCAGACCATCACACACTCCCTCCAGCCGCTGGATCCGTCCCACAGTGCATCAAAGTGAGAAGGCTTCCTTGAGAAAATATCACACATGAGCTCCTCCATTGACATGGTGTAAGAGAAAATGGGATTCGTCTGACCACGAGACCCTCCTTCAGTCTTCTATAGTCCAATGTTGATGATTATGTGCTCACTTCAAGCGTTGATGACAGTGAATGGTTGTGAGCATAGGCACACAGGGCTGCCAGTGGCGACTATTGCTACTATTTTTGATGAGAGGCGACTATGGCTACTATTTCTTACAAAAAACAGCCAAAAGCAACTATTTTCAGAAAAACCTTGAACTATTTTAATTGTAAGGCTACTATTTTTTAAAAAACATGATTTGTGTTGTGTATATCGATGTGCTTGAATAACATCACTTTTAATATTGATACACATGAATATCAACTTTGATATCGATATGTATATGTCAAATCCATGGTTCATACACATCCTGGAATTCCATTTTGTCCTGGAAATGTCCTTAAAATTCTGTTACATGCCCTGGAATTTTATCCATTTCTGCCTTTTTGTCCCTGCACGATGTTTTTGCAGTTGAGGATTTTTCTACTGACAACTTATGTCTGACAAATTTCCCTCCCCAGCCCCTGCAAAATGTGTGTGGGGGGGCTATCAGTTTCCTTGTTTAGGACGACTAAAGCTGCATTATTAGCATCTTTTGTGTCATGCTTATGTTATCACTTTGTCTGTCCCCCGGGGAGACCATATCTCTGCAGTTATTAGTTCGATTTGCAAACTTCTTTTTGTATTGGGAAGCTTAAAATGTGAGAATGATGATCCATTCGTTCCGGGTTTTTTTGTTGTTGTTTTTCGATGCACTAACTTCACCGCTAGAGGGGAGGGCCAAATGGAGATCATATCGAATTTAAAATGCATTTCACATATTTGCTTCTAAATATCCAATTGAAAAAAATATTTTTCCTTTCAATGACATTTATATCGAAGACTAGTTTAGTTACAGTCCTTTTTTTAAATAATGCATGAATTTTCCGTTAGGGGGCATAAAGGTAAATCGCGATTTTCCCAATATCTCCGCTTCTAAAAGTCCGATTTGAAAAATTCTTCCTGAGTCGGATACAGCTCTTGAGGTTGAAATGTTTTGCGTACAAATTCTCATTTCTGGTAAAGAATAGTTTGGCCACTAGGGGGCATAAATGTTTATTTTGGCTTCTGGTGTATTTGCAACAAAATCTGAGCTGGAAACTCGACTGAAAAAATTATTGCGTGAACCGATACTGCTCAACTCGGAAAACTTTTTGAGAATACTTCCTGCTTAAAATAGTGCACAATTCTTCCACCAGAGGGTGTACACGTATATCTTATTTTTGGTCCATATCTCTGTTTTTAGGAGTCCGATTTGAAAAATGCATTCTTTGTTGGAGAACTTTTTCAGTGCGAAATGTTTCTCATAAAATTTCAAATATTTCTTAACACACAAGTGTGCCACTAGAGGACGTAAGCTCACATTTTCGTTTACAGCAATATCTGCGGACTGAAAACCTGGCTGAAAAATATTCTCTTTCGATCAGATACCTAACTATGAAAACTCCTTATTTGTATTTTCTTCACAAAATAATGCACAATTTCGACGCTAGAGTGCACAAATATTTAAACTATTTTTCTTAATATCTGTACTTCTAAATGTCCAATTTAAAAATCTTTTAACACCAGATACCATTTACCTTATGGAACACTTAAGGTTTGTTTTTGAGGAGGTTTGTGGTTCACAATTCTGCCATTAGGTGGTGTTTGTGCACTTCTGTTTGCAGGCTATCTCTGCCTGTAAAAACCCTATTGAGAAATTTCTTTTTTTACTGTATGCCATTCGCTATAATAAAGATGAAGAGTGAATAAGATTTTTGCTACAATAAGAAGATCCTCTTCAAATAATGTATAACTTTCCCTTTAGGGGTTGTAAAGGTCAAAACGTTTTTCTTGCTATCTCTTCTTCCGGGAGACATATTTGAAAAGTTTTTTTCCTTAGCATAGCTTTTGTTATGAAGAATGCTTTTCTCCTCTTTTGAACTTTTCCATTATGCAAAAGTCTTCCGCTGAAACGCATAGTTATATCATGTTTCCTTCTATCTCTCCTTTTAACATCGATTTGAAAATATTTTTGTCTCTAATACCTTCCTTCTGCTATGGGAAATTTTTTTTGCGCCATTTGTTAATTTTCGTAACATATTTTTTAGCCACTGGTGGAAGTAAATAGCTGATTTTGTGTGGGGGAGGGGGGGGGGTATTTTACCTTTACTGATATTTTGTAATGAATACTTTTTATAAAAATTTGCCATAAAATCAGATTGCTTTCTAATATCAGAAACGTAAATCTAGTTGTTTCTTAGTATTTTCTGAGCTTCTATAATTAGTTTTTAATCATGCCCAGTTAAATTGCCATGATCACTAATGAATGCAATTGCACATAGCCCTTGGACATAAGGTTTTCCCGTTATTCTCTTTCATTTCACATTGGAAATTTTTGTGCATACTTTGTTTGCTGGTGAGTAAAAATTTAAAACATAGATACAGCATCGATATTATGTTGGAAATTCCTTCCCTAAATAAAATGAAACACAAATACTTGCTCTCATGATTGTGTTTAAGAAATAAGAATCCCTTTGGTCCTTTGAAAAAGTTCTAGATTTTTCACCTTTCCTCACCCTTAAATTTCCAATGTAAGCATTATTTCAAAATAATTAAATATAAATAATATTTTATGTATTGATTGTGTGGCAGGGTTTAAGCTGCGGTCGCTATTTTCGCGAAATGCGATGAGTTAATCTAAAATGCGAGAAAAAATGAGTGCCTGTCGCAAAATTGCGCCCGCCGTTTAAATATTAACCCATCAGCGGATTCTACTCCAGCTATTCTATTTTTGTGAAAACTAAAGTTTCCAAAATTCTGGCAGCGATTTGTACTCCGCTAATGTTATTTTCTTAATCCTTAAGGAATAATAGGTTCCTACTGTGTCCCTACAGCACCTTTTGAATCACTCCCCATCCCCTACATACACTCTAGGGCGCTCCATAAAGGATGGGGTAGGCTGGCAGGGTAAGATAGAGGCTAGAGGGATTAGAACCCTTCCCCCATTCAAGTCAACTGCGATGCCCTGACTGCGATGTCTACGGCTTCATTCCCACCCCCAAGGCCATAAACAACCTCTGCATTCGTAACCGGAGTGACCTTTCAAACTTCTATAGAGAAGGAACACATATTAGGAAAGATAAGTGCAAGCTAGGGGTTGCTCTCACCACTCAAGGTGCCGTCCGTCATACAACGTGCCGCATTACAATGGATAAATTCATTATTAAGAAACGCAAAGATTGCGAAGACAGTGCCGATAAAACAACTGAAAAAGAATGTGAGTTTAAAATTTAAAAAAAAAAGTAAAACTGCTACTCAATCTAATATACCTTCCGAGCAACTTGTGCGAAAATGGTGCTCCCTTTACAAATGGGTGCAAGTTAACTGGAGGGATAAAATACCATATTTAAACTGCGAACTGTGCATTGCAGCAAGAAAAAGCTACGTCCCAGCAAGTGATAAATTAAGTGAAAATTCCCAATTTCCAATTATTTTCATATATTTGTTTTTGCGCATGGCTGCTAACTAATCGAAAAATTTCCTATGCGGAAGGAGTTCGATTGAAGCATCAAACATTTAGGGCGATTAAAACATCAATCAATTTAGGTTGATCGAAACATCAAAACAATCATGTGTGTCAACTTTCCATCGCGCATGACAGAGACAACACGTGTGCGTAACTACAGAAGAAAAAAAAAAGTTTTTAATTTCAGTTGTTGCCGAAACCACGGCTTCCCAGCTGGAGAAAAAAACTCAGGAAATAGTTGCTTGTAAACAACTGCTAAGGGCGCGCGCTCTTCACCTTAAGATACTGGAAGCGGAAACACACAAGACCGAAATAAGAAAATAAAAAAAAAACAAAGAATTCCGGCGGCCTCGATCCCCAGAAAATGTAAACACACTCAACAGTCTGTCAGGCAAGTAAAGTTTCACCACGTGGTTTGTCATCACATATTTTACAAGCTAGAGGGGGTGGATTACGAGGGGAGGACGTACCAGAAACGGTTGTCGAGTATAATTAACAATCGCAAGGGGTAAGAGGTCTTTTTTTTTTTTTTTTTTTTCGTTCTCTTTTCCGGCAGTACTGAAAAAGTTAACGCTATTTTTTTAAAATATTTATTTTTATGTATTGTAATTAATCTTTAGTGTTAGCAATTATGAAATTCCCTATTCGAAAAACATTTAGCACTGCTATGTTAACGATTCAAAACAGACAGTTCTGTCTTCTGCAAAAATAGCATGAATTCCATGAAAGCTGAAGAACCAATTGCGAAATAAATTCTTGCCCGCGATCGGCAGAAATGACATGGAAGAGGTAGAGCGGGAGGAGGGAGGTCCCAGAGCAAAACAACGAGGAAGCACATTCAAAATCACACGTCCGGTGAAGTAGCCGTTCCTTCCGTACTTTGCCCACCCCCTCTTCTATAAGAAGTGAGGAAGTGCGAACGCAGAGGAATATTTTTCACCACTTAATGTGTGAAATACACATATACTCACACTACAATAATTGTAGGACTAATATTATTTTCATAGCATTTTTTTTTTTGCCGATTCTAAATATTGATATTAAAATATAAATATTTAGAAGGCTGAAATGGTAATATTTTATTATATTGTAATTAAAATGATAGTTGGTTTGAGGAATATGCTGTTACTATTAATAAAAATTTAAATTTAACTGGTTTTAGAAATACTTGGATTGAGAAGGGTTATTGATGCTCAAAGACTGTTTTTTTTTATTGTTATTTATTTACACTTATATACCTTTTTTTATATATATAATAGTCTTTTTTAATAAATTTTAACCTAAAATACGGGTAGATGGAGTACACAGTTAGTTCAATCGCGAAAGCAGCTTATAATGTCGTAACCCGGGTTTTCGGTACATCTCTTGACACAAATAAAATTTTTGTTAATAGTAACAGTATTGGTATTTTACTTATTCAATTCATACTAATCATTAATCAAATCATTCATGCAAAGACAATGGTAACTCACAAAATCAAATTTCAGATTTGAATTTTTTGCTTATTTAATCATGATTTTAGAAAAAAAAAAAAATCCTTATCCTGTTAGGAGCTGTATATCAACTTACACTGCCCAACACAGTTTTCTTTTAAATATGTTAGTATCTTCCAAGCTAATTAGTTTGCCATTGCTGTCCAAGGCATTGTTGGAGCGAACAATTAATTTGATATTACAATTTTTTAAGTGACAAAAGCCGCTAACTTTCTTTGGCATTTTGCTACAACTTTTTTCCCCATTTTAGCATTTTTGCTACAGCATTTTTTGAGCCAGCTTAAACCCTGTTGTGTGGTATATGAAAGCATTTCAAAAGAAATGCCACATACCTATGTATTTTTGAGTTTTATGATGGTTTTTTTATTCTGTAATTTGCCTCAATAATTGAACTAAAGCCAAAGTAGAAAAATTAAGTTTTCTCAAAATCAGTGTAGTGTACTGTATATAAAAATTTAGTAGATATTAAACCTGGTCACATTTTCAGTGACAGTTTTGGTATTTCAGTATTTATCTGTGATTCTAAGTTTCTGATTAGCTGCAGCAAACATAATTTTTAACATTCTGTTTTAAGTTTGCCCAAGTGTGTAGGAAGTTTTATGTTGCAGGTTGCAAATTGAACAGACGTATGGATTCACTATATTGTAAGTAAGAGCATTTGGATCGTATGTCATGGAAAAATATCCAAAAGTTCTGGAATTTTGTGATTGAAACAGCATATGAATCACGCGAGCCGCCCCGGTGGCGCACTGGTCTAAGCGATGGCCTCTGGTCATTCGTCCGAACGGGGTCCGGGTTCGAATCCCGGTGAGTCATGGATGTTGGGTTTGTCTTATGGCACTAGCTCTCTCCCTTCCCTGGAACCAGTGACCCTAAATTAGGGATGGGCGACTGCTTATAGCCCATTGAGTTGCTCACGGTGGTCGTTAAACCTCCAATAAAAAAATTTAAAAAATCATGCGAATCGTTACCGATATGTCTTGTTCAGTTTATTTTTTTCTGCTTTATTGCAAATATCATGGAGGAAAGTCAGTGGTAGATATATAGACTAGACCCACATGTGATTAAAAGAACAACCTACTCAAATCAAGATATTCCACCAAAAAAGTGTCCCGTTTTTCTGTTTGTAATACGGCAGAGATTGCCGTACAGCAGTGCCAGGAGTGAGCACGTATCTTGCCTTCCCCATATTAAAGACTTGTTTTCTGTGCTTACTGAAGTTTATTTGCAGTTAAATGTATCAATTTCAAGTCGAAAATTTTGTTCCTAGAATTTCATGAATATTATGTTCAGTGAAATAAATTTGCGTGATTGTTTTAACAGCTTCATTTTCCGAATGACACCACACGGAAAATGCATGTTTTCGCCAACAGACATTTAAACTCACTTTACATTATCTACAAACTGTTTAATATAAATTAGGAATTGTTTATAACGAAAATATTAAGTGGTAATCAAAAAAACACCTGGTGAGACATTTCTACATATCTGTTAAAAATAACGAGACGGTACTTTTTGTCATTTGAGTTGGTCGTTCCTCTAATCACGTGGGTCAAGGTATATATATGTACTTGTATGTATAGGAATTTATTCCGAACCGCGAAATTAGGGTTGATCATTTTTGGAGAGACATATTGTATCAAAAGACATTTGGAGATTGGAGATATCCATCTTTGGCTAAAGTTGTGAAAGCATGCCTTGCTTTATCACATGGCAACTTCGATGTAGAGAGGCTCTTCTGTATCACGAAGAGTTCTTTCAGATGAGAAGGCATCTATGTCTGAGATGAGAAGATGTTGAATAAGAGACTAACAATTCGAAATGCATTAAAAATGTATAACAACCAAGTTGCAAAGGTGCTAATAACCAAAGAACTAATAAAATTAGCACTTAATGCACATAGGTCATATAGCAACCATTTGGAAGAAGAGCAGAGATTAAAGGAATAGCAACTGAAAGCAGAGAAAGAAAGTGCTGAGAGATTGAAACAAGAATTGCTAAATAGTGGATTTGAAGAGCAGAAAGGAAATTATAGAAAACATGGAAAACAAGATAAAAATTCATGTTCAAGAAAAAAGAGAACTACAAGAATCATTAGACTCTGTGCTTAAAAAGACAGTAAAAGATTAAAGCAAGCATTAAAAAAAACATACCTGCAATACGAGTAGCACATGGCATTCTAGAAGGAGCAGAGAAACTCCGACAAAAGGAAAGACAACATGAACTTGAAGCATTAAAAATGAATAGGTAGTTCATAAAACAAAATCCTTCCTAATTGATGCATTTATGCAGAAAACCTCAAAAAAGGAATAAATCTAAGGTTAATGAGGAAGCTTTTTTGTTAAGCCTACCCTTATATGCACTGATGGCAGTGGTATAAAATCACACTCAATTTTGTGAAATAATTTACTGCATATAACTCCTCCAAATTGCTACCATGGTATAAGAATAATGTAAACTTTAAAGAGGACCCCCCCCCAATTGCTGAATGATAAAAAAGTTTGTTTATACATATTTTGGGGGGGGATCATATAAAAGTTTTTGATGTTCCATGACAGTAATTTTCAGAAGAGTTATAAAACAATCATTTCAAAAAATTTGAGCTTTGGTTTTATTATTGTCATCAGTGGGTGTAAGGATAATCTTAGTTTTACTATTGTTAGAGCTTTGAAAATCAATCATGGTTAACATCTGGGGTTTTTAACTGTCTGCTGTTATAAAAGCAACCAAAATTAGAAGAAAGTCAAGTTTTTTGTTTTCTTATTTCTGTAATTATGAGTTGGAATAATTTTACAGGATAAAGTAATTTCTTTATATTTGTCTCAAAAGCATCAAGGACACTGCAAAGAATGACTGTAACATTATCAAGGCAGGTGTATATCAGTGTAATTCTTCATATCAATTATACCTGACCTACACGGACTTCAGCTTGAATTGTAAGACAGTTGTCCATGCCCTAATGAAATGAAGACGTTTCAGACAGGTTTTTCAATTTTTTGTTTTGCCGATTTGCGATTTGAACCACGTGTACTTCATCTTTGTTTGATATTAAAAAAGAAATATTTAGAAGGATCAAATGGTAATACTTTATTATATTGTAATCAAAGTAATATTTGGTTTACAAAAAATACTGTAACTATTGATAAAAATTTTAATTTAACTTACCTTAAAACCACGTGGGTTTAGTATACTTACTTAATTTGTTGTGTTATTGTTGCTAAAAAAAAAGTATGTATGTATTAGGTTGGTGCAAAGATAATGGCCGTTTTCTAGTGCGAGCTTCGAAAGGACATAAGTTGGCTTAGAATGAAAGTATTTTAATCAAAATAGGACCCATTCGAATCCATACATTTCTGCCAATGAGAAACAAGTTGATTTATCCCGCTGTCATAAAATGCCTGGCTTCAGGAGGCGACAAACTCTCGAAAGACGGTTTCAGCAGCGTCCTGGTTAGGGAAGCATTTCTGCCGGAGAAAGGTGTCCAGGTGCTTGAAGAAGTGGAAGTCTGTTGGTGATAAGTCCGGGGAATATGCTGGCTGAGGCAGAACTTCGTACCCCAACGCGTTCAATTTCTGGAGCATGATTCGAGCGTGGAGAAGGATAGGACACAAAAGCTGCAGTTTCTGGTGCATCTCCTCGATGTACTGACAGTACTTCACGGAGGCGATCGTTTCGCCCAGTTTGAGGAAACTGTAATGGATCAATCCAGCTTCGAACCACCACACAGTCTCAATGATCTTCTGTTTGTGCAGATGTGGCTTGGGGAAGTAGCAAGGTAGTTCCCCTTCATCCAACCATTGCACTGGACATCACCGATTGTCGTAAAAGATCCATTTCTCGGCACACGTTAGGATTCGATCGAGAAATGGATCATTCTTGTTGCGCAGAATGAGTGAAGACGACACCTCATGACAGTGATTTTTCTGGTGTCCGCTGAGTTCATGAGACACCCACTTATCAAGCTTTTTCACCTTCCCAATGTCTTTCAAGTGGTGAACGATGGTGGTGTGATTCACTCCGAGTTCTTGGACGACCTCTCGTGTGGTTTTCAGCGGCTCAGCTTCGATAATTTCCTGCAGTTTGTCATTATCAATGTCGGTAGGGTGGCCACGACCTTCGGCATCTTTGAGATTGGTTTCGCCGGCACGGAATTTTTTGAATCATTTGTGGACTGTACGTTCCGAAACTGTTTCCATGCCCCACGCTTTCCTGAAATTTTGAGTTACCTCCGCGGCTTTGTGTCCAAGTTTGAACTCGCGAAGCAAAATGATGCGAATTTCTTGTTTTGACAGAGCCATTGTTGTTTGCCTGAAATCACGGTAAAAAACATGTCATCAACAAAAAGTGATAAATAAGCTTCAAAATGATATATCACCAGCAATAACACTAACAACATGTCATATACAAATTGCATGGCAAATGCACTGTAACATCTTTCGGCCATTATTTTTGCACCAACCTAATATGTATGTGAAAAAAGTCTTTGAGCAAGTATAACACAACTAACCAAGTAAGTATCCCAAAACTACGTGGTTTTAAGGTAAGTTAAATTTGAATTTTTATCAATAGTTACAGTATTTTCCATAACCAAATATTATTTTGATTACAATATAATAAAATATTGCCATTTGATCCTTCTAAATATTTTTTAAATATCAAACAAAGATGAAGTACACATAGTTCATATCGCGAATCGGCAAAACAAAACATGTGCTATAAAAATAGTGTTAGTCCTACAATGATTGTAGTGCGAGTATATGTGTATTTCACACATTAATTTACTTGCTAATGTTAAACACATTTCAGCACGTTATAATTGCCTAAAAAACTGTTTTTAGGTGTATGTGACTTCGTATCATCAAGTCAAAGACAACAATAACAAAAAAGTGTGAAATGTGTTTCTTCGCTCCATAAGTGCCATCTCCAGTGCTCTAAGTCTAAGAATAGCAGGCAAGAAACAAGTGCAAACATTGTTGAGCAGTTACAGGAATGATATAAGGCTTGTGCACAGGTGCCCTGCTATGGAAACCTAGGGAATGCAACTCTTTGTGGATAGTTCTAGTGATTACAGATGTTCACGCAGCATTTTCTAACTCAGCTGAGCTGTGCTAGTAATAATGTGCTTGATTCTTGTATTCTCCTCGGTGGTGCCTTCCCCCCCCCCTAGTGCATCTTTTAAATCTTTGAAGTATATCAGCTATGATAGATTTTGGTGTGTTAAGATGGTTTGCAATGCAGCATGCAGAAAGGTTATTGATGTGGCATCCACCTATCATGCTACAGTGAGTGTTAAGTTCCATTGTATATGGCATATTGGCTTCCACTGCACTGCTGCTTCTCTAGTAAATCACACACATTTGAAGCAGAATTCCCACAGTCACGACACAATTGCATATGAATCCAGAATTTGCATAATCAATCAGGTGTCCAAACACTTTTAGCAACATAATGTTTATCTTTAGCAACATTTATGTGTATCTTAAATGTCATAAAGTTAGCAAGCCACAGCACTGTTGCACTTCAGGAGACATTGCAGTGTTCTGTGATTTATCAGCTTTTGATAATCGGGAAAATTTAGTTCGCTTTTACTTTAACCCTCTGGGCGCTAAGCATTTCAACCGTGCTTCTTTAATTTCGGCAATGCGTCTCGCAAAAACACCTTCCAAGAGCGGCAGGCTATGCGGACGAAAGCTGTTTTAGTAGCGGCCCTGAGATTGTTGTGTTCCCCCCTGAGAGGAGGAACAAGATGTCACTGACTGACAGCCATGATAATGGGATTAGACTAATTGTCCCTTCCTCCGGTAATAGCAGAGAGTCATGCCTGCTTTCTTTATGTTGCACACCCACAGTAGGACACATCCAGGTCCTTTTGGTCACATCAATCGCACAAGGAAAACTTGAAAACTTTATGTACAAAATGAGTTTCATAGAGATTTTAATTGATTCCTTCATAGCATAAATATACACACCCGAAATCTCACCTACAATGGAAAAATATGCATTTATTCACTAATAATTACTGTAACCTATTTTCGGTCGATCGAGGTTTATCGATTTTATTTTATTTTCCATCTTTATATAACTAGGAAAAAACACATACCATTCGCTAAGGATTAGTAGGTAGTAACATCTTACGAACAGGGATATATTTTTATCCTCTAAAAATAAAATCAACATGCAACCTCCCCTTCGATAGAAAGGGCACTTTTGTGCGATCTTATACAACAAAATATAAAAAAATCCTGGTGATGTAGACTCAAAATTCTTTGCATTGAATAGTTTCAGTACTAGTTATTGCTATTTATTCGAATCAGTACGATGTGCTGACATTTGTACTGTGTGTTACACCCCCAACAGTCATCAGTAATTTAAATAAATGCCGAATATTCTGAATGTTTATCCTCTAGAAATCTTAAATTTATATGCAGTATGTATAACAAAATATGTAATTATCTGGGAAACGAGAAATAAATAGAATCAAGAGCATAAAAATGTGCTACACAAATAAACAAAACTAACTGTATGAACTAAATTATCGCAAAATGTTTAACCTTTGAAACATTGCACTCATCTGATGAAGTTTTTGCCTGAAAATGCCGAAAAATACCACTTCCCCAAAAAGGACAAAAATTATCATTGACATGCCATTTCTTGAAAAGAAAAAAAAATCCATATTCCTTTGCCCTCCCCTTCTCTTCCATGCTATTTCTAAAACTTGAGTACTTCGGAATTTTATAGTATTAAAAAAAAATCCTTGGTACTGTTTGATAAGCAATATTTTTATTCTGTTAAACCACCCCAGTAATGAAATTCTGATCACACCACTACAAAACAATTTTCAGCGATAATGCATTTCAGCAACACAGAATAGCTGAGCTGCGTAACTGTAGTATTAAACATTTTGCATGTTAAATGAAACTTTGATGAAACTTTTCCTCAGAATGGAGCCAGTCTCATCCATGTCGTTCTGGTGTGCTTCCGAATTTCATCCGCCCATCTCCCACAAAATCTTTTTCTGGGTCCTCACTGTCCCCTGGTATCCAGTCTGAAATTTTGGTTGTTCACCACTGGTCCATTCTTCTTGCAATATCTCCAGCTCATTGCCATTTCAGGGATTTTGCTCTGATGATAATGTCTTTCGCAGTTGTCATTTTCTTTATCCACAAGTTCCTATTTTATTATTCCTGGTTACACTAATCATACATCTCTCCACCTTTTTTCAGTTGTCTGCAGCCTTTGTATGTCTTTTTTAGTTCTGCTCCATGTCTGAAATTAGCCAATGTGCCTGTGACAAGGATCAAACCCACATCCTTCTGCTCCGGAGCTGAATGATTTCCCAACTAAGTTATTAAGTTATACCGACACAATTTATTTCTGCAACATTGCCATTTTTATAGGCGCTTTAGCTCTGTAGTATGGCACACACATTTTTATTCCTTAAGTAAGAACTGGAAAGATGCATTGATTAAAAACTTTTCTTTTAAGACATAATGGTATTGTGCTCTTGAAAATTGGGTTGTTTCTCTCAAAAGCACTCCAACCAAGTTTTATATGCCGATTAATTTCTTCATCAATATGACCCTCACTTGATATATGTTGTCGAAGTCAAATGTAGGTACAGGTTACCTTCAAATTTTCCATATCATTCAATAAATCTTCATTTTTTGTAAAAGCATCACACATCAGTTTTGTTTTCTGAAAGTACACTTTTTAATTCCACTTCTTTTCTCTTGTCATGAATTTCCTGGATCATATTTTGCAGCTCTGAAGGAGTAGCTGCAAAACTGACTATGTCATCAGCAAAGGGAAGATGAGTTAAATAATCTCCGTTAATATGGATGCCCTTGTTTTCCCACTTCAACGATTGAAAGACATTTTGCAATGTGGCATTGAAGAGTTAGGGAGATATGGTGTCACCCTTTCTCACTCTGTTTCCAATTTTTATTTGTACTGTATCCTCAAATATCCTAACCTTTGCACTTGCATTTTCATAGATGTTATTAATATATGCATCTTAAATACCGCAGGATTTTAAATGCATTGTAACTGCTGGTTTCGCTAAATCAAAGGCCTTTACATAATCAATAAAAAAGCCATATATAATAGGAGTTCATATTCCCATGTTCTTAAAATTTGTTCATTTAGTACTTGGATACGAACTATTGTGCTGTAGGCACTCCTGAATCTAGCCTATACTGTTAGTTTAGCCACGTCCAGTGCTACCTTCAAGCGATGTGAAAGAACTTTAGTAAAGATTTTATAAAGCAATGATAGGAGGCTGAATTACGCACACACACTCAGACGCCCTGACGATTGTAACGGTATCAATATACCAATTAGGAAAAATGCTATCCTATACGCACCAAGCCGCTAGACTGGTGTGGTGAGTTATGGTAAAGCCTCGCTCTCCCCTTTCCCCAAAATGTCTGCGTGGGAGATGGGTGGATGAAATTGGAAATCATGCTGTATATGGAGGAGACTGACTGAAGACTGACGGTTGTGTTAAAAGACATGGCAAGACCTTCATGACGATCTTAATGATTGCTGATGATTACACACACAAAAACCACGCCATCCCGGTGGAGTCGTCATCAAAGCCCTAACTTCAGACTATTCTTCCGAGATCAGTCCGGGTTCGAAACTGATGAGCAATGGATGTTGTATTTGTCTTACAACAATGGCTCTACCCCATTCCCCTTTCCATGGAAGTAGTGGCCCTAAATTAGAGTAGGGCGACTACTTATAGCCCATTGAATTGCTCAAGGTGGTCGTTAAACTTCAATCGAAAAAATAATAATAATAAAGATTTACAAAAGTGCCGCTTTGCTATTCTGTCTGACTCAAATGGGTTACCACATATCCAACTGATTTGTAGTGGCGAATTTAGAATTTAATTTCAGGGGTTGAGGCAACAAAATATAAATATGTATTGGTTTGCAAGCGCATCATTGATTGTAAACTTTTTCCAGTGCTTTAAAGTTTCCTGAACATACATTTTTCAAGAAATTAGGTCAATGTTAGAGGGAAGGCTCATGGATGAGAATTTTTTATTTCAAAAACAACATTTAGTGATTTTTTTTTCTTTTGGATTTGTTCCTTTTTTAAATGCGTACTTTGTTCACTGTGTACACTTCTTTACATCAATTTCACAGTACACTTCAGTGTTTTTCCAGTTTTATCCACATTTCTGCTGTTTATAATTTAAAATGTCATTTGTTGTGCCTTTCCGTAACACATGTCCTGCGAATCTGTTCCCTTTTTCCCTATCCACGTTTGAGAGTTCGTTTGACCATATTCCCAAGATTTCCATCACAGTAAATCCGCTATTTATCAGGAACAACATACCGCACTTTCGTCATAATCGAAACGCATTTACATAAATTAGTTTTAATTATCACTCAGAATAGCGTTCATATGGATTCCCGCACCTACGCCTAGGCGTTTGGTGTAATGTTCAACATTTGCAGTTGGGATCGTCCTCAGGCAAATATTTAAATTATGTCGTAATCGCACCCTCTTCTGCCTCTGACGGAAAAAGTTCAAAGATACAGGATTCTTCAGTCTATGGTTGGATAGCATAAACAATAGTGTATAGGGAAAGAATGCCCACGGGGAAAAATCCCAATTCTTGAAAATTGTAAAAAATGGCCTCAGAAAAAATTAGGCCTTTCTTAGTTTCATGAAAAAATATGAACACTTTCTACGCGCAACTACATAACATTACCCAGCTAGCATTATAAGGCCATCGTAGTTTGTTTCCAAAATGGCCGAAGACGCACATTGTTCGAATCAACACGTATGTGTGAGTGTGTAAGGCTCTTCTAAGAAGAGTAACTATGCTTAAGGTAAAGTATCTCCAGCATTCTTTTCATGGGGAAAAAAGGGGTAGTGGTGCATTACAGGTGAAGCGGATTTATCTAACCCCAAACTGAATACGTCTTAAAGACATGGTAAAATAAAAAGCACTCACAAGGTATCACATATGCTAAGTACTGGTGTCTTGGTAAACCAGTGTAATAAGTCTTTACCCCGAAAGATATTTTGAAAATGTTAATTCATAAACCCACAACTTTCAGTGCCCCAAATGAGGAAATTGCAAAATAACTACAGTGGGGCCTGCATCCTGGGCCCATTTTAAGCACTTGATGACTGATGTATTGTTTCCTATTAATTACTTTTTATCACTTACTTAAGCATATCAATGATCTGACCGAGTTTAAGACAACTGACCATACGGGCAGCTGGTCACAAAAGTTTAAGGGGCATTATAAAAATTGTCTTTTTTCCCTTTCGTGTCCATTTTAGTTCAAGATGACCACAAAACTGTTAGCGGTTTGCACAAAAAACACACTTTTGATATTACCTTGTCGACTTCCAGGTAGGTCGCCTCTACAGATTACAATATTATTTCTGCCCCTCACCGTTTTGGTACCCTGAGTAGTCTTTATTCTACAGTTCTCATATTCATGAAGTTTATGTAACAAGTCAAATTAATCCCACCTTATCGTCTTTTTCTGAACACTGCATAAGTCATGTTGTAATTCTCGCTTGGCTTACATAGAACATTTTCTCGAAATTTGTTTGGAGTTCCCTATTCAATTCTCAATATAGGCCAAGAAACGGCAATCTTTGTAGCCCCTCCCCCATTGAACTTTTGTGGCCGGTTGCCCTAAGTATGAACCGGCATGAAAGTTCAGACAAACAAAAGATCTCCTTCCCGTCGTTAGGCACCTTGGAAAACTGCCACACGTTCAAAGTGTTCCTCAGAAGAACAGCAATTTCTGCCCGGCCCCTTAATGAAAAACATGGCAGTTTTCCTATGTGGCAATTTTCCAATATGTGGTAGTTTTCCAAGTTGCTGAAAGATGTGTGGCAATTTTCCTGTGTGGCGGTTTACAGTAACCAAAAATTATTCTCTGATTTCAAATCGTTTTCTATTAAATTATGTAATGAATTAGTTTTACTAAAAACAATAAGCGTGCCACGCAGCATTATGATTTCTCACAGTAAAACGTTTTCTCAACTTCTCCCACGTCACTGATACTCGTATTAATTTATCAACTGTAAAATTTGATTGACACGTCCTACCATCCCCACTTGGCACGTCCCTGGTTTCCAATTCAATTCTCATTATAATAGGGTCAAGAAACTGCAATTTTTATACGGCCCCTAAAACTTTTGTGGCCAGTTGTCCGAACCCCGATCTTGACCAGCTAGTTGAAATTAAAGCCTTTCTTAATGAAATAATTAAAAAAAAGGCCATGATTTTAACAGACATAAGAGATAGTCGACAGTTGACATATTTTCGAGAAGTGGGCATTTTTTCCGTGAGCATTCTTTCATACATTGAAACAACAGGTTTACTTTCAAGACTGGAAAATTTTGAAGTGCAGAAATTAAAAGAGTTATATAGACCTACGCGTTGTTATCCAAAATAGGCTGTATACGGAGTGTGCAATCAATACTGGTTACAGGGAGTTTAATAATTAAGTTTCAATACTTTTTAAATATTTGGGCGTTAGTTTAGCAGTTTATCTTTTAAAGTATTTGACTATCTAGTCCTCATGCCTCTCTGGTATGCTGTAAGTTACAAGCTAAATACTTGTTATGTGCACATATGTTAACGAAAAGTTTAGTAAAAACCTGAGAAGAAATGAAAAATTCTTGTGCAACGCAATTCTACTTCTGCAATTTCACATAGCCCTGATGATGTTGCCCTCCAAGAGCCCACCATAGGGGATAGGGAGTAATCGGGGAGCCTTTGTTCGCACTCCTTGGGTCACAGGATTTTGTTTGGTTAAACTCCATTCATCAGTTAACAACTGACATGGGGCGTGTCTTAGGTTACCACGCAGGGGAAAGGAACAAACGTCTGAACTCGCTCTTGGCGCTGTTGGGAAATCTTTGCAGGCCGCCTCAGCTCGCTCAAGCCACTGTTGGGACACCGATATCAGGACGTTTTCAGACGACGATAGCGCTTGCAGGATGGATAATGAAAACGTGTTAACACGCTCTTAGCACCCAGAGGGTTAAGTCATCTCATACTATTTTAGGCCGCCCCGGTGGCGCAGTGGTCTAAGGCGCTGGCCTCTGATCATTCGTCCGTAAGGGGTCCGGGTTCGAATCCCGGTGAGGCATGGATGTTGTGTTTGTCTTACGGCACTGGCTCTCTCCCTTCCCTGGAACCAGTGACCCAAAATTAGGGACGGGCGACTGCTTATAGCCCATTGAGTTGCTCACGGTGGTCGTTAAACCTCCAATCAAAAAAAAAAAAAAAAAAAAAAAAAAATACTATTTGAGATTTTTCCTTTATGAGAATATTTGAAGATAAACCCTTTATACCTCAACTTGCTAGCTTCTCCAACTTGCAGCTTCTGATTAATACCTGAATCACTCATCAGGGCCCTGAAGTGTATACTTTATTTTCTATGAAGTTTGTGTTGGATAAAATTTGGTCATGTTTGTTTTATATGCTTCTGAACTTCCATGTTTTAAATTATTTTAGGTCACCCTCTGAAGTTGAAGCAAAGTGATATAAAAATCAATGGCTGGTCCATTGAGTCCAGGGTTTATGCTGAAGATCCATATAAGCATTTTGGTCTGCCATCCATTGGACGTCTGTACAAATATATCGAGCCCACACACATTCCAAGGGTAATTATAAATATTCATTTGTTTTCTGGACATTTATATGGAATAATAAAATCTTGAATGTGGTGAGAGTACAAGGAACAGATATCATACAATGCAACTACAAAGTACGGGAAACCAATTTTTTAAAATGCCCAAAGCTGCTAGGAAATCCTGTGAAATTGTGTGATCACCATGATAATTTAAGGCAAGTTATGATGGACCTTTTTTTGCTTGTCTTCCTATTGCTTCTTACTGTAATGTAAAAAGATTTTTTTTTTTTTACTGTTAACCTTCTACAGAACAAGTTATGAGGTCACTTCTCTTATTCAGTACATTTTCCTTCGTTTGGTCAGTTAAAGCAATTTCTAGCTCCAGGTGTTTCACAGTTCTTCCTTCCCTCAAGTTTTTCTGTTCAATGTATTAAAACCCTTTGCCACTGGAATGGATGCTTATTCCCTGTTATCCCTAACCATGCTTTTTGTGTGTGTACGTGTGTGTCCTTTATTCTCACAAGATGATTAGAATCTGATAGCAATTTGTGTGTTAAATATTTACCACCACCCCCTCTTATCTGCTCTAGATCAAAAGATCCCAGTTTATTCAGCTCTCTGCCTTTTTTCTATGCAGCAGTTTGTGAAAAACATAGGAAATTGTTTCCTTGCATCATTCTATAAATGATCTATATATATATAGGTCATTTTTTAATTAACTATTGTACAAATACACACACACACAGTAGAACCCGCATATAATGAACTCATGTTTAACGAGATCTTGGATTTAATGAGCAAAACTTTTTGAAATGATGTTAATTCAAAAATGGGTTGTTTTTAATGAACAAAGCTTAATAAAGTTTCCGGGTTCAACAAGGGAGAGAAAAGCTAAGGTGATCACTTTTAACAAGCAAAGCAAGCAAATTTAATGAAATTCCATATGTAACGAGGTAGAGAAAGTGTGCTGTGCACTGTACTATAATAGTGAAATTGAAATGGTGGCATACAGGTCAAAAGTTCAACAGCACAGGGGAATCCTAATATGCTAATGGAAGAATGTTGATAGGAAAGCAATGGGGAGGGAGTACATCAAATGCTCATCAAGCTAATTGTGCAAGTCTCTCTCTCTGCCGCCTACTCCAAGAGGCTGTGCCTTGGGTGTATTGTGTCAGCAGAATTGAAAACAAGCCACCTGTTCATAGGCAAACAAAGAACAGGTGGGTGCTTACACACATGCAAGTGGATTTCTGGATGACAATTGTAGAGAGGGAAAGAGGAGTAATGAAAATGTCACTAGAGGGGGAACAGGAGATAACAATTTCTGGAATTGTGTCTATTGCCCCTTTCACCCTCCAAGTGAGCGTTGCACTTGGAGGGTTAGGGCTGCTTTTGCTTCCTGTGTGTTGTACAGTTAAACAGTGATCAATCTCATGTGACTGTCAAGTTGAATGCACTTGAAAGATTTAATTAATTTGTACAAAAAATTAATTTAATCCTTCAAGTATATTCAATTGTTATGTATATATTATAATACAGTCAAATCTGCCTAAATCGGAAATTGGTGGGACCAAGAAATTTTTCCTTTGTAGGCAGATTTCCGCTTTACAAAGATTTTGAAAAATCAGCGATCGATAATACGTAATTTGCAACACCCACTTGGCAGTGGTGATAATTCACACATATTATCGTCATCTATACCATAATTAAGAAATTAAAAACAGAACTTACCCATTTGTACAGTGCATACGTACTACGTACATCCATGCTTCTTCATTATTTAAAATAATCTTTAATAGTTGTTTGCTTCTGATTTATTTCGCAAATACATTTTTCAACTTCACATCGAACACCGCTAATCATATTAATTCAACATTTGTCGAAAACATTACGTGGTTTCAGAAATTATTAACTATATGTCAACAAAATAGTTTCCATATCATCTACTGTTTCGCACGTTACTAGAAATTCGAGCACGGGAAAAACGTCCATATAATAAGAAAATTTTTATTTCAACTTGTCACTAATATTCCTTTTTTTCTTTTTGATGTTCTTTATAATAGTTTAGAATTTTATTATGAAGATTACAAATTTATATGAAAAAATGTTTTAATATGTGCAGTCAAATGCATCATAAGTTGTCAAAGTCCTCCAATACGTAGAGACAATATGTATTAAAAGATTAATATTATTCCAGTTTTTTAAGTCATGATTTACGAAATTAATACAATAGAAAAGAACTTTCGAACCTTTTGATTATGATGCGTTGAATCAGTAATAAGCCATCTTGTTATCGAAGAAGGCATGATTTTCCTTTCCTGTGGTATCAGCTTCCAAGTTGAACTTCGATCTTATAATTTCTTATTATAGATGATGGTTGCATGTTTTATTTTCCGTGGCTCGATATCCCAAACTAGTTTCAATTCCTTCTTTTTGGAATCATCTTCAGTGGGTATTATGATCTTCTCATACATGTTGTGTTTCGGCCACTTACATCGATTCTACTGGCAGCGTCCGACTTTTCACGGCAGTTGTACTCTTGCGCATGCTATTTTTGGTATTAATGCACGTTCTTCGTCGTGTTTTGATATAACCGGATGACATGAATTCCGACTCCAAATTAATTGGTGTTGCCATT
The DNA here is from genome assembly GCA_039090855.1 of Macrothele yani. Taxonomy (NCBI): domain Eukaryota; kingdom Metazoa; phylum Arthropoda; class Arachnida; order Araneae; family Macrothelidae; genus Macrothele; species Macrothele yani. Next base: position 101,459,726 of record CM077027.1, read on the forward strand.
CGTTTGTTGAAAATAATTAATAAGGTCTTTTATTATATTTTTTATCGTTAATTTCTTTTTCGATAAAATATTTCCAAGCGTACGGTAGATTCATTGGATCATTATTATTACAATTTATTTCTTTAGTTTTTTCAATCATTATCGCTTCTGAGGTTAATATTTGATTTTTAGTTTTATGTGAGGTTATTAATTTTGCATCATACCAAACAGGATAAGCTTCATTTTCAATACAATGATTTATTAATGATGTTTTGTTTTCTTTTTTATTCCAGTTCGATATATGTTCTTTTAATCTGGTCTTAAATCTTCTTTTTGTACTTCCTATGTATACTTTATTTCTTTCATTTCTTTCTATTTCTGTATAATATTTTGTTGGTATAGAATATACTCCGGCTTTATCAAGCATTGATCTTCTTTCATTTCCATTAGTTAATATAGTTTCGTTATCTATGACGGTTTCTGCCAATATCATTTTTTTCTTTAATGCATTCCTTCTTTAAGATATCTGTTATTGGAGGAATGTAGGGAATTTTACCAGCAAATTTTATTTCATTTTTTTGTTTATTTTTATTTTCATTTAAAGATTTCTTTATATTTTTTTTTTTTTTTGGAAAAAAAAAAAAATATAAAAATATAAGTGCTGCTCTTTTATATTGGAAATATAAAAGAGCAGCACTTCAATTTTACATAAGAAGAGCATTAACCCATTCCTGTAATAAACACAAAGAAAAGATTGAGATTAACTGGATAAAAAGAACTGCTATGAAATTTGGATACAAGAAAAAGATCATAGATGATATACTTGAAAATATAAAGAAATCTTTAAATGAAAATAAAAATAAACAAAAAAATGAAATAAAATTTGCTGGTAAAATTCCCTACATTCCTCCAATAACAGATATCTTAAAGAAGGAATGTATTAAAGAAGACACTTGCACTTGGTGTTGCAGACAGTCACTAACTTCCCCTTCCTACTAATGTAACCTTGTATTTCCTACCTATTATTGTATGTTGTGTTACATTACTTGTTAACATTTCTCTTTTTGTTTTAGGTCAAAAGAGTAGAAGAAAATTTGTGATATAAGTTATACCTTGTTAAAATGCAACTAAGACTGCAGCAATGTCAAAGTGTTGTGTGTTTAATGAACAATGGTTGGACGAACAATTAAATCCTGAGTTTTCTGGTTGGATAGCTGCTGTGAACGTTGACAATGAATCAGCATTTTGTAAAGTGTACTCTAAAACTTTCAAGCTTTAGCAACATGGGGCGTCTGGCAGTCTCCAGCCACAGAAATGGCCCTAATCATTTGAAAAACATCCGTGCTAAAATGTCTCAGCCCAGTCTTGCTTCTTTCGCTTCCTCTATGAAAAAGAACTCTCTTTGTAATAATGAACTCTTGTCATCAACAAGCTCAGGAAATGTGGAATCAGTACTTCTAGAAAATATTAAGTCTAATGACTCAAGTACTTATGTTGTGAAAGATGATGTGAAGCCCAGTGACCTTAATGCTTGTATAGTGAAAGATGATGTAACAAAGTCGGAAATAATATGGGCCTTGGAAGTGTTGTCCAAGCGAATGTTTCTGAACTCTTGCACACAGATTAACAAAATATTTCAGTTAATGTTTCCTGACAGTGTGATAGCTTCAAAATTTACTTTAGGCAAAAGCAAAGCATCTTATGTGATAAATGACTTGTAACAAAACAAATTACAAAGCAGTGCACTGACTTGTAATTTGTGTTGATGAATCACTAAACAAAATGGCTCAGCGTGGGCAAATGGATCAGTTTGTTCGTTATTGGGACGTTAATCTGCAAAAAGTTTCCACTACATACTTAAGTAGTGTGTTTTTAGGACGGGCAACAGCTAATGTCCTTTTAGAGAAATTCATTAAAGGTGCACCTCTTCCCTTGGATAACATGCTACAAGTGTCAATGAATGGACCTAATGTTAATCTCAGATTTCTTCAAAAGCTGAAAGATAAACTTAGAACTGAAAATCCAGATGGTAAATTATTAGTTGACATTGGAGTATATGGTCTTCACGTGGTCAATGGAGCTATGAAAACTGGACTTGAAGCAGTGAAATGGGATATACATCACTTTCTGCGTAACTTGTACTACCTTTTAAAAGATAATCCTGCTCGCCGTGCAAATTATACTATGATTACTGGATGTAAAGATTTCCCTTTGAAAATTTGCACTGTAAGGTGGTTGGAAAACGTTAATTGTTTGACTAGGGCATTGCTTGTCTATGATCATATCAAGAAATATGTTCAAGAATAATCGGTTTCCAGCAAACAGCACATGTTTCTTGCAGAATTCATGGAAAGTCCACTGTTGAAATGCAAATTGGCTGCATTTAGGACTATAGCTTCAGAGTGTGAATCTTTTTTGAGAAGGTTCCAGAGCCCAAAGCCTTTAATTCCTTTTTTACACACTGATTTGCTGGATCTGATGAAAAATTTGATGGCACGAAGCTTGAAGCCTGGCAAATTAAGTGAAGCTGATAATGTCTCAAAACTGTTGACTTTAGATGTATCAAAAAGTGAAAATCTTCTCTCAATTGCAAAAGTTGATATTGGATTTAGTGCTGAAAAGCTATTAAAAGAAGTGAATTGCTCAGAACGGGAGAAATTAGAGTTTAAGCTTGAATTTAGGAAATTTGTGACCAGTGTGATTGAAAAACTTTGTGAGAAAAGCCCACTAAAATTTAAGTTTGTCTGTGAGGTAACTTGTTTGGACCCAAATATAATAGTGCAACAGCCGAGTCTAGGCAAGAAGAGAGTGGAAAGTGGAAATTGTGCTCAAAGTTTTACTTAATACAAACAGGATTTCAGATGACTGTGCTGAAAAAGCTAATAAACAGTACGCTTCATTGTGTGTAGAAGCTCAATCTGCTTTAAAGTCTCGGTTTGATGAATTTTTAGACAGTCATGATGATTCCATTGGATTAGACAAATTTTACAGTGCTCTACTTAACAACCTAAAACAATTCGGTGAACTTTGGGATGTAATAAACTTTTGTCTCATTATGTCTCATGGAAATGCTTCAATAGAAGGTGGATTTTCTGTCAATAAGTCTCTTTTTGTGGAAAATCTCCTGGAATAACTCCTGATTTGTCAGAGAACAGTTTTTGATGCCATTACAAATGTGGGAGGAGTAGAACACATTGCCATCAATAGAAGGCTTCTTCTTTCTGTAAGAGCCTCCAGACGAAGATATCAGGATTATCTTGAGAAAAAAGTGTTCTTCAAAACGAAGAAGAAAGAAAACTGAAGGAAAAAAGAAAAATTGATCATGAAATAAAGGAATTGAAGGAAAAAAGACAAAGAGTACGGAAGGAACTAGAGTTGGAAGAAGCAGCATTGCAGGCAAAGATTTCAGATTGGGAAAAGAAGAAAAGTGGTGTGTTATATGAAAACAGTGACTGTGTTCCTACTGTAATAGTTTTATAGTAACTGTTCTGAATATTGTGTATGGGTTTGTTTGAGTGTTTCTTCAGTAAATGTAAAACCATGAAAAAAAGAGTAAACTTAAAATAAAAAGGTGTGAGTTGGATGGCTATGGGGAAGGTGGAGGCCGATAAAAAGAAAAAAAAATTAAATGAATCAGTTATTTGGGAAACTTTATACATCAAACAGAAACACTTTTAAATAATATAAGTTTCTCAATTATCCAATTCAATTTTATTTATTATCATGGCACATATATTGAAAAACTCAAATAAACCTATTTGTGTAAGGTCAGGGATTTCTTATATGTTTGGTCAGGGAAATCAGGTTTGATAATTCTGTGGACACCCTGTATAAGTTTTTATATCATTTTCTATGTTCACTTCATCTTCATCCTGGACTTCGTTTTTCTCATCTATTTAAGTCATCAATATTCTGAATGCCTGCTTCAGTGCAAACGTCACTGTCTGAGTTAACGAATTCATGCACTTGTATGTTTTCTGACGTAGCTTTGTTCAATAAATGTCGAAGAAATTCCTCGTCAAAATGCAGAGTATCATCACAGACATCTGTTACGAATTCTACTTTGCGAAAACACTTTTGTATTTTAAGGGGCGAAACATCTTGGTAAGCTTTAGCTAGCCAATTAATTGCATTTAACACATTTATGGATTTTGCAAGCTCATTAACGCTATTGCTGCTATTCATACTAGCAATGAGAGATTGCAAAAGCAGCTGTTGATATTTTATTTTCGCAGTGTAAATTACTCCTTGATCGAGTGGTTGTGTTACAGCTGTTATGTTGCTTGGTAAAAATGTTAAATTAACATTTGTCAATGTAATGGGAGGGTGGGGTGACAAGTAGCATTGTCTAAAAATAAAATGACTTTCCTATTTTGTTCTTTCATTTTGTTGTTGAACATGTGAAGCCACTCCTCCATTATTTTTGCTGCCATCTATGGTTTTCTGTTTACCTTCCATATCACTGGGAGGTCTTTCATGTTGACATTTTAAAAACACCTCGGTTTTGTCGCTTTTCTCATCACCAGAGGCATTTCAAACTCTCTACCATATTACAGCAGAAAAAAACAGTGAGACGTTCTTTTGCATGTTTTCCACCAATGCATTTTGTCTGCTGATACGCAAAGTGATTTTGTTAGCAGTGCACGAGAAAACAATGCTGTCTCATCACAATTGAAAATATCCTGTAGTTTGTATCCACACGTTACATTTTGAGATTTTCTTTCCATATGTTTACCACATTATCATCATCTTTGGCTTCACTGAAAAAAACTTTACAGGCAAATACTATGTCTTTTTTTAAAACTTACTAGACAACCATTCAAAGCTTTGAACGAATTCCTCCCCAAATTTTCTGTCACTTCAAGAGCTTTGGCTTGTAAAATGGGACCTGATATTGGCAGATTTCTTGAACGTGCATCCACAAACCATGTCCATACTATGTCATCGATATCTTCGTTTTCTATTCCTCTTTTTCTTTTGTAATTTGCGCCTTCAGCCCATTCTTCTTTTATTTCACTTTTCTTTTTTAGTGTCATGTAAATTTGGGTTTTACCACATTTAAATAGTTCACACAGTTCTTTAATCAAAACACTTTTGTCATGCTGCTCAATAATTTTCGTTTTCTGCTGAAGAGTCTGTATGTTGTATGGCTAACGACTATTGCTGGCCATTATTGCAATTTCAATAGGGTTTGGAATTTTCTTTACACCTACGTATGAAGAAAGCACACAAACATGATCGTGTCTAACATGCAGTTCATCACTGTCAGAGTTGGAGGTCAGACTTCGGAGTCTGTCCACCAGGCCAGGAGGCACCTCCTCCCTCTGACAGCTTCCACTTATCAGCTTCTCGAACTCTACAGCTCATTTCTTGTTGGAAATTCCTTTCTCCTCTTTGTTTCCACCCCCCACTACCACCCTCCCCTGCCCTCCTAGTGTCATTAGTAGCGATTCTGCATTAAGCAGGTTTTTCTTTTCCTGCGTCCGCTTTGGACAGATTCGACTGTACCAGCCCTTTGCTCGCAACTTCGTTCACATGGAGCTCAGAACACATCATCTATTATTATCGGAACATACTATCTCAGAATATATTATCAAATGTAGCTACAATGCTTCTGCATGTACTGCATTTTTAGTTTGGTTGCTTGTAGTAATTAAAATGAATTGATTTTCCAAGCTTCCAAATCTGGATAAATCTACATATAATTGGCCATGAGAGAAACATCCCTGTCTTAAATCTAATCCCACATATTTGAATGTTTGCCCCTGGGATTTTGTTGATAGTTATGGCGAAGGAAACATTTACGGGAAATTGCAGTCTTTTGAAAGCAAAACGGTAAGTCTGTCAGTATCATCGGAATATGGGGTATGTGTGCCTTCTGTCCAGCAATGTGAGCATTATTATGTCATAAATGATTTTCCCTTTCAACAGAATTCCCCCTAAGAAACTGTACTGCTAAGAAAACAAAATCAATCAGCTTGGTAACTATGTACACTAAGTAGTCAATTATAATTAACCTATGCTACTAAGTAAACAAACAACTAAATCATTGTCAACTTCGAAGTATGAGGTACTCTGCAGTTCTAAGTACCACCAATCATCTTAGTTTACTTATTGGTAATTGAAGTATTTACATTAAGTTGCATAATGAAAACCTGACCAATCAAGATTATAATCGAACCTATGATTTTCTACTAAGTAAACAAACTAAATCAGTATCAACTTTTGCCTAGTTATAATTTATTACTTAAGCATATGAACTCTCAAATAATAGTACAGGTACCTACTCAAAATTCCCTTAAAATTAAGACCTTAGCCATTAAGGAAGCAATATCAGTGCCCACATCTGCACTAATACGCTTTCCATATCTGCACTAATACGCTTTCCATATCTGCACTAATACGCTTTCCATATCTGCACTAATACGCTTTCCATATCTGCACTAATACGCTTTCCATATCTGCACTAATACGCTTGGTGCCCACGTCTGCCAGTTTGCTTGGCTATGACCGTGCGACATGGCGTTCTACTGATATTGAAGTGGGGGGTGTCTTACCCCGCATGGCACTGGTGTGAGACGCGGTGGTGTTTTACATAAATGTTTGCTGTTCATCCCCAATTTTTCATACCATAACAACATATTGCCTATGCCCATCAGGAAAAAATAAGCTTTTGCATGGAGAAAGAATTTTCTAAATCAGTGTTATGAAAAATTGCCTCTTGCAAACATACAAACTCACAAACTTTTTTCTCTTTATGATATTACTGTAGATAAACATAATTAATGCACACAATTGACGTGGATTAGGAACATCAAACAGCAGTCATCGCTCTTTCCACATTTATAAGTGAGTCACGGAAAAATTCTCATCGGCCGTGAGTCTGGAGAATTTGAGGCCGCTGTGGTGCAGTGGTAGCATATGCAGCGCATAATTGGAAGGCCCTGGGTTCGATTCCCAGTGGCCGTCAATGAGAATTTTTCCGTGACTCACTTATAATTATAAACGTGGAAAGAGCGATGACTTCTGTTTGATGTAGATAAACATAGTTGTGGATTAATAACATATGCTTATTTTTACATGATGGGAATTTTCACCTAGAAATAATGGATTTAGTGAAAGCCTGTATATAACGAACGTTTCTGTCAGTGGATTCAATTCTGGGTGTGGATGTGGGTGCGGGGATCAATAATGCCAGTGGCATTTTTGGGATTTTACCTCATCCTACTAATTCATTTTTTTATATATAAGGCTTGTGATGATTAATATCTCTGTTAGCCATTTCATTAGGATTATGTGTGAGTTTGGTGATTAAAAGGGGGGGAATGATAAGAATCAGATTATTAAGGAGTTGGCTGTGCCAAACTAGCAAGAACAACAAAATGTGAAAATCTAATTAAAAGACTTTATCAGTTTGTTTGTTTTTTTTTTTTTTTTTTTTTTTTTTGTTGTTGTTTTAAATTAGGAGAAATTCTATATAACTGAAAATAAGGAGAATAACAAAATAAATAATTAAATAAATAAAATAAAAATAGTTCTTTAGGGTAGAGAGTTGAATCTTAACTCCATGCAGGAGAAACAATGAACTGATATAGCAAATAGGGCAACAGGAATTTCCTAAGGTAAAGTTTGTGATACATATAAAGTATACGGGGGGGGGGGCAAAGTAATGAAAACACCAGTGATTAAAACTATAAATGGATCAACATTTGTTCACAAATATAGCGTGGAGCAGAATGGATGCAAATAAATCCTGAACAGTTGCCAGGGGTGATTTTAGACCATTCTTCATGAAGGACAGCTTCAAGTTCCAGGAGTGAAGAAGGCTGAGTAAATATACTCTGCAACCTGTATTCAAAAACAAACGACAGCATTCCAATGATATTTAGTTTGAAAGACTGTGCAGGCATTGGAATATATTTTATCTCATCTTCATGTTCTTCCAATTACAATTTAGGACATCTAATTCAAACAGAAACAGTTTAATTTGAAATTTGGATGCAGTTGACTGATTATTTTATTTTTAATTTCGGATATTAAGAGCTTAAAAATGTATTATTCCTAAAACTTCTAGCTTAAACAACTGGCATTCACTTCTTCCACACACACACTCTCTCCCTCTTTTTTTATAAGTTACTGTCATGTAGTACAGAACAGCATGCCTTCAAAATACTGCAATGAAAGTGAATATCTCAAGAGATTAAGAATGATTAACCACAATAAACTGCATTTAGTTGCTTCTTACAAAACTTCAGATAGGTAACAGATACTGTGTTGAAACCACTTGAGAAATTTTCAGTGTAATGCTGTTGCAATCATGAAAATCAAATGCAGATTGATTATATGTGTGTATGTGTAGACAAATATTTGCCCTAAACAAAATGCTTTTACACATACACATGAAATATGTTTACATTATGTGTGGATAGAAAAAATCTGTGCAAGAAAAACACTTCTGCATGTTAGAATGTCTTAGGCTGTTACAAAATAAGTAACACTCGTTTTACATAAATGTATCAGCCCCATGCCTCCATCTAAAAATTTTAAAAATCTTTTTTCACAATATCTTACACCAATCTACTGGAAGAAGTGTATGTGGCAATATTTAGCTAAGAACATATTTTATCTGCCGAAACCATTTTCACTTTAAAAGATATAAGATTTGAATGTGAAATTCACTTATCTGGAAAACTTACTTGCTTTAATGCAATTTTTTTTATTGAGGAATGATAATGCATGTAACAAACAAATTGTAAGACCTCATACGAAGACAAAAAACCCTGACCTCATATGTACTGCCCTATTATCTTCATTTCTGATAATTCAGTTTATTACTAGCTGTCAACAATGGTCTTATCAAACAATATTGCTTCATATGGATGAAACCATTTTAACACCACATTCTTATTGATAAAAGTGGGTCTGATATGTGATCAACTGCAAAATTTTGACCTCTGCAAAGTGTTTATCTCTAGATCATTCTTACTGCTCTCAATCTCTGCAAGTGATAGGTTTTTCAGCACTGGTAAATCAGCAGAATGAGACACTGGTCGCAAAGCTGATGGAAGATTTGGATACTAATGCTTCCTAATTTTTTTGGTGAAAATTTGGAAACATTTGTAAGACAAAAGCAACAATGTGGTTTGTTGGCTTTCTCTAAACAAAGTATTGGAGCAGCAAATGGCATATTCTTCAAGCCATGCTCGAAGACTTACCATGCAGCTTCTATCAGATCATCCAATAAGTAATGTCGTTTTCCGCATGCCGAACAGAACTGCTCCCTCCAGTGACCAGACTATGACGTAGACCATGGGCATGATAAAACGAATTGTGCAGCAAACCCTTCGTTTCAGTTTAGACAGAGAACAAGAGTTGTATGTGCATCTGCTTAACCGTTACTCTGAATAGGAAATGGCAGTGTCTGAAGGACACATCAGACACGTTATACTGTATAAGTTTAACCAGAGACATACAGCGAAGGTATTGACACAAAACATCAATAACGTATATGGTCAGGGTATCCTGCATGTCAGAAAGTGTCAACGATAGTTCCAGAAATTCCAAATGGTAAACAGCATCCTCACGAATATGCAACGCCAAGGACGACCTATTGAGCTGGATAATGATGTGCTGAGAGCTGCTGTTGAGGGGAATCCACGAGCAACAGTTGAGGAATTAGCCACAATCGTCCATTCAACCCATTCAACTGTCCACAAGCATCTACAGGACCTTGGTTATGTGTCAAAATTGGTTAAGTGGGCACCCCATGAGCTCACTGCACAAAATCTGCAACAGCATGTGGACAATTGCACTTCCTTGCTCACCCGTGAAAAGAGGGAGCCATTTTTTGCACATAATGGTTACTGGAGATGAAAAATGGATTCTTTACCACAACATTAAAACGCCAGTGGCTTCCTAAAGGAAATGTGCCTGCAGTAGTGGCTAAACCAGGACATTTTCCACAAAAGGTTTTGGTGTTTGTTTGGTGGGATATGCAACACATAATCCATTATGAGCTTCTCCCGCCAAAGAAAGCCATTACAGGGGAAATTTACTGTCAGCAGATACAGCGTCTATGCAGTGCCTTGTAGGACAAACGTCCAGCACTCCTTAATCGTAAAGACGTGGTTATACACCAGGACAATGCAAAATCACACACGGCCAAAATGACTAGTGCCAAGTTGCAAGAGTTTGGATGGGAAAAACTTTCCCATCCAGCATATTCCCCTGACATTGCACCATCTGATTACCATCTGTTTCGCAGCCTCCAACACCATCTTGCAAGGAAAACACTTCAAAATGTCAAGGAGGTGTACCAAACCCTGTCTGACTTTTTCGGATTGAAACCCATGGAATTCTACAAGTCTGGGATTCAAAAACTTGTTGAATGGTGGGAGAAGGTTGTTGGTGCCGGGGGCACTTATTATAATAATTAAAAGATCTGTTCCAGGTATGTATTTGTTTGTTTTCTTCACACGTGCAAAAAAATGACATTTATGGGATAACCTGAGTTGGACTTGGCCTTTTTTTCTGGTCACCCACCTTACAGCCAAAATAAAATTTGTGTGCTTTCTTGATTAACCTTGTAAATGATATCTGCTTCTCACAACTGTTGAACTCTGTGTGTCCTGCAGAAAGGTGATGTTATCACTGCTACATAAATGTATTAGCAATTAGATCATCTTCTGCAAACATTGAATCATCTTTCGCCCACTCACAGTGAAAGATGATACAATAGCAATTGCATGGTTGTGTCATAACATAGCATGCCATATCTTATATGCTGATTTTCGAGGGAACGGTATGTGACAGATAAACTTTAAAAACAGATTTGGAATCAACATGTAAAACTCTGCAAGAAATACCCATTGGCGCAGAGGAATCAAAATGTGTGTCGAACAGTGTTATCAGTTGCATAAATATTTGTCTATGATGCAGAATTGCAAAATCCTATACCATATGTATTCATAATCATTCATTAAACACTTATTGGCACGTTACATGATGATGTTTTGCTATTGCACATTGCATTTTTTGTTGACGTTTTTTTTATTTGTGCCATGCATTTTGTAGGAAAAGGGGGATGAAAAGAATGGGATAAAGACATGCATATAAGTCAATTGGTTGTATAGCCACGCCTGCACGCACATTTATTACAGCCATGTCTACTCCCACATTTATCCACACACATTTTTTACATCAAGTCCAAGAGACCTGATGTAAACTTTGTTATACATGTAACTTTGCTATAAAAAGAAACTAGTGATTAAATGCAGTAGTGCTATGTAGTAAGTATATAACAGTACATGCATATACAGTATGTGTAGTTCATATAGACAGGAAAGCATACTTTAGACACTATAAAGGATTTTCAACACTTCCTTATGTCTGTAACGGGAAATTTTGACTGTGTTTTATAAATGAATAGTCTATCATGCAGTTTTCTTCCTAAATTAAGGGGAATAGCAGTTTTTCACTATAAATGGCTTTGTCGCAATCTGGCACAACAGTATGATACAAATTTTATGAAGTACTGGTGATGTTACATGGCAATGAAAAGTTGTTTTTAGACTTTTAACAGGTTGTTTTGAAGCTTTTTGAACTGTCAGTTTTCATCGGTAACAAATTTCAAGTACTTTTCTTTCTAAAACACTGATGAATGTTGTTTTTGTACTAATATCATTTGTACCATTTCCTGTTTTTAATTTTTGTAAAATTTTTAAACTTTCAAATAGGTGCGATGTGATAGTGGAATAAAAGAAGGCAGTGAAATAAGTATTTACTATGACCCTATGATCTGTAAGGTAACTAACTACCTTCTCTTACCTTCTCTCAACATGAACTGCATATAAGAATGAAATATACACTTAAGTGTACATTTATGAATGCTTTGAATATTCTGTGAAGTCAAAAAAGCCCTGTAGTTTCAGACTTCATATGTGCATATAACAGTTTGTTAAAACATTGTTACAGATGCATAAAAGTGGCATTCTGCTTGCAGTGCTGTTATATTGTTATAATACTTGATGAAATTATCTGTAACTGTGTTTTGTTTTGTGAAACGCACCTTTAAAACTCCTTGTTGCTTTGTATCAGTTTATTGTGGAAATGATATGAAAAAGTGGTTTAATTTATTTATTTATTACTCACATGAAATATACTGGTAGCCTAAAAAAAATTTAATTTCTACTTGTCAAAGTACTTTAGCAGAGCTAATTACCTGCAGAACTGAAAAATATCAGTCACAAAATTTATTTTTCTTATGTTTCTAACAGTTGCTGATGTCATTCAAAATCCAGAAACATGTAAAATGCAGTTATGTATTTTTCATTTTAATGTGTAATTTTAAAATTGTTCTGTTATCCGTTACTATTTAAAAATTTTAATTGTAGAAATTTATTAGTGTTAAAAATTAATTTAAGTTTTTCTGTTTTAATTTTAAAAGTTGATCTATAGTTTTATTTTGATTTCTGTAAATGAAGTGTTGGTAGCACATAAATGAAAAATAAAAAATAAATACAAAAAAATACTAGGTGGGTCATTCCACATCAATTCATCCAATTTTTGGGAGAAATGTAACCCACAATCTCAGATTTTGATGAAATTTGGCATGGAGGTATACTTCACCAAGATATAGAAAATGGCCAGATTTTAACTTCCTACACCACATAGTTTCTGAGATACAGTGCTCCAAAATTTCACTGAACACCAATCGCACACATAGAGTGACGGAGTAACACTTTTTACAAAATGCTGCATAACTGTAGTGCTATTTAGTTTAGAAGAAAGAAATTGTGTACCCTTATGCAAAAGAGCTTCCAGAATAAAAAATAATTTAAAAATTTAATGGAAAACACTGAATAAATAAATTAAATATAGTGGTAAAGTAAAAATTTACGAAAAAAACTTGCTATTCTATATTAGGCTCTACAGCAAATAGCAGAGGTATGAGGAAGCTCTTTTTTAATGTATATTGGTCTTTGACATATACTGTCACATAACAAGAAAAAATAGTGGCTTTCAGCTTACTTTTGAAGATACGTGCAAATATCTGAAATGCGTGCGGAGTTCCACTACGTCAATTCAACCACTTTTTTCTTTTTTTTTTTTATTAAATGTAATTCATCTCTGAAATTCAAGAAATTTCACAAGGACACAAAAATATTAAAAATTAAGTTTTCTTATACCATATAGTTTCAGAGATACCATATTAACAAGTTTGACGATATGGCTAGTTCAGCTGCACCCCACAACAAGTATGGTGAGGTTTTAATGTTTTTCAGTCATTTCAAAATATCTGTTCTCTTATTGCAGATTGCAAAAATTCCTGGAAATAAAATTATTCTGACAAATCTCCCTAAAACAGAACTTTATAATCCCCCCTCCCCCAATGGGCAAAAGGATACAGCATGATTCCTAAGGTCATGAGAATTTGTTTTGACTTCATCCCAGATCCTGTGCTCAACTGATCACAAGCTCAAATGGGGTAAGTTTTATGATATTGTAAAACTCCCCAAGTGCTGAGATGAGGGTGAAGGTAAAAAAGATTTCTCTTTTCTCTCCTCACCCTCCTTGAGATGCCCTCCAACTAAAGAGAAGTAAGGTTTCAGCCTCTCATTCCCAGTTAAGGACGCAATGGTTCAGATGCTCATGCTGATTTCACTGTGGGCAAGCTATCCAGGTCTCTTAAAACTTTGCTGTGAAGTATATTGCTTCCAATATTTTCTTTTTGTGCATTGGCTGCTCTGTGTTAATCTGACTTTGGGACAAGTTTGTCAACCTCAATCATGGAAAAAAAGGATGGACCAGTGTATTGTTGGATCACTTGCTAATACAGTGCAATAAATCTAGTTATGTGAAGACAAAAGGGTTTCTCAGTAGTGAAGAACTTTCTGTTGCTGACAAGGAACTTATTTCTTTAAAACCTAATATTCCACATAATGATATAATCTCAGTATGTTTACATCACAAATGTTATTATCTGAAGAAATATGAAAGCTGCCAAGTAACTTGTTGCAACCCTTTTGGTGACCATGATGTGAATAAACCTGTTAAGAGGTCCCTGCATCAAGTCAGTATACAAATAGCCCAACAGCTGCAATCTAAAAATATCAGTTTATGCCCAGGTCAAAAATTATGTCCTTGGTGTTGTGGAAAAGCATCTAAATTAGGACAAGCTGTAGAAAATGAAGTTTTAAGTGGTGCATTCTTGCGGGCTTCTCTGGAACCCATTCTGTGTATGTGTGTGCACTATACATCAAAATGTCCAACTTTTGATTAGTGCAGCACACTTTGAAGAATCACATCAGGACTTTATCAATAGTCTTGTCTGCAGCAGTAAGGATTCAAAGTGCATGCTTTGGTGGTGTTCAGTGTCCAAAAAGTACAAATCTGAATCAGTTATAGTTGTATAAATTGAAAAATTGTGATCCCACTGATGAAATCGAGTATCACCAGTGGTTGTCTACAGACAGAATGGAGCTTCAAAAGTTATCATCTTCAGTTGAGGAATTCATTGAATTATTTTTGTCAAAAACTGAGAAGTTCATTCCGCATTCATACATTACCAAATCACAGTCTTCATTTTTCAGTAAGTTGAAAGGAACAATTGGTCTATTATGCATTTTTAGTTCAGGAAGAAGCACAAGGGTTTCATTGGACTCACCATGCATGCACAGTTCACCCTGTTGTTATTTACTGTAAAAGAAATTCTGAATCTTTGAACTCTGCATCAAGTCACTGTCTCATTTCTGATTATTCTGATCATGATGTTGCAATAGTGTACAAGATTCAGAGTGAAATAATAACTTTCTTAAATAAGAACTACCAACAAGTAAAAGAAGTACATTATTTTACTGATGGTTGTGCTTCTCAATACAAAAACTATAAAACTTCATAAATCTATGTCATGACATTAATGATTTTGCAGTGACAGCTTCATGGTCTTTCTTTGCCACCAGCAATGGGAAGTCTCCTTGTAATGGCATAGGTGGGAATGTCAAACGAATCACTGCAAAAACAAGTCTCCAACGTCTACTGAAAGAGCAAATAACCACTCCACAGGAGATGTCCGGCTTCTGTCATAAGAATATCATGAAAATAAGAGTTCCATTTCATTTCGAAAAGTGATATGAATGTTGTGTGCAATGAGTGTCAAGTAAGATTATCTCATGCTCAAACAATACCTGGTACACGGAGTTTCCACAGCTTGGATGAAAATTACTCTTTGATTTTGGCTGTGCAAATCTAGGAACACAAAGGCAGTTATATACACATTGTTATGTAGCATGTGTATACTGTAATTTCTAACTGGTTTCTAGGAATAATAGAGAAAATCAATTATGAAGAAGGTGATGCATCTGTAAAATTTATGCACCCAAATGGCCCTGCAGTTTCAATTTACTGGCCTTCATTTAAATATGAGTGCAATATTCCATTTGGACACATTTTATGTTTAATTGATGCTCCCATAACAAGTTCTGGAAGAACATATATGTTTTCCAAGTTGGATGAATTATAAGAACTCCATCCTCAGGAGTTGATCATGGCATATTAAGAACATCAATGTAAATATTTATGAACAGTGCAAAACAAACTACTTGCGTGTGTTTCTTTTTTTCAAGTCAAAACTAATTATGAAAAAATAGATTTATGTATCGTAGGTGAGTATGACTAAGCAGTTTGTTTCATATGCTCACCTAACTTGTTGTCGGGTACAGCTGAACTAGCCATTTTGTCAAACTTGTTAATATGGTATTTCTGAAACTATATGGTGTAAGAAAACACATTTTTTATATGTTTGTGTCCTTGTTAATTTTATCTCTTTGGGAAATTTCTTGAATGTCAGAGATGAGTTATAATTAATAAAAAAAAAGTGATTGAATTGACGAAGTGGAACTCCACACGCATTTTAGATATTTGCACATATCTTCAAAAGCAAGCTGAAAGCCACTATTTTTTTTTTTTTTTTCTTGTTATGTGACAGTATATGTCAAAGACCAATATACATTAAAAAAGAGCTATCTCATACCTCTGCTATTTGCTGTAGAGCCTAATATAGAATAGCAAGTTTTTTCTTATATTTTCACTTTACCACTAATTTAATTTATTTATTCAGTGTTTTCAATGAGATTTAAAATTATTTCTTATTCTGGAAGCTCTTTTGCATAAGGGTACAAAATTTCTTTCTTCTAAACTAAATAGCACTACACTTATGCAGCATATTGTGAAAAGTGGTACTCCGTCACTCTACGTGTGCGATGGTGTTCAGTGAAACTTTGGAGCACTGTATCTCAGAAACTATGAGGTGTAGGAAGTTAAAATTTGGTCATTTTCTATATCTTAGTGAAGTATGCCTCCATGCCAAATTGCATCAAAATCTGAGATGGTGGGTTACATGGCCTGGATGAAGTGATATGGCATATATGACCCAAATGATGACCCAGGCATAATTTTTTTTTATTTTTTCCAACAAAATCTTAATGATCAAGTTATTTGCACTTTTTTAATGTAAATTTGTATCAATGTTTCATAAATTTAGTTGATTATGTTTATGTACAATTCTTAACATAACTTGTTTTTATACATCAAATGTTGTGTATCAACAGCCTTTTAAAAAAAATGAAGAAGAAAAAGAAACATGAACCCTTAAAAACTCGTTGAATGGTGCTTGAATTTTATTTGCGAATTTGTATACAAACCCTGTTTCACAAACTACATGTGTTGCGAGGGTGCCATATTTAATGTAATTCTCTGAAATCATAAATTAAAAATGAACTTAAAGAAAATAAGCATTGATGTACAATGATTTTACCAGAACTGAAGATTTTGAGGTCGATGGGGCAAATTTAGATGTAACTGATGCCTGCATTTGCCATAGACAACAGATATCAAACAGCAACCTCGTCAAAGAGAAAAATAAAATATGGTTCAATAAAACTTGGCTGGAGTGCATTTGGAAGAAACAGTACAATTTTCATAGGCAGTTTACCATTACATCTTAAAGAAAGGTGTTTAATTAATGTATCCTTCCACTCTTCTTCCTTATGTATCAGAACTTAACTAAAAAGGACACACAGAGACTGGGGAACTCAAGGAAGTGTATAGAGATGCTTGCTTGCTGTAACCCAGAATGATCAGAAAAGAACTTGTGGATCTGGAAAGCAGTGAGAGTTGATAACATCATGATCAAAGTAAAGACTGTCGAGTGGCAATGAGCTGGACACATTGCTAAAAGAACTTACCACCACTGCGAAACTGAAATATTAGAGTAGTTTCCAAGGACAGGAAAAGACACAGAAGAAACCATGCCAAAGATAGATGGACAAAATTGAAAATTGCTCAAGACAGTAAATTGTGCAAGAAGATTGGGAAGATCTACATCCAGCAGTGGATTGAGAATGGTTGTTGATGATTACACTGAAATTGTTTAAAATAATGCTTTTTCTCAGAATTGCTAAAAACTTATTGTTGGCCCTCATGCATTATATGGCTTGAAAGTTATTTTAAATTGAAACCTTGTGTCATTTCTTACTGGTAACACCTTTTTATTATGGTCAGGTTCAACAGATAGGAATGATGTTAGGGGGGGCGAGTGATCAATTTCACTTGCAGCTTACAAATGCACCTGCAGATATTTAAGTCCATGTCTCAATTGTGTGATGACATTGATTTAGTGGAAGTGATACGAAACAATATATAAGCTTGTTAAATAAGTGTTTTTAATGGCAGAATTCATTTTTCTTGTAAAATGTAGAAAATCCCATGTTAACCACTTTTAGTATGTTTTCTCTTACAAATAAAAAAGATGGTACATCACAAAATTTTCATGTAGGCATTGACATACCTGTAAAACACTGGAGATGGATTGGAAGAAATTCATACAACTATTTTCTCCATCACCTTCACAGTGTCAGGTGCTAAAGAATCAATAAAAAACTTTTTTTTTTTGTTCTTTTTGCTGTTGTTTTTAATCTGTGGTGGGTGCTGTTTCATAATGAAATGTTCGGTTTATATGTGGAAGTTATAAGTTAGATATTTTCTGAAGTTTCCATCTGCAAAGAAGCTCACTGTATTGTAAATTAGCTGATGCTTCATACCCAAAGGAAGACTTCAGTTTTGGCAGTATTTGTGTGTGTGTGTGTGTGTGTGTGCACGCACGCACGCACTCTCTCTCTCTCTCTCTCTCTCTCTCTCTCTCTCTCTCTCTCTCTCTCTCTCTCTCTCTCTCTCTCTCTCACACACACACACACACACACACACACACACACACACACACACAGTTCAAACTATAAGGTGTGCAACTTAATTCTCGGCCCCTAACTGCAAGTGATCATAGAACGCCGGCAAATGCAAATAGCTGTGTGCAATAATGGCTGATTGCAGCGCCATCCAACAGCTTTCCAGGCAACCTAAACCGCTCACAGCTGTAGTGACAGAAGGAATGAAAGTTGACGGTGAAAGCAATGTCGTTCGAGAAGCAGCATTTGAGGCACTGCCTCCTGTTCGCATTTCAGCTGAGAAAAAGTGCCGCGGAAGCCCAACAAATGATCTGTGCTGCTTTGGGTGAGGCTGCTGTGTCCTACAGTACGTGTAAGAAGTGGTTCCAGTGGTTTAAGCAGGGAAATTTCGATCTCTGTGATGCAGAACGTCCGGGACAGCCACAGAGTGCCTGCACAAGTTTGGACGGATTCACAAGGAGAGCCATTGGGTGCCCCACCAACTCACAGCTGCGAACAAGTCTAGGTGTTACGATGTTGCTGTGTCCTTGCCCTCCAGATTCAAGAAGAAGGATTTCCTCCACAAGATTTTGATCTGTGATGAGAAGTGGATCCTCTATGATAATCTTAAGCGACGCAAATCATGGGTTTATCCAGTTGAGCTTACCACCAGTACCGCCTGACCGAATATCCATGCCAGGAAGTTTTTCCTGTGCATATGGTGGGATCAACGCGGTGTCATACACTATGAGTTGCTCAAACCTGGTGAAACGGTCAATGCTGAGCGTTATTGTCAGCAACTCAATCGTGTGAGTGACACAATCGAGGCGAAAAGGCCATACACCAGCAAGGGCAGAAGGTCGGTCCTGTTGCTTCAGGATAATGCACGTCGTCACACAGCAAAAACAACTTTAAACATGATGACCGACCTGGGATGGGAGATTTTGTTCTACCCGGCATATTCTCCAGACTTCGTCCCATTGGATTACCACCTCTTTTGCTCCCTGCAACATCACCTGAGTGATACGCACTTCACTTCTGTCGAGGAGGTCCACACAAGTATTGATTACTTTATCAACTCGAAACAACCCTCTTTTTTCCGCAGTGGCACTCGGCAGCTCCCTGACCGATGGCTCAAATGTATCCAACACAACGGGGATTATTTCCCTGATTAGGTATGTATTCGATTTGCTATAATTTGCTGTCAACATGTCGTGCCTGTGGCTGAGAATGAAGTTGCACACCTAATAGAAAGTGCATGATAACGGAAAATGCTTTCTTAGGAACTGCAAAGCAAATGCAATGTTATAAATTGAAACATGGACACATGTTTATTTTAGTGGATGTAGATTTTAATGTTCCTTTAAATTACAACTTCAGTGTGCAATGATTTCAAAATAAAATAGAAATCATTAGTTATATTATGAAACACATTTGTGCCATAAATATTTTAGAATAATCATATTTTCAAAAGAATGGAAAAGTGATATTGTTAATAATTTTTTTTTTAAGATTTATAGTGTTATCTAATATTTTTGGAATAAAAAGATTAAATCTTGGTACTTGGAATACTGTGATGTAAATGGTTTTCATATGCTGCATAAATAATTTCTAACTCCATGTTTTTTGGACTCAAAACAACTGCTTCCTTCCCTCTCTGTCCCTCCCAATTGCACAGTATTTTTTGTGTGGTCTTGACTAATCACTGGCTTTAAAAGTGACATTTGAAGAATCCATACATACATGGGGTTTATCAAAATAATGAAAACACCAACTATGACTTGAGTACACGCAAAGCGTCATACATAAATCATGAGGACAATGTTACTTGTGATGTGAGGTATATAAAGGGATGCAGTATGATATTAGTTATCACATAGCAATACCACATTCACAGGTGAAACAGCTGTTGTCAAGTAATTGTCAACAATGTCAGATCTCAGTGACATGAAAAAGTTATTATTGGTGGACATCTTGCGGAAGCTTCTGTAACTAACAGCAGAAATAGTAGTTGTAACATAAGGAACTGTATTGAAGATTATGACTACCTATCCAAAAGGACGCAGCGGTGCATCCAAACGTGCAGATGGTGGATGTGATATGAAGATGTCTGGTAGGGATAGGCGAATCCTGTGCTTCTGCTTTTGTACAGCAGAAGACCATAGCACCGCAAATAGCAGCTGAGTTGAAGCCAGTCAGAATGATCCCATTTCTGTCATAACAGTTCATTGGAAACTCTATCGTGCTGGCATTTATGGCCATACTGCAGTCCACAAACCTCTGATTACCGACATCAATGCAACAAAACATGTAAAGCAGTGCAAAGCACAGAAAAACTAGGATGCTTAAGACTGGCTACATGACATCTGGTCTGATGAAGCATGAATTGTTTTCCAGCACTGGTAGAGTGTATGTCTGGCAAAAACCTGCTGAAGTGTACCACCCCAACTGTTTGGTTCCTACTGTGAAGCATGGAAATCACCCCCCTGATGCTGTATGGTGCCATATTACACTGATGTGCAAAAATTAAGGACGAAGAGGAGAAATTAGCATAACAGCGGAACGAGCAGGCAGAACAGACCGAAAGACCACTCAGGAGATAGACTAGGGTCTGGTACGGTAGGGCATGCGCATATATACAGCATGACGTAGGTTGGGGAGAGGGGGAGTGTCAGAAGGGTATAAAGCACACGGGCGGTGTATGCTCAGCAATTCCGTGAAAGCTATTGCACGGTGTACATCGGTTTGAACGACGTCGAGTTGCTGCCACTGTGTGATATGGCCAACAGGCAATTCAGTAGACGACATCTGGATGACTTTACCTGAGGTCGCCTCATTGGGAAGTTGGAAGAAGGTCGAAGTGTGACTAGTGTGGCCGAGGAGTTCGGGATCACTCACAGCATCCTTTCACGAGCTTGGAGAGCATTTCAAACGACAGGAACAGGTGTTCGAGAGTTTAGCAGTAGTCGTCCACGAGCAACCACGGCGGCGGACGACCGGTATATTGTTCTACAGGCGAGAAGAGACGGACGGCAGACAGCGGGAGAAATCGCAAGGCACATGCAACAGATAACTGGACGTCCGTTATCACATTTTATCATGGCCCGGAGGCTGCACAAAGGTGGTCTATTTGCACGACAACCAGTACAGTGTGTGCCATTAACGCCTGCTCATCGGAGACGGCGGTTTCTGTTGTGCCAGGAACACAAGAACTGGACACAACAGCAATGGGGTCGAGTTCTCTTTACGGATGAGAGCCGATTTAGTCTGACGAGTGATTCTGGACATATACACATCTGGAGAGAGCAGGGAACACACAATCACACCTCCAACATCATCGAGAGGGACTGGTTTGGAGGTGGTGGAGTTCTCGTTTGGGGCGGTATCATGCTTGGTAGCTGTACTGACCTCCACATCTTCCAAGAACGTTCAGTCACTGGTGTCCGCTATTGTACCAAGGTTCTCCTGCCTCTACGTGCATCTGTTTAGCGATGCTGTGGGTTCTAAGTTCCTCTTCATGGATGACAACGCTACACCTCATCGTACAGTGGCTGCCGCAGAGCTGTTGGAGAGTGAAGATATTCAACGCATGGATTGGCCCGCAAGGTCCCCGGACCTAAATCTAATCGATTACGTGTGGGACCTTCTCGGGAGACGCTTGACAGCACGTCACCAGCCGCCAGCAATGATTCTGCAGCTGCAATTGGCACTACAAGAGGAATGGGCCGTGATGCCTCAACAGCTCCTTGACAACTTCGTCCTCAACATGGACAGACGTTGTAAATCCTGCAACGCAGTCAGGGGTGATCATATCCCCTACTAAAGACTGGATTTTTCTTGGCAGCTGCGTTTCACATGGACGTTTCTGTCTTCTGTCCAATTGTGCTCGAAGCTACCTTTTTAATAAAGTGCCTTTGTATCCTTTGGATTCCCTGTTTGGATGGTTTTGCTCACTTGTCCCATATTTTTACATCTTGGGGATCTTATTGTATGATTTGAGTCGATGTAGAGCACTTCTGCATGACGTTACATTTAAAAAAAACGTCTCGTCCTTAATTTTTGCACGCCAGTGTATAACATTCCTTAGAATCATTGGTTGTTCCGCAGGGTCACATCAGATGTGCACCGTGTGAATCCATTTTCTTTCGAACAATATTAAGTTATTGCTATAACGATTACTGTTTCACACGTTGTAGCGATAATGTCATTTGGTACTGGATGCATTGCTATAAATGTTAAATAATAGAATAATCTAATATAGTATCAAAATAATTAACCATACTATATTGTCATAGGTTGTTATTATTATTTGCTGAATAATTTGTTCATTTGTGCACGTGGTTCATTTATTCAGAATTCTTTCTCGTCTTATTTTCCAAAATGGCCGACTTCCCATGTCATTCAATCTGGTGCGCAAACGGCATCCTTTGTTGACCTTGACGAGCTTTACTCGGAATATGTAGATTTAGCATTCAATTCTTCTCGATCAAAGCTCAGACGGTTCGTTGTAAGTTCAAGGCGAAGCATTTGGTTCATTTAATCAGAATGTCTTATTTCCTAAAAATGGCCGACTGCTCATGTCATTTCGATCTGGTGCGTAAATAGTATCCTTTGATGACTTTGACGAGCTATATTCGGAATATTTGACTTAGTATTCAATTCTTCTTGATCCAAGGCTCAAACGTTGGTTGTAAGTTCAAGACAAACATAAGACTTTTTATCAAAATCAATTATTAAAATTTATGAAACAAAGTCTTAAATTTCATAAATTCTAATCATTTATTTTGGTAAAATGTCTAACATTCGTTTTTAACTCACAACCAACGTTTGAGCCTTGGATCAAGAAGAATTGAATACTAAGTCAACATATTCCGAATACAGCTCGTCAAAGTCATCAAAGGATACCGTTTACACACCAGATCGAATGACATGGGCAGTCAGCCATTTTTAGGAAATAAGACATTCTGATTAAATGAACCAAATGCTTCGCCTTGAACTTACAATGAACCGTTTGAGCCTTTGATCAAGAAGAATTGAATGTTAAATCACTGTATTCCGAGTATAGCTCGTCAAGGTCAACAAAGTATGCCGTTTGCGCACCAGATCAAATGACACAGGAAGTCGGCCATTTTGGGAAATAACACGAGAAAGAATTTTGAATAAATGAACCAAGTGCACGAATGAACGAATTATTCAGCGAATAAAAATAACAGCCTATGACAATATAGTATGAGTTAATTATTTTGATGCTATATTTGATTATTCTATTATTTAACATTTATAGCAATGCATCCAGTACCAAATGACATTATCACTTACAACATGTGAAACAGTAATTGTTATAGCAATAACTTAATATTATTTGAAAGAAAATATAATACCACGTAATATATATGGTTGATGGTCTTACAACAACCATAATAAGAGTATGAATCCATTCTTGGAGATGACTCTAACCCAATGTTGCAGGCATTATTTCCTTGTGACCAACCCTGGTTTCAAGCAGATAATGCACCCATGCATTGTGCAAAATGCTGTCAAGTTGTGGTTTGCAGAGCATGATGATGACATACAGCAGCTACCCTGGCCACCTCAATCTCCAGACCTCAATATTATTGAACATTTGTGGGAATATCTGGAGTGAAAGGTCAGATCACACTTTCCACCTCCAACATCACTAACACAGTTGGGTCATATTTTACAGGAAGAATGGTTCCAAATTCCATTATCGTATGTGCATGACTTGCATAAGTCTATTCCAAGTTAAATCGCTTCTGTTCTGTAAGCCCGAGGCAGGCCTACAGCTTATTGATAAAAAGTTCTCTACAAACAGTGTTTCCATTATTTTAACAAACCCTTGTATGTATACATTTTCTTTTATCCATTATTTTGTGAAATATTATTTTTAAACAAACAGATGTATTTTTAATATTTTAGCTTGTTACTTATGGAGACACAAGACAAGATGCTTTGGATTCTATGGTGGAAGCTCTTGATGCTTATGTGATAAGAGGCATGTTAGCAATTTTATTAAAAAATTTTAGTTATCATTTTAACTTCTGATTTAACAAATCTTTCATAAGTTTACTGTTGTGCTTTTTTTATACTTGCTTTCCTAAAAAGCAAGTGTGGAATAATTAGATCTTGCTAGGTTAGTGCCTAAAAAATCCATTTGTCCGTTTTGTTTCAGTACATTTATAATTGTACTTGTGTTCCTATTGGCGAACATGTTTATTCACGTATTGAGCATAGATATGTGCTACATAAGAATATTCAATAAGTGCATGTATAATAATTTTTAAAACAAGCTAATTTCATCTTGGAAATAATTTATTCTCATTGTATTTAATGGTGCATTTAGCAATACCTTTGGAGATGTAATTGTTGTTTACTGAAGATTTTTTTACTTAGCATCTGGGCTTGAATTAAAAGCAATTTTTGCCTTGGGCAAACTTGTCATTGTACATTGTGCTGCTCTATATATTCCACTATAAGCACGTTGATATGAGCATTCATTGCCATGTAGAAGTTTGGGAACACTATAAATTAAATAGTGTAAAACAACAGTAACTTTTAAAACATTTTCTTAAGAACATAGTACCAAAGAAAATTCAGTAAGTGTAATGCTAGCTTTTTATTTTTGATCCTAAAGTGAGATGTGATTGTGTTTGTTTATAAGTTTTAGTTTTCTCCTATTCATGAAACTAGTTACTATGAACCCTGGGTGAATCATTACTCCTAGGCATGCTTGCCTGAGTCCTTGAAGTACCAAGTAAAGGAAAAATTAATATAAGATGGCATGGTTCTTTGGAAGATTTTGAGTGATGAAGAGACTTCATAATGAGTTTTGGAGAAATTGGTTTTATCCTGGTGTCAAATTCAGCCTGATTATATTAATAATGCTTTTAAAAAAGAGAACAAAAAAAATGGGTTAGCTTTTCAAGACTGGCATGCCCTAAAAATATTTTGGAAAAGTAGAAAGTGCATGCACTTCAGTTCTATGTAATTGTCAAAAGGAAACCATTGGTCAATGTTCATCTAACATTAAGAAAATTTTAGTTAGTAAATGGTATCTCAACCAATTTAGATAATTTTTATAAAATAAAACAGTGTCTCCTTATTTACATATTTCCCTCACTACTTAAATAAAATGCAGTGGTGTCAATATTGTTATATTAGTATTGTTCTTTAAGGTATTAGTGATCAGAATTTTTTTAAGTACTAATAAGGTATCTATTGTGTAACTTCTACATCAGTGAGAGTTCCATTGTATGATAGGTTTATCAGGATTCTCATGGTCTGTATAAATACTTAAGTCTTTAAAAAGTACTTTTTAGGTGGAAAGGGGGGGATGCTTAAAAGTTATAATTTTTTGCCAAAACTGACAGAACTGCTTATTTTTCCTAACTGGCTATGTGAAATCCAAAAGTTACAATGTAGTGCCTAGAACATGTGCTATTGGTTGATTATGTTGATGATGATGATGTCATGTGACATCAGCTGGAAATTCATGGGAGAGCACAGGGCAGTGGGAAATAAGTAATTTAGAAAAAAAAAAAAAAAAAAAGTGA
This sequence comes from Macrothele yani, assembly GCA_039090855.1. Classification (NCBI taxonomy): domain Eukaryota; kingdom Metazoa; phylum Arthropoda; class Arachnida; order Araneae; family Macrothelidae; genus Macrothele; species Macrothele yani. Next base: position 101,485,494 of record CM077027.1, read on the forward strand.
AGTACCATGGAGTAAATTAAACCTATTCAGCAGATTCCACTTAACAAGCTGCCATCATCACCATCTCTTGGTACTGATATTTAGCCCTTGTGTTTATTCTTTTTGTATATACAAATAACTATTTTCAGTTATACCATGATGAAATTAAGTGTGAAATTGAAATCTTTTCATAATTTTTAATTTGCTTTTGCAATTCAACCATCAGATGATTATGTGCAAAATTCCAATCTTGAACTCATAACTTGGAATATAATTTTACAATTTACATATTGTTTACTGCATGCAATTTTTCTCTCAGATAGGAATACCAATTTGACCAGCAAAACTCTTTTAAATTGTCTAAATTCTAATTTATTACATCCACAAATTTAAATTATGTGGAAAAAAATTGCAAACTTCAGCATAATTCAATTTGCCTAATTAAGTCATGTGTAGAAATATATTTGTATGCATGTCATTGTTGCATATGCAAATAGTGAGGTCTTTAACAAAAAACGTGGGGGTGCTTGAAAAGTGCTTATTTTTTTGTGAGACACTATTTATTCATAATTCATTCGCACCTACCATCACAGAAACAAAATCTGGAGTTGCAAAAGTTGAAAATAATATTGTTATTAAAAAAACAATAAAAATTAAAAACACAATGATGAATGAAACATGTTTCACTGTGCTCACTGTGTTTGTATCTGCAAATTGCTTATTTCATATTATTTGGAACAGTATAGATTATGAGATGTGTTCATCTGACATTTATTGATTGTTTTGTTATGCTTTCTTTTTTAGGTGTTACTCATAACATTCCATTATTAAGAGATGTTATAACAGAACCACGATTTGTAAAGGGAGATATCAACACCAAGTATTTATATGAAGTTTATCCTGATGGGTTCAAAGGTAAAAAAAAAAAAAAGATTTTTTTTTTTTTTTTTTTTAATTTAACGGGCACTTCTGTGCTGTGCTCAGGCATGTTATTCTTCCGCTAATTAGCGGAATTCTGTGAATTCACGTTTTAGGAAAAACGGAAATCTGCTAAACTTGTCATTTGCGATCTCAAGCTTTTGACTAAAGTTTGTAATTGTCGAAATGTTGGGGGGGGGGGGGAAATCAAGGCAAAAGAGAGAGAGAAAAATTTTCGTTGGGTGGGTGGCGATATTTCAGTCGTAAGGCGTATCTTTCTGCTGCTGCATGGCTAACCGGCAGCTCCAGGCTGACGCTGCTACTGCTCAGCCAACGAGATAGCTGCAGGTGACGTCACTTCAAACATCTCAGTTTGCTCGAAACTGGTTTTTTTAGGGGAACACTGTGCTGTTTCAGTTCACCTCCATCCTTTCCACTGCTATTTGTTTTACTTATTTGTTGGGGGAGGGGGGGCAAAATTAGTTGAAGGATTATGCGGAGCCCTGAGCCATCGTACGCAGCTGCCAAGAGATCAGCGAGAAAGAAAAGTTCTGTTCACATGTGATTTGGACATTTACGCTACGAACCTTCTCTCTCCCTTGCGGGCGAAAATGTCATACTCGTCCGGAGATGCTAACCATTGCGAATTTCCCCCTGGGATTACAGAATTATGGATGACTAACGAAAAATTACGAAAATGCAGATTTTTGCTGTTATTAAGAAGGTTTTACTGTTTTTGGAATTAATCAATGTAAAAGCCTCTGAACAAAGTTCATGCGTGATGCAGCTCCTTATTTTATTTTATTTTTTGTTCCCAAGGGGGAGGAATTTGTTCTGCTTGTTTAAAAGATAAGTGAAAGCACGGCACCAGGCCGGTATTACATTGGCCAGAATGCACCAAGGATAACCTTGGAAAGCACGGCGCCAAGCCTAGATTGCGTCAGCCGAAGGCCTCTGAACACAGTTCGTGATGCAGCTCTTCGTTTCTCCCCCCCCCCCCCCCCCCGAGGAGGAGGAGGAATTTGTTTTGCTTGTTTGAAAGCTAAGTGGAAAGAAACAACGGCGCCGGGGGCCAGGATTATGTCGGCCGGAAGCCTCTGAGCAAAGTTTGTGACGTGGCTCTTTGTTTCTTTTTTTTTTTTTCTGAAGAGGAGGAATTTGTTTTGCTTGTTTAAAAGCTAAGTTGAAGGATGAATTCACAGCACTGGGCTGGGATCAAGGCCCGATTTACACAGAATCGGGCCCTAGGCACAGCACAGATGAGGCCATCCACATTCTTGAAAGAGTACATTTGTTGCTACTAAATATTTCAATTAATTTAAAAGTTGATTTAATAAATGGGATAGTGTGTGGCGGAAAATAAGAAATGATATATACTTTTATTAAATCTTAATGGTAGCAAGGAAATTTTCACTTAAAAATATAGATGGGTAAGCAAAACACTTTAATAGTTCAGTATTGCTATTTCTGAATTTAATTTTACTTGCTTAAACACTTTGCAACTATATATATAAGAAAATTAGCAATAATAATTTTTGGTTTTTGCATTTGTTACGTTCGTTTTTTTACGTGTATCTCGAAACAGCTTTTGGTGTTTTCAGTTAATTGGATGCTTAGACAATCACGTGTCTGTGTGCTTATAGGAAAGTATGTTGAGATCCTTATGAATTTTGAAAATGCAATTTCAGAAAGGAAAAGGAAAATAAAATCTTGAGCAGGGGAGATTATTAATTAAACAAAATCTCTCTGAAGCATCAGTCACATGAATGAAAGCATATTGAAGTTCAAAGATGTGGTGTTGCTTTTCCAGTATGGAAATCTCATTTGCATTTGGAAAAAAAAAGCAACGGATCGCTGTGCATTAAAGTTTTAAGCTTTAGGTAAACTCATCCACATAATAACTAACCATCCTTCGTTTTTTATGCTGTTCTTAGCAAAGTTTAGAAATGAGTGAGATCTTAGAACTTCCATATTCTCATGGTTTGAATAGTAAGGCAATTTGAGTAATTGCTGAGGTCAAATTCCTCACACTTTTGGTAGATTTTGTGAATTCAACATATCCTCAACTTACATTTCTTTTTCAAAAATAACATGTGATGACAAACAGTCCACAGTGGACAAGTAGGGTGTTGGCTTCCATAGTTCAGGGTATGCAGCATGCACCGTGCTCGCTGATGTTGCTTGAGCCTCCGACGTTTGACTTGCCAAGTGGTCGGTCTGTTCAAGCCTGGATTGTTTTCGTCGACTTCTGCCATCAGTGGTGTGTGGTCAGTCACTGCTTGCTGTTTAGGCACTGGTATACTCGCAATAAACCTTGATAAGGTTGCCCTTGAGAGCTCTAGGTTTCTTACCACTTGAGTGATCCATCTGTCTCATGTTAACAATGTGCCCACAATCAAAGTCACTCTGATCACCACATTTACCCATGTAGAAAATTGTATAACTATACTATTGGGTTGTCGGAAAAGCCGTGATGTATTTTAGCCATGTTTTGCAAAGGTCATTTATTGATAGAAAGAACAAAGATCAATCAATGATATAATGCCCGTTTTGTTCTATAACTTTTGCCATCTTTCAGTGAGCTGCAGAATGCCTCGTTCATAGAAGGACCTGTCTTTTGTGGTGAAAAACTTTACAAGGTGCTGATTTACAGCCTCATCTGAATTGAACGTTATACCACGCAAGGACTGTTGAAGAGAGCGAAACAAGCAGAAGTCTGACGGTGAGAGGTCAGGCAAGCATGCTGGGTGTGGCAACACATCCCACCCAAGCTCCAGTAATTTTTGGCGGGTGATCAAACTTGTGTGTGGTCTCGCGTTGTCGTGATGGAACACAACACCTTTACGATGAACGAGCTCTGGACGTTTCTGGGTGATGGATTCATTCAAACTGTCCGATTGCTGACAGTACACATTCAAATTGATTGTTAGGTTCCATGGTGGGAGCTCATAAAACATGACACCTTTAAAATCCCACCACACTGAGACCAGAACCTTCTGCTGATGAATGTCTGCTTTGGATGTCGCCTGAGGTGAAGCAGCACGTCAGGACCAAGACCGTTTGTGCAGCACATTGTTGTACACAATCCACTCTTCATCACCAGTTATCAGTCGTTTCAAAAAAGAATCGTTTTCCTCACATTTAATGAGCATATCGCAGATGTTTATGCGCGCCGTCAATTGAGCTTCTTTGAGTTCATGAGGACCCACACATCGAGCTTGATTACGTATCCCAGCTTCTTCAGGTGGTCGTGAATGCTTGAATGATGGATGTGCAGTGCGTCTGCAATCTCTCGTGTCGTGTAACGTGGGTTTGACTTGATCAATGCCTTGATTTGGTCGTCATCAACCTCGGTGGGCCTCCCCGACCAAGGAACATCGTTGAGGTCAAAATCACCAGCACGGAATTTTGCGAACCACCGCTGGTACTGACATTCTTGTAGAGCATTATCACCTTACACTTTACGCAACTTTTCACAAGCTTGACGCCCGTTCTTCCCTTTACGAAAGTAAAACAGTAAAATATGGCGAAAATGCACAGTTTGGTCTTCCATCTTCAACTTGATGTCAAATCTCAGCAAATCAACCAAATTTCTCACTATTCCTTTTAGACTGCAGCTAGAACTGGCACCTGTCGAATGCCATAGCGATAACAGAGCTGCGCATGCCTCTAGTACTTCCAAAATCGCCCAACCTCCATCGGGTGCCAAAATACGTCATGACTTTTTCAACAACCCAATAGTAATCCGATTTATTGGCATAGGCATAAGGATATATAAACAAATGTTTCCAAGCTTTTGCACACCAACCAGATGGCATTTTCAAGAAAGATGGACAAAATTCCTTGAAAAAGCCATCTGGCTCATGTATGAAAGCTTGGAAACATTTGTTTATATATCCTTATGCCAATAAATCAGATTACTAGTGTAGTTTTGCTATTTCTTACATACAGTACTTGGTGTGTACTTCCTCGCTATTACTTTACTGGGAAGGATCAAAAAGTAATGCTCAGCAATGTTTTTCTCTTCGTGGGTTGCAGTTTGGCAGACAACGAGTTTGAATATCACACTACAGACCGTTTTGGCTGGATCAGGTGTCGCTGTGGTGGTAGACAGTGTGAATGATGGCACATAAGATGTTGTATTTGTTAGCGTCATCTACGAATGAAGAGCAACTGGGTGTAGTCTGATTTTTGTGGGCTGAACGGAAAACTCTGACGGAAATTCACAAAGAAATTGTCGAAGTGTATGATGGTGATTGCCTGGACTGCAGCAACATCTCCAGATGATACAGTTTCTTTGCAGAGGGCTGTGGTAAACTTACCGATTCGCCACATTCTAGTCGGCCTGTAACCGCGTCACCACCTGCCACTGTGAGAAGCATTGAACAAGCAATTCTGAGTGACTGACGGATTCATCTGTGCACATTGGCGCAGAAGTTCAACATATCGTACGGTATAGTATACAATATTCTGCATGACAAATTGCAATTTCGCAAGGTCAGAGCCCGATGGGAGGACCAGAAGGGACAGCGAATTATGTCATCCTTGGATTACTTGATGCATATTGCGAAGAAGGACATGAATTTCTGGCAGGTGTAGTAATGGGTGATGAGTCCTGGGCACACCACTATATTCCCGAAACAAAGTAAACCATGTGGAAGCATTCTGACTCCCCACCACCAAAAAAATTCAGAATAACCCAATCTGCACAAAAAGGCATCATGACGGCGTTCTGGGACATGCATGGCGTTTACCTGGTAGAGTTTCATCCAACGCGGACCACTGTGAATGCCAAAACCTATGCTAACACATTAACAAAGTTGTGTCGTGCCCTTCGTGACAAAAGACCCAACGGAGACGCTGCAAATGTCAGACTGCTTCATGACAACACTTGCCCACAAATTGCACAACACGTTCATGACAAAATTGAGAAATTTGGCTGGGCCGTGGTCCAGTACCCACTGTACAGTCTGGACTTGGTTCCTTTAGACTTTCATCTGTTTGGTCCCTTGGAAATATTCTTGGCTGGCCAACGGTTCGATTCGACTGACAAAGTCAAATCAGTTGTCCGCAAGTGGCTATATGCCCAGAAAACGAACTTTTATGAACAAGGTGTACTAAAACTGCTACCACGCTGGGATAAATATCTCGATCATATCAGCTCTTCTGTTGAAAAACAGCTAAGAAATTTAGTTTCAATGTGTATATGTTTCGTTTTGCCTATCTGTTAAACTGTTACCAAAAAAAAAAAAAAAAAAAGTGTGCTTTACTTTTTGATCCACCCTTGTAATACACTTACCCATGTTTATCGATTGTGATACATAGTTGGAAAACCCTGCTGTCTGCCTATTTATTGCCTGCATTCAGTTTGTGTCTGTTCCACACTGCAAAGAAGGATGCTCATGTCAACTGCCTGTTACTCCTATTTCTAATGTTTTGTCTACTGAGTAGGAATATGTATGTACAGGGGTCATACTGCTGATAGCATTCTTACAATTTGTGAAAAAAAAATTGTTTTGGCCATGGAAAGAAGTTTTGGTGAAAAAAATCTGAATTTGGCAAATGGGTTGGCAAAAACTTTCAAGAAGCCAGAGAACCTCTGTGTGTGTGTGTGTGTGTGTGAGAGAGAGAGAGAGAGAGAGAGAGAGAGAGAGAGAGAGAGAGAGAGAGAGAGAGAGTAACACTGGACATGGCTCAACCAAGAGAACAAGCAGGATTCATGAGTGGTTACAGCACTATACATAGATCCACTGTACTGAGAGAACTAACTGAAAGAACAAGGGATATGAACTCCCACATTGTTTATGGCTTTTATTGATTATGAAAAGGCCTTTGATTCTGTGAAACCATCAGCAGTTACAATGGCTTCGAAATCCTGTGGTATTAAAGATGCATTTGCATCTTTAATACCACAGGATTTCTGACATTTGCATTATTAACAACATCTATGAAACTGCAATGCAAAGGTTTGGCTATTTGAGGATACAGCACCAATAAAAATTGGAAAGGGAGTGAAACCATATCTCCGAAACTCCTTAATGCCACATCGCAAAATGTCATCAAGTTTCTGTTGTTATATATACTTGTAATATCTAGAATAATGATTTTGGATTCATTCTGTTCCTTTTTAATGAAAAAAGCATGATATTCAGATACAATGGCTGTTCCATAAAAACTGAGAGTAAAATCACACAGAATGAAGAAATATAGGTACAGCAAAATATATGTTATTCTTTCTCAAAGTATCTTCCCTCAGATGATATGCAACAGCCCCATCATTCAGTCCACTTTTCAAAGCATGTGGCGAAGGCATTTTGTGGAAGCTGCATTAGCGACCCCTGTACAGCTTGAATAATATCAGCATCTGTGTTGAATGTTGCACCACGGGACTTCTCCTTCATTGTTGGAAACAACCAGAAATTGCACATGGCAAAGTCAGGACTGTAGGCAGGCTGTGGCATGATTTCAATACTGTATTTTGTAAGAAACTGTTGAACATAAGCAGCTACATGTGGGCGGGCGTTATCGTGGTGTAGGGTCCACTTGCCCACCAGTTCCGGTCGCATAATCTATATGTGTTGTCGCAGACGCTTCAAGACTGAAATGTAATACTCAGCATTGACAGTAATTTTTGGAGGAATGGCATGCTGGTAGACTACACCTTTATGATCAAAGAAAATTATCATCATAACCTTCCCAGCTGATTTGGTTTGGCAGACTTTTTTTCGGAAGAGGCGAGCCTCCTGTGTGTTCCCAGACACTTGTTGCCCACTTCATGAGGGGGTCGAAATAGTGGACCCATGTTTCATCGGCAGTTATTACTGTGTTTAGAAAGTTTGGATCCTTTGCAATCATTTGTTTCCACTCATCACACACCTGAACTCTGGCTAACAAATTGTTCTCTCGTCAGGTGATGAGGAACCCATCTGGAACAAACACGATGCAGCAGTAACTTGTCGCGTAAATACGGAATACCAACATTTGAAATATTTGTTGATGCCGCTACGTCTTCACACATCATTTGTCGACCTTGCAGGATTGCCCAAACAGTGTTAACAATACACTTTGTAACAACACTTTCAGGTTAACCAGGCCTAGGAGCGAGTTCTGCTGACAAACGCACTTTTTTTAAATCATGGTGCCATCTAAAAATCATCGACTCACCTAAACATTTATCTTTGTAAGCTTTTTTCATTAAATCAACTGTTTCTGGAGCTGTTTACCTAAACAATAGCAAAATTTTATCGCAACGCATTTCACTTCTTAACTCTGAATCACTCACCTCCATAGCCGTATGTCAAAATGCAGACGTACCTTAAACAATTGTGCAATAGCAAAACCAGAATCGTCTGCCATGGCTAATAACTGTTGTCACAAATACTTCCTTAATTCAGTTAGTTGTATGCGTGATAATTTTCCCCCTTTGCACTGTTGCCAACTCAATAAAAAATTACTATCAGTTTGTATGGAACAGTCTTTAAATTTCTAACTCTTGTAATCTGCATTTGTCTTAATTTAAATATGGACACTTTGTCTTAGAGATGCACTCAAGTAAATCACTGATTCCTAATGCTGGCCTTCATGACTGCAGTATGCAGAATTTATTAATGAAATACCCACCCATACACAAGTCTTTTTATTTAATGCAACAATAAATTATGATGATTTGTTAAAAAATTAATTTTTTTGATTTAGCGATTTACAGAATGAAAGGTAAATCACTCACCATTAGGCATTTTATTTTCTGTTTCAGTGAATTTGTTCTTCAGTTGATGACATGTGACTGAATGGAATCTTTACATTTCATGAGTAATGTGAAGAATTAGTACTGAAGTTACAATACTTGTATTTACTTGGTTTTTATATTCTGGCATTACTTAATTTTAGTTCATCATTATTCATCATCATGACCACAGAATAAATCCATGACTTTTTTTTTTTTACTTATTTTTCTTCTCCGTTTTCCTCCCTGCAGAATTTTAGGCATTTGAGAAAATTCAGGGTTAAATTTTTTATTATTTTGGTGATATCATCATCATCATTGTCAACCATTATCAATCCACTGCTGGACGAAGGTCTCCCCAAGTTTCCTCCACAACGGTCTGTCTTGTGCCAGTCTCCTCCATGTCACTCCCGCATACTTTCGAATTTCATCCACCCATCTTCCATGTGGTCTTCTTCTGGGTCTTTTCCTGTCCCTTAGAATCCAATCTAAAATTTCGGCTGTCCATCTATGGTCTGTCCTTCTGGCAGTATGTCCAGCCCATTGCCATTTCAGGGATTTAACTCTGATCATGATGTCTTCCACTCTTGTCATTTTTCGGATCCACGAGTTCCTCTTCTTATCTCTCCTGGTTACACCAAGCATGCACCTCTCCATGCTTCTCCTTTGAGTTGTCTGCAGCCTTTGTATGTCTCTTTTAGTTAAGGTCCACGTCTCTGCACCATACGTAAGCACTGGAAGGATGCATTGATCAAACGCTTTTCTTTTAAGACATAATGGCATATTGCTCTTGAAAATTATGCTGTTTCTTCCAAAAGCTCTCCAGACAAGTTTTGTACGCCGATTAATTTCTTCACCAATGTGACCCTCACTTGATATCTGCTGTCCAAGATAAACGTACGTGTCTGTTATCTTGGTGATATATATACACATATATATGTTTTGGGTTTTACATTTCCTTATTGGTATCTTTATAATTTTACAGTGTGATTTTTAGGTACCGTTTTGTCGTTCTCCTTTTTCTTTTGCTGTGGTCTGGAGTTCATTTGTTGTCATGTACGTGTTCGGGAGGTGTTGCTTGTAGTTATTTATGTATGTATGTACTATTCACTCTTGTTTTCCAGTTGCATTGCGTGGTAGCAGAGTGGTATGGGCATGTATCAAGGGAAATAATTTATATTTATATGTAAAAATTTACTTACTTGGTGCACGATATTAGCTTAAAAGCCTTAATAATATTCACTAATGATCATATATTTTGTTCAGTATTTGAACCTAACTGATGAACAGTAAGTGAACATTTTTCTCAGGTTTAAATGTCAGTAAACATTAAATGATTTTTCCTTTATTGTGCATTTCTTATGAAGGGTAACATAGAGTCTCAACTATTACCAAAATTTAAGAATGTCATGTGATGAGCTGCTCTGATATGATGTGAGATTACTTGTAATTCAATGATTAAAGAAAATATCAGTTTGCTATAGAGTGATTCTCTCGGGACTTTACCTAAAAAAGGCACTATAACTTTGAAAAGGGAAAGCATTTCAAGCTGAAATTTGAAGTCAAAGTGCCGTACGTTCTGACATTCGCATCCATATCTGCACTGTTTGGCTCATATGCCCAGATGGCGCCACATTGGTGGGAATGGTTTTGCACCATTGTCTTTGTCTTTCAGCTAGTATCGAGTATGATGGTGTTCATGATTGCTGAGCATGTATTTATCATTTTGAGTTATTGGAATTCCGGCTCTTTCAAGCAGCGTCAAAAAGAGTTTAAAAAGAAATTTCCGGTCAGGAACCACCTATGAAGCCAGCAATTTAAAATCTTATGGAGAAACTTGAGACAATAGGAAGCCTTGTTGATACACATTCAGGGGGGCAACCTGCAATGTCAGAAAACAGTGTGTGAAAAAGTGGTTGTTACAGTCTTCAAAGAAATTGTTTCTCAAGCTGTCGCACGAAACCGGACTGTCATGTTCCACATGCCATAAAACTGCAAAAATGGGTAAACTGAAGCCATATCATATTACAGTTGTTCGTGAGCTGTTACCAATTGATCTGCCGAAGCGAATGCATTACTGCCAGTGGTTTAAGATATTTGTCAGTCAAAAATCCAGGCGTATTGGACATTACATGGTTCACGGACAAAGCCTGATTCTACCGATTTCAGGCTATGTGAACTCGCAGAATACACGGGTATGGTGAGTGAGAATTCCCATGTCATTCACGAGGAAAGAATGCATCCCGTAAAGATTGACATATGATGTGCTATTTCACGGAACCGGATAATTGGTTCCATTTTCTTTGAACAGACTATCAAAACAGAAGTGTATCTCAATATCTTCACACAGTTTGTGAACCAACTGGATGACATTGAACTGCAGAATGGCTTCTTCCAACAGGATAGTGTGACTTGTCACACTTCCAATGCCAGCATAGCTGAGATTCGAAGTTTCTTCGACGATTGGGTTATCTCTCAAGTTTTGCGGCCGCCCAGGTCTCCAGATTTAACTCCACCCGATTACTTTTTATGGGATCATCTGAAAGATACTGTATACAGCAATAAGCCTAGGTCTCTTCGGTAGCTGAAAAACAACATCACACAGGAAATTGAAGCAATAAATACCAACGTGCTGAGATCAACTCGTCGCTGCACATAAATACCAACAACAGATATCACTAATTCAAACACTTGACGTGGATCAGGAACACCAAACAGAAATCATCACTCTTTCCACGTTGATAAGTGAGTCTCGGAAAAATTTGCATCGGCCGCCACTGGGAATCGAACCCAGGTCTTCCAGTTATGCACCAGACATGCTACCACTGCACCACAGCAGCCTCGGATTCTCCAGACTCACAGATCAACTCATCGCTGCACATTTGACAATATGCAGTGATCAGTTGATCTCTGTTTGGATGCAAATGGCGGACATTTTTGACATCTCTGATATCAATGTGATTGTGAAAAGGTGAGACACTTTGTCTTCAAATTTCAGTTTGAAATGTTTTCCCTTTTCAAAATTATAGCGCTTTTTTGGGGTAAAGTCCCAAGTGAATCACTGCATTTGATTTCCCATTAATTTGATAATAATGCGCTTCTGAAATGTATTTTTTTTTTTTTTATGTTAACTCTCTTGTGTACCTGGTACTCTTTTACAAATTGATATGTGTTGCCTTTTATTTTCTTCAGGGAGAATGTTAACAGAAACACAGACTGAACATCTTGCAGCTTTGTGTGGGTGCATTTTTGTGAAAAATGAAACACGATCTCGAAACTTCCTAAACCAACCTGAGTAAGTATATATAATTTTATGTTAATAACAGTTCGATATTTTGTATTGGTGCTCAGTTGGGAATTGAAATTTATTCAAGACTTAAAAAATGGTAAACTGGCTTGATTCTTTGGAAGAAGCATATCTGAATTAAAAGAACTGTTGAACCTCCCATTTTATAAGGCAGAAAAAAAAAACCATTCAATCAGCATAATAGTTATGCCCAAAGTTTTTAATGCAGTCTTATTAAATGGTGACTCTGTGGTTGTTGTTGTTGTTCATACAAAAGTAACAACTAAAATGATGATTATCAGACTCTTTTTTTTTTTTTTTTATCATTTTAAGCATTTTCTAAATTATGAATATTAGCAGCTTTTGTTTTATCTGTAGTCTTAATTACATCAGATGGGAAAGAAGAGATGCTAAAATAAATTTCCAAATCATTTGGACTTACACACAAAAGTGGGATTTGGTGTGTTTGAGGAAATTCCTAAATTCTCAGTCATAACATGATATTTTGTTAACAATGTAAAATGGTTTTCTCCAGTCTTTGCCAAATATTTAAGTGGTTTAGGCACTGTCATTGGTTGTCACGAATGGGACCCTGATAAGGCATAGATGCTGTGTTCACTGTTCTTTAATTTCCCTCTCTGAAGTCAGTAAGCCTGATTTAGGGACAAGTGGGTAAATCTTAGATTTTGTTGTTACTTTGATAAAATAAATGGAGTTTTAATTGCATGGTCAAACATTAGAATAGAGAGTGATGGGGTTGCAGGAAAAGGAAGCAGTAAAAATCAATTCACCATCATGAAAGAAATAAGGGATTACGCCATATAATACAAATTTTGAAGATGACAATCCGATTTTTGGCATAAATGTGACAAGGATGGTAAGTCAGATAATATCCGAAAACTTGAAAATTTTCATCGTCCTGCATCGGGACTCGAACCCGCGTCTCCCAGAAAACGCCCGGGTATGCTAACCACTACACCACCCAGAACGACCAAGTTTCCGATCAATTATATTCAAATTGATTGGAAACTTGAAACTTGGTCGTTCTGGGTGGTGTAGTGGTTAGCATACCCGGGTGTTTTCTGGGAGACGCGGGTTCGAGTCCCGCTGCAGGACGATGAAAATTTTCAAGTTTTTGGATATTATCTGACTTACCATCCTTGTCACATTTACGCCAAAAATCGGATTGTCATCTTCAAAATTTGCAATTCGCCATCATTTGAAATCCTATTTTGACATAAATTACTTTTTCTGCAAACTGTTTCTAATTCCCCAACTATTTTCATTTTATTAAGTGTTTTTTATTCTTTTAATATGAACACCTTTAGCATGAAATACCAGTTTAGAGGAACTGATATTTTATTGGCATAGAAAAATGCATTTTCTTAGTGCAAACCAGCAACTTTTTTACTTGTCAATGCTACTGCTTAGTCCCATTCATTTTGAAGCCCACTGGGACACCTGGCTCACCTTTTGTTCTACCTAGCTAATGATGGAAAAGGGACAGTGAATCAGACAGGGTGAGGAGCCGGTCACTTTTTGCCACCTTTTCAAACCTTTTTTTTTTTACCATAATGGGGGAAATGTACAATTTAACAATATAGTTTCAAAAGAAGATGCTGGAAGTTAAAAGATTATTATTGTGAGTATGCCTACAACTATGTGATTGTAGTTACATAGTACAACTATGTGAATGTAGTTGTTTCTGTACTCCTACACCTCCCCTTATAATTGTAGGAAGGCCTCATAATTAACATGTTCACGGTCAAGGCAGCATATGCCACTGCCTATCCAGTGGCATGACGTTATATGTCATCCAACTTTACTTCACATTGTAAGTACAAAGCGGCAAATGCCGAAAAAGTTTTATGGATGTTCCAGTTACCTTAAGTTTACTGTCCTGCTGAAAACATGAATTTTCCATAAATGTCACTGTACTTTTATTACTGTCTACCAGGTGTTAAGCCCCAATGATGAATGAAGATGAGCTGAGGGTCATCTAAGCCAATAACATTTTATATAGAGCCAATACCATTTTATCTTTTCATCCTCTGAGAAACTCCATTTAAAAGGGAAATCTTACAGACTGTCATCATATTTCCCTTCGTGTGATAGAATTTTCGAAAGCAGTCACTGTTTTTTATTGTATTCGTTGGGTGCATGCTTCTTGGCAAAATTTACAGATTTCGACAATAGTTAAATGCTTTCAGAAAGCTGGATTTCCACAAAACACAGAGATGAATGATGAAACTGAAGTTGACAATACCACCACCAACTTACTAGGAGCATTCCCTGAAGACATCAAAAACGACCTGCTAAGTGAAGATCAAATCAGTGTGTAATAATTATTCAATGGATTCAGCACAAGATATGTATGATGTTTTTAAAAAATTTCCTGTCAGTGTCCCTGAACAATTTTCTCTTTCCTCTAAGAAAATGCAATACTTAATCACTGATGAACTGGCTCCTTATTTCCGGGAACTTAGGTTAGAGGAAGCATGTTCATCGTACTACACATTGAGTTATGATGAAACAATTAATGTTAAAGATAAAAAGGAGCTGCAAACAACCATCACATTTTGGTCAGAAAGCAAGTGTGGCATAATGACACAGCACCTCAGAACTTTCTTTTTAGGTAAAACGGATGGTGAATCATTGCATAAAAAAGTATGTGAAGCACTTTCTGAGGCCAATTTATCAGAAAACATGTGCCTAATGCTTGGATCAGATGGACCTGATGTTCAAAAAAAAAAGATTTTTAGGCTTTTCAATAGTAATGTCCAGGAGACACGAGGGACAAGTCTTGCAAACATAGGTACCTGCAACATCCACACAATGCATATGTAAAATCATTGGAGTGTTTAGGTGAAGAAGCTTCTGGGCTGTTGATCAACATTTACCAATATTTTTACAGTTGGCCTGCCAGTTGGGAAGAGTTTGAAGAAATCCAATCTAAATACAACATTCCACACCCAAATTTTTGAAACATGCAACAACAAGGTGGCTTACCTTGGGGTCTTCAGCCAACAGGATTTTGGAGCAGTGGGACATTATTCAGTTCTATTTCCTTAAGCACATGCCTCTGAGAAAAATTTCTGCTGCTCTTCAATCCAGATGCTACAAGGCTGTTGTTGAGTGCCTTAAAGAAACCTTCAATAAAAGCTGAACTTCATTTCATTATTTCATCAGCAGAACTATTCATGAAGTTCACACAATGTTTTCAGTGCCAAGCACCCATGATCCACAAATTGCATGAAGAAATAGGGAACGTTCTTCAGACCTTTATGGCTCGTGTTTTCAAGACTGCTGTCATTAAAAAAATCACTAATTTTTCTAAAGTTGATCGTGATGATCTGTTTACAGTTGGTAATCTGCTTCCTCTTAAAGAACTTGTCGTTAATGAAAAGGTCACAGACAAGCTTTCTAAACTGAAAGAAAGTGATGAGTTGTTGTTTTTGAAGGAAGCTCAAAAGCACTATATTACTGCTTGTGTACGCATGTGATGGAAAAGACTTGCTTATCAAATGGATTACTTAAAAATTTTAGATTTTTAGACCTAAAAGATAGAATGAATGATAGAAGCTGCAGGGACATATTGAAAGTTGCAAAAATTATGCCATTTCATCTTCAGCTGTATTATTTGTTAGATGAGTGGAAAATTTTGCAACTGGAAAAAGATGGTACAGCATTTGAAAACAAAACTATTGATGATTACTGGCAACAACACATCTCAAAAAGGGACTCATTATCAAAAGATATAAAGTTTCCAAATGTTGTAAAAGTCATAAAAGCAGCTCTTACTTTGTCATAAATCAGCAATGACTGAAAGATTTTCAAACAGTGTACTGACTGTGAGGGATGCCTTGAAACAACATCCTAATTTTCTTTTTGTACCCATTAATCCAAAACTCATTAAGTACAGACAACAAACACATTCAAAGTACACTGTCTTTATGGAAGAATGTAAGAAGAAAAAGAAAATAATCGAATTGGAAGAAAAGCAAAAAGAACAAAAAAGAACAGGTTATGAAGAAAATATGAAAAAGATAAAAAAGTCAATCGAATGTGAGACTGCTGCTCTGAATGACAAGGAAAAGGAACATCTACAAACTTAGGAGGCAAGAGAATAACTCTTTTTGGAAGCTTTGGCTAAACCAAAGAAATCACTTGAAAAAAATGATTTAAAGGGAGCAAAATTAGCTGAGGGAGTAAAATGTATGCAAACAAAGAAAGAGTGAGAGAAAAAGAAGTGGATTTTGCTCGAGGGAGTAAAATGTATGCAAACAAAGAAAGAGTGAGAGAAAAAAGAAGTGGAAATCATTTAAAAGAACCTTGAGAAAAGAAAAGCAAGTATGATTACATCATTTTTGCTAAGATGCCTAGAAAACAGTAAGCCAAACAGTTTTTCTTCAGAATTGTTTTTCTGGAACATTGAAGAGAATTGTACGTCATTAGATTTTCAGAATTTTGTTGGGTGGGGGGGGTCTGTAAAATTGTATAATGACAATAAAATGGCCATACCTTATCCAGGACCATAATAAAGAAATGTATTATGATCTTACTTGGCCTTTTTTTTTTGGTAGGGAATATAAAAAAAAAAAAAATTGTGACTATATTTGTTGTTTTGTGCTATTGGCAAGAAGTCTCTTTTAATCACCTTTTAGTCACCTTTTTCAAAGTTTGCCTAAGCTCTTCACCCTAATCAGATTGCAAGTACTTTTGGTGGTTGGGAGAAAGGGGCTTAGTAGACTCTCCTACTTCAACAAGAGAGGTGGAATTTCTTGAAGGTTGAGACTTCGGAAACAGGGTGAATATCCTCCCCTCTCAATTCTCATTTGCTTAGACTGAATTCGCTCTCGATTAAAGAAAGGGGAGTCTTGAGTGCACTCTTATTCTTTCTTTTGTTCTGCAAGCATTTTATCCCCCCCCCCCTTTCCTCTCACTTTACATAATACTGTTCGTGTGTGAACATGAGTCAAAAAGTTCTGAGCAATCTTTGAGCTTAAACAGCTAATTTTAAACAAAGTAGACAACGGTATTTAAAATAAAACTGCAGTCGTGGTGAAATTTGGCATTGCAAAATGTACACTGTCAACAGTTCTAATATAGATGTGCAAAAATCGAAGCTGCTTGTGCTTAAAGCCACTTTGACCTGCTCGAAACATATGCAAACTGCAAAACAAGAAAAAAAAATTGTGCTAATTAAATGGAACGGAGAAGTACAAAGTGAAAACTTTTCTTTCAGTGGTGCTTTTTTTTTTTTTTTTCAATAAAAATGCAACATATCCCTGATACTCTAAATGTAAGGGAATTCTAGTGTTCAAGTTCAAGGACAGACATGGAATTATCTCCAAATAAAAAAATAAAAACACTCTTGTGAGGAAACAAGCAAAGCAGTGAATATGGAACTAAGAACAATGTCCCCTATCTTCTAAAAAGTTATTCAGCTTGTGATATCTGCAATACAGATGAAACAGATCTGTTTTGGTCAGCTCTTCATGATTGTGTCCAATCCAAGAAAGATTTGAAATGTACAGGCAGCAAATTCAATAAAGAACAGTGGACAGTTTAATTCGCATGCAACATGGGCAGCTTAGAAAAGTTGCCTTGCAATTGGTAAGTTCACTAAACCTCAATGTTTCAGAAAGTTTCTGGTAAAATACAATTTTAGTAAAATGGTAGGGATGAATGCAGCTATTTTTAGCAAATTTGTAAAACAATTGGACCGGAAGTCTCTACTAGGAAGAAGCACATGCTTGATTTTGGATAACTGTAACACCCATTGAAAAGTCGCTGATTTGAAAGCAATTAAGATTGTGTTCCTTTCCCCAAATACAACAGCTAAGCTCCAACCATGTGGCCAAGAAATAATTAGATGCATGAAGGCTCATTATCAGAGAGAAATGATTTATCAGTCCATTCATTGTTGCTCTGTTAGATACTTTGGCATTGTGAAGAAGTGCTTGAAGATACGTTTCTTCAAATACCATTAAAGACTATTTCTGCCAAGCAGGATTTGCTGTAGTTGAAGAGGCAACTCTAGTTGAAACTGTCCTTGGTGAAATTCTCTGTGACATGGCAGTAGAGGCACATATGTATGAGGAGTGTTCCCTGCATCTGCAATGTTTGAGCAGTATGTCCCCATGGATGATGATGTCATGACAGATGTCAAAATTGTGAACAATGTGATTAATAGCAGGAAGGTGAAGTCACAGAATTTATCTGTTATTGATGAAGGCAATGATGTGGAAGTCCCTGATAGAACTGTAAAAATATCAGAAGCGTTCTAAGTGTTGCAAATTATGTGTCATTTTGTAACGTAACATGCCGATACTTCAGCATCTTTAAAAAAACATGGACAAACTGGAAGAATTTTTGAGGTATGTTTCTGGTGAAAAAAGAAAGCTACTGTCAATAACTATTTTTTAAAATCCAGTTCACACTTAATGCACTGTAAAAATTATTTTTCATACATATGTGCTGCAGTATACGTGCTGTAAGGATATATAAGGAGGAACAAATCTCCCTGAAGAAAAAATTCTTCACAAATACAGGGTGTCCTAAAAGTTCCCGTACTCTGACTTTTAAAATTTATTGTAAGATTTGTTTTTTTTTAATTTGTTAAATTTTACTTTGTGTTTACAGTAGCAGTGGATGTCAGGAGTCATCCCTAGGTGGCACTTCGAAGGTGGAACTGTGGGGAAATGAAGTGCAGTCCATTTTGTTCGTTATTTCAGAATGGGTTTAGCGCACACTCATAGAATCGCTCTTATTGAAGCTTATTTTGAATGTAAAGTGTATGGAAGGTGTGCACTAATCTGGCGACAGAAATATCTTGATGATCTGATACCAAGTAAAGATACACTGTACCAACTCGCACGATGATTTTGTGATACAGGTTTCATGGATGACAGGTCCAGGAGTGGACGACCAAATGTTGTGACAACAGACTTGGTGAATGACATCAAATATTGCAATCTCCTCAAAAATCCGTAAGGCGTTTGTCGCAGCAACTGGGTGCATCACGCGGATCGACACACAAGACTCTAAAAGCTTTGCAGTTATATGCTTACCGTGTGACAATGAGAAGTGCCGTCATTACTGTCAGTGGTTATGGAAATTCATTCATAACAGTGTTGCCGTTGTGGACAAAAGTTTCTTCTCCGATGAAGCATGGTTTAATCTCAGTGGTTTCGTAAACACACAAAATACCCGTATTTGGGCTACAACAAATTTTCATTCGTTACACGAAAAACCACTGCACTCCCAGAAAATTGGTGTGTGGTGTGCCGTGTCGCATAAAAGAATCATTGTCCTCTGTTTTTTTAATCAACTGTTGATGGCGCTAAATAAATGAGTGGCAGGCAATGCACGTAACTAACAAACTAATTAAGAAGAAGGTAGTGTAGAACATGCTAAGTTACGTATAAAAGTTTAATGCAAATATATTTCAGCAATTACTATGACCTTCATTAGTGCGACTACGATTTCAGCCATTACTATGGCACTGATGAAGGCCATAGTAATGGCTGAAATATATTTTCATTAAGCTTTTATACGTAACTTAGCGTGCTCTACACTACCTTCTTCTTAATTAATTTGTTGATGGCGCTGTATACAGAGAACTACTCATCCAGCAATTTCTTGCATTGTTAGAATTGGATGAACGAGATTCTTGGTTCCAACAGGATAGTGCAATGTGCCATACCAGTAATTAAGCCATGGACATGCTTAGAGAATTTTTCGGTAATCGCCTCGTAACAAAAAAACTTTGGCCACCTCGTTCCCCAGATCTAAGCATCCCTGACTTTTTTCTGTGGGGGTATTTAAAGAACAAAGTGTACGCAGATAATCCCCAAACAATAAATGAGCTGAAAACTGCAATTACACAAACTGTGCAAGAAGTCACTCCTGCAATCTTGAAACATGTATCTCAAAATATGCGCAAACACGTTCATTTATGCCTCCAGGAAAATGGCGGACATTTCAAACATTCATTATAAATTCCTTTTCAATGGTAAATACATAAGTTTATTTCATAAATTCAATATATATTACCGCTTTAAACTTAAATGTATTTGCACAGTAAATTCAGGAAGTGTCAGTACGGGAACTTTTAGGACATCCTGTACATGGAAGGCAATACAAATGTAATTATTGTCACACATTTGTGTCAACAATTACTGCTGTATTACAGTATACAATGCTACAACACATAATTTCATCTTCTTTGGGTAAAGTTTTGGAAATATGTAATGTAGTTAATGTTTTAGAAGCCAAAAGGTTTGTGCATACTTTTTTCTTTAATTCTACTGTATAATTTCACATATTTAGTTCAATTAATTACATATCAATAATGCAGACTGCTTTTGGAATCCCTGCAATGTGAGTGTTAATGAAGTTTGACTGCACTTTTTCTTCCCCTTTTTGTTTATCTGTTTATTTCTTTTCAGACCTCCTCTAGAAAGTACTTTACCAAGTGATTGGAATTTGATAGTTGAAATTAATGGTAGAAACACTGAGCTAATGGTAACTCCTAAAAGCAACTGTTTTGGGGTAAGTTTTTTTATACTAATAATGTCCCAGCAAAAACAGTCTTGCTGGCCCAGCACTATGTTGCCGCTGCCGAACCGTCAATAAAATGTCCGGGCGGCCAACAGAAGGGCCAGCAGTTCAGGCCAACAGTTGGCACCCCATCAGTTGTCATATGCCATAACAGGGCCATCAGTGGTCCATCACAGGCAGTAGCTGCCACAAGTGGCCCTTCAGTGGCCCTGCAAGCACGTGCCAGAAACGATGGCTAGCCTGATGTGGTCCGCTAGTGGGCCGTCATTGGCAGCCAGCAACCACGTGACGTAGCTGGTGGCTTGCCGAATCTTGTCCGCCAATTTCCCAGTAGTAGCCATAATAATAATAATAATAATAATAATAATAATAATAAAAAAGCAAGGATAACCGCAGTTTCCTAAAGCTACATTTTTTTTTTTTTTTTTTTACCCTTAAGAAGCTTGTGAATTAACGCACTGCGCTAGGGAAATTTTCTCGACAGACCGGAAAAACGCCTGTTTGCATCTGACTAGATTCGATCCTGGGCCGTTTGCGTGGAAGCCGCGCACGCTACCGACCGGACTAATTCACTACGCTCGAACATGTGCTGGAAGCTATCTGTTTGATATGCAATTTGTAATTGAATGCTTCCCTCATTTATTTTACAATATTGCAAGGTATTTTTCATAAAAGTCAGTTTCATATAATTGATAAATTAATTTTTTCAACGTAACGATAGTTGTTTTTTTTTACCTTAAGGGAACATCACTCATTTTCAAGGCATGTACATACTTAGAGTCGCTTTCCAAAGTTTTGTACTGTCCTTGCCATCTTGAAAAGAGATTGTTGAATAAATATATATTTATCCGGGTTCATGTCACATTCTGTTACATTTTTAATGTTGTGTCTTTCCTTTCCGTTGTCCGAAGCTACATTTGTTTTAAAGAGTAAAAGATATTTTATTTTACATCTCGTTATTTTTAGAAGCGAATTCCTCCCAGTCTTGTGTATTCAACCTCTGGATGAGTACACCACATAGCGTTGCTTTTTTTTTTTCTTTCAAATAATTAATAAATTTTGTGCACGTATAATTCTTTTTTTTTCCCCCAACAAACGCTGTTTTAATGGTTTTCCAGGATATGTGTTTCAAGCGGTTTAAAATTTTTTCTTGTTATTCATCCACTCCATTCCATGAATTGTTATTCATGGGAATGGAGTGGGTGTATTTCATGGCTGTAATCTAGTATTTCACTGCTTAATCTGATATATTCGTCGACGTAAAATTTCATTAGGAAATTAATTCGCCTCTCCACATATGGATTTTTTTCTTAACATCCACTAAAATAACACGATGGCGATAGCGTCGTCTTCAACTAACTGGTACCATGAGAGACACAGCAAGTGTTGCTTCTGCGCATGCGCAGTCCCGATGCTTCCACCTGCTGTTGGGGGTTGCATTGGTTGCCAGCAACGAGCCACTAGTGGCACTTGCTTGGAGGCCCACAATTCACGGCGATGCTGCAGGGCCATCAATGGCTCGCCAACAGATAGCGCTGCCACCAACGGACCACTACCGGGCCGTGAGCGGCAGATTTCAGCCAGCAGTGGCCCAACACTGCCAGCTGGTGGCCAGCAGTTTCCCAGCACTTGTGTTTTTGCTGGGGTATATCATCAAAGTGAGCAAGTCTTACTACTGACATGTTTTGGTCTTTATTTTTGCATAAAACAGATGAAAATGTTAAATGACATAATACAAATTTTGTTGTTAATGCCTGTCAAAATTATATTTACACATTTCAGAGTAATATATGATTTTAGTTTTTACATAAATTGTATAAGAGTAACGCATGCAGTGAATATTTTTTTCTCAGAACACTTTCATCCACATGAGTGGAATGGCTTAAACAAAATATGAAAGGGTGACCTAACAAGCCCTCAAAGTGCCATCTGGTTTCTTCTGGCTAATAATAATAAAAATGTAAATAAAGATCAAAGGCCATGGTGGATGTTCTATACATACCTGTCATTGAAAAATCTAAATGAAGATATTACTCTGTTTGTTACATAAGCTCTGCAACAAAAGAAATACTTTTTCTTTTTCTTTTTGCAGCACACTTGCATGGTGAATTTTATTTAATATAACCAATCAAAATATATGTGATGATGCAAAGAGAGAAGAAGGGGAATAGTACTTTTGTTCATAATTGCTGGTGAGGTAAATCTTTTCAAAGTCTGCCTGTCATTGTACAGCAGATGCTGAATAACTACTCTTAGCTTATTGCACTCAGTTGCAGTATTTCATACCCCGCACGGAGATAACTGGTTTTCCAGTTATTTGGGGAGCGGCGCCCCCACGGCCCGAGCTGACCTTGTGACGGATCATTTTTTATCATTTCGTCTTGTACGATTATATAACCGAAGGGACAGCTGTTCATCCAGCTGCTGGGGTATGGCGTCCCAACGGCCCGAGCCGACATGTACTAGATGTGACTTTTCACATTTTTTATGTTTTTTCACTTGACGTGCTCCCGCCTCAGTTGTAGTTTGCTGAGGTTGTGATTATGCGCCAGCTCTGGATTTTAGTTTATCTTTTTCTTTTCTGTCTTCTGCATTTTATGTTCCCTTCTTTGTTTTTCCGAGCTGGTTAGCTAGACCTACCTGCACGTTAGCCGTGTGCGGTGACCCGTAAGGTGGAAAAGGGGATGCTGGAGGCTGAGGTTTCTGGAGGCCTGGGTGTTGTTGTCGCCAGTTGCTAACACTCCTCTTTGCCCCCTGCTTCACCCTAAACGGGCGGCTAGGAACTAACCCACTCCTAGTCAATGAGGTCTGTGGCCGAGTGGAGCCCAGACCTCTAACGGCTTGTCGTCTCGTACGACAGGGTGAGTCTGGGGATAGGGTGGGCATGCCAAAGGGGTGTTCCCCAGGCATGGGAAAGCCTGGGTGCTCGCCGAGCGCATGTCTGCCCTATCAACTTGCTATATCCGCTTGCTATCCCTAGAGCCGTGTCCTGCATCCACTTGGGCTTGCGGAACTCCGGTTCTCCCTTGTTGGGCTCGATTGTGGGTGGGGAAGTCGGCGGATGAATCCTTTATTTTTTTTATGGCTCTCAATGAAATTTCCCATGAACCCAAAACTAAAAGAGGTATGGAGGAAGGTTCAGGTCCTTCCGCCAAAAAATTTGTCGCTGATGTTTCCAATGCTAGATTCTTTTTTGTGCACTCATTGGACCCTTCAAAGCCTTTGAGTGCCAAAAGTCCATTTTGGATCCATAAAGCACTTCAATCAATCGCAAGCTCTCCTAAGAGTGTCAAGAAGCTCCAGTCTGGAGATCTTCTTGTTGAGATGTCTACTGTGGCCTACAGTTCCACACTTATGAACACCAGCATGCTGCTCAAGACTCCGGTCAAAATAACACCACACGGTTACCTAAATTCATCTCGAAGTGTTGTCTCCTCTCAGGATCTTATTGAATGTACCGAGGATGAACTTCTCGAAGAACTGAGGAGCCAACATGTCACGGGTGTGCGGTGTATTTTTTCAGGAGGAATGGGCAGTTTGTCCCATCCTGGAACATCATCTTGACATTCAACAGCCCTTCCCTGCCTACATCCATCAAGGCAGGGTATCTCCACCTCAAGGTACGACCGTACATTCCTAACCCGTTGAGATATATTTTAGGTGCCAGTCGTACGGCCACTCTCAGCAGTCATGTAGGAGTACTCCTAGGTGTGGACGCTGTGGTGCCACAGAGCATCTACTTTCAGAATGTGTGGCCGAGGCCGAGTTTTGTGTGAACTGCAAGGGTTCACACCCAGCATCAGCCAAAGATTGTCCCAAGTGGAAGGAGGAGAAGGAAATCCAAAGGCTCAAAACGGTGGGAAATATTTCCTATCCTGAGGCCAAAAGAAGAGTGGTTCCTGTTACATCTGATCGGCGATCATACGCTTCAGTGGTGGTTGCCAAATCTACGGTTGCCATTCAGATCCCCCTAAATGTCCATTCAATGTGGACGAAATCATCGCAGCCGGACTGGAGGCACTCCAGTCGCGAGCTAGGGGTCTGAAAGCGGCACCCGCCACTTCACCGAAGCAGACTCACTCCAACACCAGCAAGGGAACTCAGGCCACTTCTGGCAAAAACGCCAACACCAACACCAAGGTCAAGGATAAGAAGAGCATTTCTTCTCCTTCAAAGTCTCAGCCAAACAATCAACGGCGAGCGAATCCCACTAAGACACTTGGGACAAAGCATTCACCAATCTTGGCCCCTGGTCACACACCCCCAAATCTGGGGGAACGCTCATCAGAGGAAATGGAGGCTGACCAAGTTTAACCATTTCCTTTTTCATTTCATTTTTGCCAATGGGTTCAATAATTCAGTGGAACTGCCGAGGTTTTCGCACCAGTTTTGATGACGTGAAACATCTGCTTTATTTGTACTCTCCGGTGTGCCTTTGTCTCCAGGAGACAAAGCTTAAACCATCGGACCTACTTTCAGTTCGAGGCTACAGTGCATTTCGGACAGATAACTCGTCTGGAAATATTGTCTGTGGGGGTGTCGCTATTCTCGTCCCTCACAGGGTTCCAGTATCTTCCGTCGCGGTTTCCACAACTGTGTAGGCAGTGGCGGTTCGTATTTCTATGCCTGTGCCTCTTACTGTTAGCAGTGTCTATCTGTCACCGGATGAGGATGTTAGCGTCTCTGTTCTGGAGAGCTCGATTGATCAGCTGCCTTCATCCTTCCTTCTTTTGGGTGACTTTAATGCTCATCATCCTTGGTGGGGTAGTGTCAGCGCCAGCGCGAGAGGTCGTCGCATAGTCTCTTCTGTGCTCGGCCTCTGTGTGCCTTTTAAAAACCGGTGCTGACACTTACTTCCATGAGCCGACAAGATCTTACAGTGCGATCGATTTGACCTAGGGTTCACCATCGATTATTGCTGACTGGTCGTGGACGGTGTATAAGGATTTCCACGGGAGCGACCACTTTCCAATTGTTCTCTGGCACCATGCAAACGTGCCATCTTCTGCCTCCCGCCCACCTCGATGGAGGATGGATAATGCCAGATGGAAGGTCTTCACATCGTCCACGGTGATATCTTCTGAAATGGTGACCCAAGAGTCAATCGACGCAGCTGTACTTGAAGTCACAACTTGTATTCTTCAGGCAGCTGATCTTTCAATTCCTAAGACATCTACGAAGCTCCCCAGAATTCCGAAACCTTGGTGGAACCCTGAATGCGCAGCGGCTAGGAGAGCTCAACACAAGGCCTGGTCTACTTTTTGGCGTTATCCAACCGATGCTAATCTCGTTGCTTTGAAACGAGCTAAATCCTATGCTCTGTTAGTGCGTCGACGTAGCAATAGGGAGTCTTGGATCCAGTATGTGTCATCTCTCACTTCATGTGCCAGTTCGAAAAGTATGTGGGACAAGATTCGTAAGATCCGGGTAACTACAGCTCTCACCAGATTGCCATTCTCGAGAGTAACGGCTGCACATATGCTGAAGTCGGGGAGATTGCAGATTGTTTGGGGGAGGCGTTTGCCTCCGCTTCGAGTGATCTGGCGTATCCGTCCTCCTTTCATAGGATTCAATCCACCGCGGAACGCCAGAGAATCTCTTTTGGGTGGCGCAGTGGTCTAAGGCGTTGGCCTCTGATCATTCGTCCGTAAGGGGTCCGGGTTCGAATCCCAGTCAGGCATGGATGTTGTGTTTGTCTTACGGCACTGGCTCTCTCCCTTCCCTGGAACCAGTGACCCTAAATTAGGGACGGGCGACTGCTTATAGCCCATTGAGTTGCTCACGGTAATCGTTAAACCTCCAAAAAAAAAAAAAAAAAAAAAAGAATCTCTTTTGCGCCGTGTACCGACAGTAGGTATAACTTCCCCTTCAGCATGTGTGAACTTCGGGTGGCTCTGCATCAATCCGGGGCTACTTCTGTCGGTCCCAATGACATCCACTACGACATGCTCCGTCATCTCTCGTAGTCGTCTCTCGAGAACCTTTTAATCTTATACAATCGCATCTGGTTAGAGCACAGTTTCCCGGAGTCTTGGCGAAAGGCTTTTGTTCTAACTTTTCCGAAGCCTGGCAAGGATCCTAAGTCTCCCTCTAGTTATCGCCCAATTGCTCTCACTAGCTGTCTGTGCAAAGTTCTCGAACTCATGGTTAACTCACGATTAATTCATTTTTTAGAACATCATCAATTACTTTCACCATCACAAAGCGGTTTTCAGTGTCATCGTTCACCTCACGATCATCTCCTGCACCTTGAGACATCTGTGCGCGAGGCGTTCGTGCGTAGGCAGCACCTGGTTTCTGTATTCTTTGACATCGAGAAAGCTTATGATCGTGCGTGGCGGCACAGGATTATCCGTGACCTCCACGCATGCGGATTGCGAGGAAATCTTCCGACATTTATTGTAAATTTTCTTCGCAATCGGGTGTTCCAGGTGCGCCTGGGTACGACGCTATCGGCAACATTCCATCAAGAACAAGGTGTTCCTCAAGGTTGCATTTTATCTGTCACATTGTTCATCCTGCGCATTAATTGTCTCCTCACAAATCTTCCTCCTGCGGTTTCGGCTACTGTGTATGTCGATGACTTGCACATCTTCTGCTCGTCATCGAGCATGCGTTTTATTGAAAGGCAGTTGCAGTCTGCAATTAATCAGATTTTTAAAGCGGCGAATAGCAATGGTTTCGTTCTTTCTCCCAACAAGACAGCGTGTGTTCATTTCTGCCGGAGGCGTGGCCTCCATCCTGACCCCGAGCTGTATTTAGACTGTGCAGCCTTTCCAGTTTTGCCGGAGACCAAGTTCCTTGGACTGACTGTCGACCATGCGCTTACGTTCCGTGTGCACGTTCGGCGGCTCAAGATTTCCTGTCTGCGTGCTCTTTCTATTGTAAAAATCCTTTCGAGAGTTTCGTGGGGCACAGACAGGATCTCTTTGTTTCGCATTTACCACTCCTTAATTTGGTCGAAACTGGATTATGGCTGTATTGTGTGTGGCTCTGCTCGTCCTTCCGTTCTCCGGCCTTTGGACGCTGTTCAACATCAGGCGCTGCGTCTTTGTACGGGAGCATTTCGAACATCTCCGATTCCCAGCCTTTACGCTGATGCGAACGAACCATCACTTGAATTACGCCGTCTGCAGCTGTCTGTTCACTTTTACTTAAAACTTTGGTCTCTTCCAGACCATCCTTTGTACGGTGCAGTTTTCCATCCTCAGCATGCTCATTTATTTGTGAACCGGCCCTCGTGCATTCCAACCTCCAGTCTTCGTATTGCGGCCGTAGCTCGTGATGCAGGGCTCGACTTGTCACTTGTTGCAGCGACCAGGGGCTTTGGGGATCCTCCATGGCACCCACTTGGTGCCATGGTTGATGCCACCTTTACGTCTTTCGACAAATCCTCAACCCCTGCGTCAGTGTACCAGCAGCTCTTCGCTGAGCACCGTGCCCTCAAAACTGAATACACTCCCATTTTCACTGATGGCTCCAAGATGCATGGAGTCGTTGGATCCGCAGCTGTCTGTGTTGATGACGAGTCAGTAGCGCGGATCCCAGCTGAGGCCACGGTGTTTTTGTCGGAGATGCATGCTGTGTATCTTGCACGTCTTCATGTTCAGTCGAGTTCTCATCATAGTGCTATGGTCTATACGGATTCCTTTAGTGTCCTGCAGTCTTTGTAATCGCTGGACTATTGTAATCATCCTTTTCTTTTGAACGTACGAAGGCTTCTTCGTTCCTTGCTCGAGGCCGGTGTCCAGATTCAATTCTTCTGGATTCCTGGGCATGTTGGAATCTCGGGTAACGAGTGTGCTGATGCGGCCGCTAGATCTGCTTCCTCTTTGGTCGTCACACCCTTGCCACTCTTTCGTCGCGATTTTCGATTTCTTGTTCGTGATCATATCAAATGAACGTGGCAGGGTCTGTGGGATCAACAGGTGGAAAATAAATTGCATCGTATAAAACCTATTCTCGAAATCTGGAACTCCTCATCTCGTCGGAACCGCAGGGAGGAAGTGGTGCTTGTGCGTCTCCGCATTGGGCATTGTCGTTTCACTTACCGTTTTTTGCTGTGTGGCGACACTGCACCGATGTGTGAGACGTGCAATTGCCGACTCACTGTCATTCATCTTTTGTGTAGCTGTGTTCGTTTTCATGGTGTATGTTTTCACTATTTTCATTCTCATTTGTTGACCGAGGACGCCGCTACTCTGCAGCGGGTCCTGGATGACCACTGCGATACTGTCGCTGTGTTTTCCTTTTTAAAAGAAATTGACTTTTTTAAACGCATTTAGTTTTCTGCTCTTCTATCATCCTCATTTTTCAGTTTTAATGAATCAGCCGAATTTTAAACATTGTTTCATGTTTTTAATGTTGTTTGTTTCATTGCCTTATAGCCCTTCCATCACTCTCATTTTTCACTTTTACTTAATCAACCAGATTTTAAGTTTTCTACCATATTTTTAATACTGTTTGTCTGTCCTGTGTCTTGTCTTGTGTTTGGCACTCTTTGGCCAGGCATAGCCCTTGCGCCATAAAAACTAACCAACCAACCAGTATTTCTTAATCTATCACAGAGTAGTTGATTGTTGTGATGTCAATATTTTCATCTTCAAAATGCCTCGCCCATCTTTTGACAGCAGAGGCATCTCCTTGTATACAACACACTCATTTGTCTTCTGTTCAGTTTTACTCATTAAGTTTCCAGTTTTACTCATTTTACTTTTTTCGCTTTTCGGTTCAGTTTTGCTCATTTAAAGGAACTGAGCTAAAGGAACTGCTTCCTCAGGGGCTAATGGCTTGTGGGCACGAGAGTGGCGAACCCAAGGTACCTGATGCTGGACCGGGTCTTATTTCATATAATGTACTTCTGATATATTATCTGTAGTCTGGTCCCTCTTCTTCTTTCCTTCCCCCAATGCTATTAGAGTAATCGAGGGCTAGGGATGGATCTGTTCGGTCTTCTAAATTTTCTTCCTACTGCAGTGGGAGTCTGCCTTCTCTCCCAGGTAGTTGCCGTTCCTAAGTAGGCAAAATGCAGAAAGCAAGCAGGGAAACTACTGCATTTATTATTATTCCCAAGACAACCACCATGGCAAGTAAACTACAAGTATCGGCCGTAAGTTCCCGGCTTTCCTTGGGTGGGACAGGGATTCCAAGAATCCCCGGGCTCAAAATGGTGAAGCCAGTGTGAATAGGAATTTGGAATGTCAGAATCAGAATGATGTTTGCAGCTGGAAAATTTGAAAATACAACTCAAGAAATGAAAAGACTGAATATTCAGGTTCTAGGACTTTATGAGACAAGATGGACAAATTATGGCAAATGCCAATCAGATGATATAACCATGTATTATTCTGGAAATGAGAATAATAAATATCAACATGGAGTGGGCATACTAATTACCAAGGAGATTGCAAAGGGTGTCATCAATTTCACACCATATTCTGACCGAATGATGCTATTACAATTGAAAGGACAACTGATAAATATTAATATAATTCAAGTTTATGCCCCTACAGCCAACAAAAATGATCCAGAAATTGAGGAGTTCTATGTACAACTGAAACATCGTTATGGGAGATCTTAATGCCAAAGTCAGAAAAGGTAGAACAGGAGAAATTGTGGGAGAGTTCGGCGTTGGAACAAGAAATGACATAGGAGGCAGACTGGTATAATTCTGTCAAGAAGCAAATTTCATTATCTCAAGTACCTCGTTCAAACTTCCAAGTAGAAGACTTTATACATGGAAGTCTCCCTTGGATAAGGAACCAAACATTATTAGAAACCAGATTGACTATGTAGTAATAAGCAAACGTTATCAAAATAGCATCCAAAGTACCAAGACATATCCTAGTGCAGATAATGACTCAAATCACAATCCTGTCATTGCAGAAATAAAATTAAGGTTAAAAACTATTAGAAGAAAGAAAATAACTAAAAAGATTGACTTGAATGCTCTAAAAAATGCAGAAATAAATAAATAAAATTAGAAATTTAAAGAACTCAAATAAAGCAAGCTTTTTTGTAAATGTACAAGAAAAAGCAGTTGAAGAAATTTGGAAAAGCTTAAAACTGACTTTCAATTAAATGAGCTCAAAAGTCTTAGGTTATAAAAAACATCAAAAAAAAAAAAGGACTGGATGACTGACGACATTATATCAGTGATGGAACAATGTGGAATGTTCAAAAACCGGAATGTATTGAAATATAATCAGATAAACAAATTAATTAAAAACAATATTAAAAAGGCCAAAAAAAAAGTTTGATAAAACTTTAATGATATGTTTTCAAGTTTTGATAAAACTTTAAAACTACAAAACAGTGTTGATTCTCAACATTGGTTCCATTCCAAGAACAAACCTAATACTAAATGGAAAACAAATAGAGAAAGTCAGTAAGCTCAAATACCTAGGCTGCTGGATAAATGACACTAATAACACTGAAATGGAAAATCAAGGACAGAAATGGCCAGACAAAGCTTCCTTAAAATGAAGTCTATATTACATAGGTAATGGAAACTTAAACCTGGATCTTCATATTCGCATGATGAAGTGCTATATTTGGGCTGTGTTGCTGTATGGCACTGACACATGGACGCTAAAATCCACCACCATTAAAAGAGTAGAAGCATTTGAAATGTGGTTTTACAGAAGGACGAAGAGGATCCCTTGGACAGATAAAGTGACAAATGAAAATGTTCTAAAGAAAATAAAATGAAGCTGCAAATTGTTAATTAACATAAAGAGAAGGAAAACTATACCTTGGGCATTTACTTAGCATTTATGCAGAAACAACAAATATAAAATCCCCCAGGTGATTATTGAAGGAAAAAGAAGAAGGGGAAGAAGAACCTGGCTTGAAAATATTAAGGAGTGGACTGGAATGAACATCTAACATCTTTTTAGAGCTGCAGCCGATCATAGAAGTTTTGCCAAGGTAGTTGGCATATTAAGAAGAAGAAGAGCTACTGCACATTAGCCTAACAAATATGTTAGTCTCAGGCATATAATGTGGCTGATTAACAAAAATGTAAGTGATACTTGTATCTCTTCTGTGTGTTCAAGCTAGAAAAAATGTTGGCCATTAAGCTCTGTATATGTAACGTGCCTTAGTCAACTGAATTTAATGACAGCCACCTTTTTGTCAGCCAGAAATGCTGAATAGAGCATTGCCATAACAACCAGCAGCTGCACAGACATTGGTTATCTGAGAGGACATGTGCTTTCATCTACAGTCAAGCTGAGGAAAAAAGAAGTTTCTACCTGTTATGCATTGTGTGTGTTATGCTCTGATGACACAGTGTCACATTTGACTTGCAGATTACACTTTAAACTGTATTTATGCCTTTCTTGCTGTTTGTATCAACTATAATAGATCATCAATTATCAATATTTGCAGGAAGACTTAGGATTAAGTGTGCGTTAAATATTTTTCAAAGGTACTGTATGTGTTTTCATTATTCATTTGCCGTAGTAGCTTATGGTCTCCATCTTAAGTGCACCATCACTCAGTGGAATATTGAAATATCATTACTTGCTTTAATCACACTACTATTTAGAAGTGATTTTCATGTTAGAGTGTAATTCTATCTACTTCACATTTCATATTAGAGTGTAATTATATCTACTTCATATATGTGTTCTTTGTTTATTTGTAGATATCTGTGAATGGGCGCTGTATTACTGTTCCAGGTGATATTCACCTTTCTTCTCCAGTACTAGAAACCACCATAGAGCAGAAAAAATATGTTGCCCAAATAATCAAACATGATAGCACTGGCAATTTAAGAATACGCTTTGAAGGAACAGCGGTATGAATATAGTTGTTATTCTTTGTTCTTGAGAAAATATTCAGTATGCTTTAGTACAGTTAACAGAATAAACTGTGTTAAAGTATATATATATATATATATAATATATATATAGGAGGGCAACATTTTCTTCTATGACTGCAGTAGTCGAGTGGCCCTTATTCTCCTCATCTTTCAGGAATTTTCTACCTTGACAAAATTCCTCAAATCACTCACGAGCAGTTATGCAAGATAGTGAACACTTTAAAAGGCTCTCTTCACTCTTTCTAAACACTCCTGTTGAGTCAGTATTAATTTAAAATCATTAAAAATCATGGTGCAAAAATGCTCATCCATGACATTCACGATGGTGTTGTGTAGTAACATGTACATCAACTGAATATGACTGCTGCTCTCACATAACTGAACCTGATGCACTATATGTAGGTTTCTTCAGTAAATAAAAGTTGTTCTTTTAGATGGCGAACTGTCATGGTTTCTTTGGATCCACCCAGAAAATTTAACAGTCACACCTTCACTTGTGTGCGTGTGTGTTTATTTGTATCGGGGCATATATAGATTGGGGGTGGGGAGTTTTTTAAATGCATCAGGACAAAATAAAAGTTAATGAAAAATAGAAAAAAAGTAAAGCATCATTTTCAACTGTAAATTGATGCATTTTATTAAATTAAAGCATTTTTTCTAATGTAAGTCGCATTTTAACAAAGAAATGAAACACTTTTGTTGAGGGGGGGGCAAGGGCCCTCTCTAAATATGCCCCTGATTTGTATAAAGATTAAGTAATTAATTGAGCCATATTGTATTAATGAAGCTTAAACTGGAGAAAATTAGACAAGCAAAGATTTTCTTTTAATTTTGTTCTAATTGCTGTTAAATGTAATTCGTTACTAATGCATGTTAAAGGATATTCAGGTGACCAAATCCGCTCCTACCTTTTCTTGGTATTGCAATTGCATTATGTATTTTTCAATACTTCTGAATAATACACACACACACACAAGTGCTGAATTTTGTTTTAGTAAACTCACATTCTTGGTACATGCATTATCACATTTGATTTGCTGAATTAAAATATAATGAATTTTATTTCCCTGCCTTTTTTAAGCCCTTAGTATCACTTGGTTGTAAATTTCTGTAGAATGTTGTACATGGTATGGTTTTGGTATATTGTGGTTTTTCAAAAGATTATCTCATACAGCAGTTTGCACTTTCTGTTTGGTTATGCGATTGACATCATTAACTTCTTGACTGTAAATTCAAAAAAGTTTGACATGCCACACACTATAGGCCTTTGTGTAATTACCACACATGATGTTATAGTATCACAGGCTCTAAAGGCATTCTCCACAGTAAATGATTTGCAGACCACACCATTTATAAGGTGCAACCCAAAAGTAATAAAAATTCTGTCACTTTTCACACAGTTAGATTTCTTCAGTCTTTTCCCACATAGTGCAGATCTGTTCTTTATGAGGGATTCAGAACAGCAGAGGTGAGGTTAAGCTTAGTAAAACGGCTTTAGAAGCACAGGACATGTTAAAAATGCCTTTAGAAAAGATGCCATTTTAGAAGCACGAGCCTGCAGATGGGTTTTGGTATTTGAAGGTTGCCAGACTTTTGAAGGAGATAGACAATGTTGCTCCATTGTTTCCCTATATAAAAAAAGAGAGAGAGCGAAGGGAGTATTGAAAAGATTTGGAACTAAATTTTATTATGGAAACTGTTGGTGGATTTTTTTTTTTTTTTTGACAGGATAAAGATTGCTACTGTATTCATTCCCAGGCTGTTAGAAGTAAGATGAAATTAAATTCATGTGTTTCTAGAGCTTCAACAAGAAATTTAAGGCCTTATTGGTTCAGATTTTTGACTTCCTGCCAAAAATCTGAACCAATAAAGCTTTTAAATTTTCTCCATCAGTAACAACATTTCATGGCCGTCCTTCACCCCACCACTAGTTTTGTGCAAATTACAAATCACCTAAGTGCATGTAACTTTTTAAGTGTGTGTCTTATTACTCATACATGAGATTCTTCCGTGAATTTGCGGAATTCCGCTTTTCGACATCATTTTGGTCGTTCTTGAGATCGATGCAGAACGGAAGAAAAAAAACATTTGGGGGGGGTCATTTTCCGTCTGGGTATGGTATCTTGTTTTTCAAAACTTGCGAAAACGGAAGTTAAACACACTGAAGATTTTTCCCATAATCGTAATTTCTTTTTACTTACGATGCTGCCTACGTCCAGTATTGCTAAATGCAATTTTAGTGCATAAATGTTTGTATTTTATCATGAAATTGTCGGCAACGATTTCCGAAAACGGAATTTAAGGACTGCGCAAAGATTTCCCTATAATCTTTTCAGGTACGAGTTTCTTCTGTGGATTCGAAAAATTTCACCATTTCCGTTATCATTATGGGTATTCTTGACATCAATGCACAACTTAGTGGCAATTTTTTTTTTGGGGGGGGGTCGTTTTTCGTTTGAGGACAGTATTCTGCCCTTGGAAACTTTTGAAAACGGAATTTAGACAGTGCAAAGATTTCTACCATAATCGTTTTTTTTTTTTTTTTTTTTTTTTGTTCAATGTTCTTTCTCCCCAGTATTGTTCTTAAATGTCCTTTTATTCCACAAATACTGCATTTCAGCTTAAAACTGGAAGAAAAAGTTTCTGAAAACGGAAGTCGGTCGAAGTGAAGATTTCTCCCCGTAATCGTTTTTTTTTTTCTTCCCCCAATGTTCTCACTGTCCAGTGTTTTTTTTAATGTTACTTTCTACCATAAATGTTTGCACTTAAGCTTGATAAGGGAGAGGAAATTTTCCAGAAACAGAAGTGACGAAGTTTGAAAATTTGTTAGAATCGATGCTTGGTGTTCGAAAGTATTCCTATTCTGTAAGTTGCACCATTTATTTAAAAGTAGTGAAATCTTTGATATCGTGCATTCATGGTTTTCAGGCTGAAAGTTCTTTCAGCATGATAGCTAAATTATTGTCATTTGAGGGAATAAGAAGAAAAGTGATGAAAAAATGGGGAGGGAATGATAGCAGCAGAAAGGAAAATTAAGTAAAAATTGCAGTGTAGCTGCTGAGTCAACAAAAGACAAATATGGCCATGGAACTTTCTGAGAGAAAGCAACACAAGAGGGAAAATCAAGCTGATGTTCTATCAAGTACAAAAAAATAGAAAAAAAAAAAGGGTGGTGTGTTCTAAATGTCTACATAAATAAATTAGAGTGAGCAAATCCATCTTGCTCATGCTGTGTTATATACACACAGGGTGCGCACGCGTGCTTGAAAACCTGGAAAGTCCTGGAAAATCATGATTACATTTTCAAGGCCTGGAATATCCTGGAAAAACTGTGTTTTTTTTAATGCTGTCTTGAAAAGCCTTGAAATTTGAAATTAGTGCTTAAAAAAAATGCCCTTTTAGGAAATCGTGTTACTGTTTAGGAAATCGTGTTATTGTTACCCCTTCATTTTTTAAAGTTCCTCTCCTCTGTTCTCTAAGAAACCGCCAGCAACGGTCCAGTGCAATAAAATTGGATGATTACTAGTAGGTCTGTTAGGAAGGGGAGCTTGATTTATATTCTTTGGCTTGATGTCCGTCCGACATTTCAGAGAACGGAAGGGGAAAGAAGAGGCATTTAGCATTTGCAGGGGGGTCGCGTATGTACCAAGTCAGCTGGCATCCACCAGTGAAGGAGTATGCCTGAACAACACATTCATCTTC
This sequence comes from Macrothele yani, assembly GCA_039090855.1. Taxonomy (NCBI): domain Eukaryota; kingdom Metazoa; phylum Arthropoda; class Arachnida; order Araneae; family Macrothelidae; genus Macrothele; species Macrothele yani. The sequence continues at coordinate 101,521,494 of CM077027.1, forward strand.
TTGTTTATGTGCATACCCTCCCTCCCCTCAAGAGACTTCCGCTACTTATGATAAAAAATAAGAAAACTATTTTTGCGAATTTTTCACGAAAGTGGCTGAAATTTTTACATTCACTATAATTGGATTACAGAAGCTCACTTCCAAAATTCCAATTGAATCGGTTTAAAACTTAAAAAGTTAGCATTGGTAATTTTTATTATGGACAAGTATGTGTGCCTCTTTGGATAGAGTGAGCCTCCAGCAGAAAGGGTGTTACCATAGCAACGGTTGATTGACAGCTGGGAGCGCTGATCTGAAGCCCTTGGTTGGGAAGAAAGCAAACACCTGTTTATCACTTCCACAGCTCAAAAGGACTTGGAGAAAATTTTCAGAAATCCATTTTTCCGAATTTTGAAAATAACACAGTAAAATTTTTACAGTGGTTAAGATACATCACAATAAAGTTCTAGTGCAAATTTCCCCAAATTCCGTTAGGAACTTTAGCAAATGCAAAAAAAAAAAAAAAATCTTCTGTTGCATAATCGGATTGAAAAAAAGAAACAGTAATTATAAATAACGGGAAAAGCAAGTGAATTATTTTTTTTAGATGCCATGGCTTATTTAAACAGAGGGATCCTTAAATTTTTTTTTCTGTGATGATATGGACTCTATTTGAATTAGAAACATACATTTTTATTCAGATGTCTGAGTTACTGTTTTAGTAAAAAAAATCATCTATAATTAAAAAGTTTTCAATGGATTTAAGCGATATTCAGCAGATAAACGGTATTTTAGTAAATTGCAACATCATGACGTAAATTTGGTAATTTTGTCAAAAATTGGGGAGCATTTTTTTTTTTTTTTTTACATTTTCTATTATAGTTAGGGTGAAGGAGGAAGGGTGCAACTTGACAGTTCAGTGAGCTGCAGGTGGTGATGTATGGCGATGTGCCAAATGAAAAGAAGCCGTTTCATCAGGACATTCCAAAGGTTGTGCGCGTGGACGCGTTCTCCTGCTGTTTGATCTTAATCGGAATGTTTTTGTGCATGGGGGGGGGGGGTGAGAAAAATATCAGTTTCAGCTTTACAGCTTTCACGGTTCACGGCTCTTTTTTTTTTTCTTGGTAATAAATAAAAATCATAGTTGCTGCATTCACCATTGATCCATATTTGCATTTCTTGAATATAAACAGCAGACAATCAGAAACATGGTGTTGGGCGGGTCTTGATGTTCTTCATTTTGCATATGCTGAATTCAGTTCTGTGGGAATAAGGAATTAATTATACTGTGAATATATACAAAACTACATATTTTTGAGCTGAAAAAATAGGTCTACTTGTACACAGTAGCTAACGTGTGAACTCAGATGAAGACAATCAGACGTACGGATTCCATAAAAAAAAAAATCAACAGTTTTTTTATTATACACTACAGGTAAAAAAGCAAAAACATGTTTTTAAACATTATAAAGGAAAACGGATTTTTTAATATAAAGAAAACTCATGACTTGATGATCTTAATTTCTGAAAGTTTATTTTTTCCACATCCTTTTTTTTTTTTCAATTACAATACATTGTAACAGGATACTGTGTGTTGTATCCCTTAGTGATATGACAGATTTTCTGTTGCCGATATCCGCGATCGTAAGCTGTAGTTGCATTGTGATTGTTGATGATGACAAGATAAATACTGGAGTGATGTAAAATGTTGCCTAAACTAAAAAAAAAGATAAAAAAATAAAAATTGCTCTCCCCCTTCCCCCCCCCCGAACTTTTATGCGGTCATCATAGCTGATCAACCATTTCATTCCATGAACATCAGCACATTTGAACATTGGGGATATCTGAAGGAATTCAGCCGTGCTTAAGCGCCTAGTGCAACAAAAACATGCTAATTTTGGACAGTTCTATTCCCTTCCCCTCTACCATCCCTAATAAATGAGAGTGCATACTGTAGTTTCAAATATTCTATTTATGAGCTAGTTTTCGCGCTGTACGTTATGTTTTTATTTTCGAAATTACTAACCCTTTCGAACTATGGTTGCAGAAACGTTTATGCTTTGGGTTTGTCTGTACGATAATTCGCATGAAAGCGGTTGGATTTCGGCGAAATTTTAGTATGCTGTTGGGTACAACCTGGAAACCTACCCTGTTGAAAAAGGTCTAAATTAAATTTAAAGGCCAAGACATAAGAACAGTATTCGTTCTCCAAGCTTAGGAATGTTAACTCACATAAAATCTGTTTGATTGCAACAAAGGTTTGGTATGCTATCAGGGAGGAGAAACTTACCCTTGTAGATCCCTACATGGATGTTGTTTTTATGCTCCAATAAATGGCTATTGATGCTGCTTAAGTGCTTCCAAAGTAGTAAGTTTCACCAGAAGATGTTGAGATTGGGATGAGGTAAACTCCAGGAAGATTGAGGAGGGTTACTTTGTCTTTATCATCCATAATTAATTTTATAATAGGAGGGGTGGAATTTATGGCCGCAAATGATATCCAAACTGCTTGTAAATTTGTTTGAACTTGTACAGGTAGGCAATAGAAGGGTGGTGAGGGATAGATCCACAGAAGTGCAGATTTTCAGTAAGGTTTTGCTGGAGGCTACTTATTTTTTATCTTAATTCATGACAAGTGATTTAGTTTTTTATTATGGAAGGAGAGTACCCATGCAAAGTGGCAGTTTCCAAAATTTTCTCATCCTTTTTCAAGAAATAAATGATTATTGCAGATGATATTGGCTCTATGAGTAAAAGATTGTATGATAGCAAATTTGTACTATGGTATAGTTACAAATCTGTTACATATATTCTGTTCAACATGTTGTTACACCATTGCAAGTGATTAAGTTTTTTATTATGGAAGAAACCGTGGAATTCACGCAGTTAAAACGCGCTCAGTGAATGACACTACGTAAGCCTAAACTAGGGAAGCTAACATGCAACAACATGGAATTATAGTAATAATAACTCGGAATTGCGTAATGCTCCTCTGAAAATGGTGTAACAACGTGTTGAACAGAATATATGTAACAGATTTGTTTAATATATACATCTTGCAGATGTATATATTAAACAAATTTGTAGTTTTCAAAGTTAGATGAGTTAAAAGGAATAATATTGATAGTTACAATGAGTTAATAAAAGACAGATCTTGTGATGGTATTGCTATTGTTTCTTTGGAGGGAGATATTCAAAAACTGGATGCACTGGTTCTCTGCCCATGATTGGGCAAGTTCAATCTCTACCCATGATTGAGCAAGTTCAATCTCTACCCATGATTGAGCAAGTTTAATCCTGGGCAGATTTGGTGTGAGAAAGATAGAGTGCTTCATCGCCACTACTGCAGATTACCTGAGATTTCCATGTGCAACTATTGCACATGTGTACAAGGACTACATTGAAATCAGCAGCTGCCAAGAAAAATGTGGCGATAAATGCATCATGGCTGTTTGAAATGAGTGCCATATTGTAACATTGGAAAGGTGAGCCATATTGGAGAGAATAGCATTGGCATTCTATGACAGGACACTTATGAAGGCTTGTGCAAACATCATTCAGTGTATGATTGAGCTTGCCATTCAGTGTATGATTCATTGCCCTTGGCAGCTGTAAAGCTGCCAAGGGCAATGAAACATCTCCACTGGACTGTGAACACTAAAAATAGGTAGCTTGGTCTGACTAATTGAAGGGTGCATGTGCGATGAGACTATAAACTCCCAACTGTCAAGTCGGGTTGTTGCAGGTAAGTAGAGGCAGTGTAATGTTCTGGGATTGTTTTTGTGAACCACCTTGGGGCCCCTTTTACCTATTGAGACCACCATCACTTCACAAGGCTATCTTGACATGCTCAGCAACCACATATGCCCTTTCATAGTTGTCTATTTCCCACAGCAGGATTTCTTCTATCTACAACACCCATTTCATCGCTCCCATATGGTGAAGGATTAGTTGCAAGAGCATTCTAGTGAGTTCGCTATCCTTAGATGGCCCTCTCATTCCAGATTTGAACGCAGTTGAGCATCTGTGAAATAAAGTGGAGAAATGCATTTAAACCTGAAATCAACTACTAGTAACTTGCAGTGCTATGCAAATGGCTGTCCAAATGTTTACAATACTTGTTTGGGTCTGTGCTATGATTTGTTGCTGCTGGTGTAAGGATGAAAGGTGGGCCCATATGTTAGTAGGCGGATGTGTATAACAAATTTGTCCTTTCAGTGTATTTTGGGCATTGGAAAGAATGTGTGGTGAGGTGTTAAAAAAATTGATTGAGGAAGTCTGAATCATGCAGCTCTAAGAAAAGTGACTAAAATTTGTGAGTATTTACCTGAGCAACCGAAATTATTAAAAATGAGAATTAAAGACAATATTCAAAGTATGTGTGAGCACCATAAAATTAAATATTTGGATAAATACCACCACTTATATGGAAATACATGTTCTGATCCATACAGTATCCATAAAAAAATCATAAAGAAATCATTACGTGAGATAACTGTTAGCTTTGCTGAAGAACACTCACATCTGGAACTACAGCTTGTGTCTGGAAAATCTCTATGTTGTAACCATCAAAAAATGGTCACTAAGAGTACAAGACTCATCATAGAACAGGAAAATGCAAGAAAGTAAATTACAATGAATCATACTCTGAATCTGATATTTTAGACCATGATGCTGAAACTGATGAGAATATCTTGTATGAGCCAAAACATGTTAAATTGGAATCAGTTAATCAAGCATATAGCATTTTAGGAATCTCTCCAGTGAAAGCTCAAACTTTGCCAGCACAGAGGAGATATGCTGCCATAGAAAAAAAGTTACCCAAATATCTGGTAATGTTTCACATAAACTGCATGATTTGTTTGAGGTTTATAATGAACCCAGTACTTCAAAATTGAAGAAGACAAAACAACAGAATGAATATGAAACATTAATTTCAAACCTTAAAACAAAGATAAATAATGTTACTAGTTTTAAAGAAAAGGTCAGGATTTATTAGCTTGCTTCCACAATCAAGGTCAATCTCCAAAATGTGTGTGCAATCTGAAGTCAGTGAATACCTTGTACAAATAACAAGAAGAATTGTAAAAAAATTTGGTGTATTACTAAGTTTCACTCACCAAAAACAAAGTGGCAAGAAGATTTTAGATAATACCTTATTCCAAGTAAACAGTTTTTATGAGGATGATGAATGTAGCAGTCTGTGTCCAGGAGTAAAAGATTTTGTCACCATAAGAAACAACTTGGGAGAAGAAGAACAAAGACAGCAGAGGCTAGTACTTTGCAACTTAAAAGAACTGTAAGAAATGTTTAAAGAATTGCATTCAGAGGCAAAAATTGGATTTTCCAAATTCTGTGAATTGCGTCCAAAATGATGTGTGCTAGCTGGGGCACCAGGCACACATTCAGTATGTGTGTTCTGTATACATCAGAATGTCAAGATGATGATTAATGGGGCAAAACTTAATTATACTTACAAGGAATTGCTTTCACAGATGGTTTGTAGCATGAACAATGAAGTGTGTATGCTTCACATATGTCCACTCTGCCCTGGTCAAAATTTTGTTTTGGAATGCTTGGATATGTCATTCCACGATGATATATTCGAAATATCCTACAAACAGTCGGTTACAACAGATCAATGCACTTGAGTGACAATTGTGGAGCCATATGCAGAATTCAAGGAAAATTTTCTCTGGAAACTTAATATTTTGAAAAAACATTATTACATAGTAGCAGAGCAATCACGTTTCCTTAAGGCTGTCTTTGAATGAGTGTAACAGAAATTTTGTCCTATATCTGTAATGCAAATTCTTTTGTACACATTTTCTCAAAAACTATTACTTTCTAGAGTTTGAAATTTTGAGCACAAATAAAAACGACCCATAGCTAATACGTGTCGCAGTTATTTTTCCGAAAAAAATTGTTAGAACTGTTTTTAAAATTTAATTTATCTGACTTGAAAGTATTCCAATTTGGCACTAGATGGAGCCAGAAGTTAGCTTGGCAGTGTTTCTGTGTGGAAGAAACAAAATCTCTCATTTCTGTCTGATTTTTTAATTATCTAGGCCAAATAGAAATCAAAGAATGGGCACTGAAGTGAGATTGGAATCGTGTCTTCTATAGATCATCTTAAATTCTACTGTACGTTCATTTTTTGAAGAGAAAATGTGTACATTACCAGAAAACACTTGAATTTGAGACAGAAACCACGCCTACCTGCTAAGCTCCGCCCCCAGACAATGTTATTGGTTGAAATGTAACAGCGCATATTTTGTCAATTCATTGTGGAGCCAACGAGAGACTGGTTCCATTCTGAATATGGTAAGGTCTTCAGTCATTCGCTGACGCCAACTTCTGGGACAATACCTCAAGACGTAAAAGCCACGCCCAAGGAGTGATATTTTGCGCCATCTATCGCAGAAGATGAAGCCTAACACTCATTCAAAGACAACCTTAAGACTAAGAAAGCACTCCTAAATTCTGACTAGTGTATACTACTTTGCAACTTTTCAGAAAACTTTACTTTTGTGGTACAAGATGAAATTCAATCGTACCACTGGGTAAATAGCCAAGCTATTCTTCACCCATTTGCTTGTTATTTTAAAACTCATGACAAATTACAACAAGTAAATTTTTGTGTAATTAGTGATTCGATGACACACAATGCAACATCAATACATACATTTCTACAAAAACTTTTACCCATCTTAAAAAACCATCTTGCCAATGTGACAAGGGTAGTTTATTTTACAGATAGTGCTGGAGGACAATATAAAAACTAAAAAAAAATTTGTTAACTTAGTTCACCATAAGAAAGATTTCAACCTAGAAGCTGAATGGCATTTCTTTGCCACTTCTCATGGAAAAGGGCCATGCGATGGAATAGGGGGTACTGTGAAGCGACATGTAACAAGGTCATCCTTACAACTTATTAACAAACATATTTTAACACCAGAAGACATGTTCAAATACTGTACAAAAAAATAAAAGGAATTCATTTTTTTTTTTTTTTTTGTATCACAAAATGATATTGATGAAGAAAATATTGTACTTTCAGATAGATATGCTTCTGCTTTAAAAATAGCAAACATTAGAATTCATCATTGCCTTATTCCAATAAAGAACAATAGATTAAGAATTCAACTTGTTTCAAGCAGCAAGAAATATGAAGTTGTTAACATATCTAAAGTTTTTGCAAATACAGAACTTGCAGAGGAATCCAAAAAAATTGGTGATTACATTGCATGTGTGTATGAATCAAAATGGTGGCTTGGCAATTATCAAAGAATGTTCTGAAGAGCACAGAGATTTCAAAATTCAATTTTTTCATCTACCAGGGCTAAGAACATCATTTTCTTTGTCAACTAATGACCAAGCATGGGTTCCATAGGCCAACATTTTAAAAGTCCTCACACTACTGCAATTAACCACTGCTACTGGAAGAGGACACAACATTATCCCAGAATTGTCTTTGTCTTTGATGCAATTGCTAGTAGGCTATTTAAAATACATCTGAAGAATGTTGTAATTTGCTATCTCATAATTTTATTTTTCATATTAACTTTGTTCTATGTTGTATAAACAGGTGAACTACTTCTATGGTGGGCATATACATTTTTGTAGACTGAAATGGATCAATTTGTATTATCATTATTTCAGAAACTATTGTGAAACACAAAACAAAACGTTGAGAATATTTAGATACGCAATAGAAGATAGTCCTCAGAAAAAAAAAAGGTGTTTATCTACTACTACTTTTGATTTATTGTATCCCAAAAACGGACATTTTGGCAATGTTGCAGTTATAAAATATTTTCTGATTATAAAAGGGAAACATAACGCAAGTTGAAATATGCCTTAACAATCTTAGCAACATATGAGAATTGCCTGAAAATATATTCAGTTTGTGTTTAAGTACCCTTCTGGTATAAAAATGCTGCCGAAAAGTAGCGAAATCGGCACCGTTACCTTGAACATTGACACCCCCCTACAAATCTGATGAATTATTATGCTATGGAAATGAGGCTATTGCATATGAATGTACAGGTTATTTATTACCTCTATTTAGGCACCCATTAAGTGTCATTATCTCCACATTTATAGCTCATTTTGGGAGGTTTGAGGACCCATATCTCCAAAGGGGTTGAGAAAATAAATCCGAAACTTTGTTTTCAGAGTATTTTTATGTTGTACTGTAACATAAAAAAATGAGGAAAATAAAAAAACCCCACAACTACAAGCACCTGGTGAATTCATATGGAATGGTCCAATTATATATGCTTGACACCTAGCAGTAAATAAAATTTTGCATGTGTAGAAATTTTAATTGACAGATGATCTTTCTTTGAGGAGCTAACCTATGAATTTTGGCGAAGAAATTTGTGCTTGAATGTTTGTGCTTTAGTTCAACTTTTGAAGTTATCTTTTTTTTTTAATGAATGTAACATTTTTTTGTACTTTGCTTCTCTTTTTTCAGTTCAACATAAAAGTTATGACTGAGGTTGCTGCTGAGTTTGCCCGCCTGATGCCAGAAAAGCCTGAGGTATTTACATGTTTATATAATACACGACTTAATAATTGTACCATTGACTTGTATGCTGTTAATACCTAAGTTTGGGAACAGAATGAGATCCTGATTTTTTAATTTTTTCTTACCAGATGGATGTGTCTAAGGTTGTTTCAGCTCCAATGCCTGGTCTTCTGAAATCTGTCTCCTGCAAAGTGGGTGACATGGTAAGGCTCTGTGTTAATTTTTCATACTTTTATCTACATTTCATCACTTTAGAATATAGCAACAGCTATTTTTTAGTCTTTTACAAGATTCACATACTTGAAGCATTTCAACAATTTTCTTTCTTTTTCTCTCTCATCAATGAGGCACTCAATTTTTATGTAGTATATAAAAACAAACAAAACAAAGGAGAGAGAGAATGCATTGTGTGAAACCATTGGGTTCATGTTGATTCGTTATTTGGCTGGTAGTGAGTATGTGCTGGGTCAAAATGAGATCCTTCAAGTACAAGTGTTGGAATTGTGTCTGCAGCTGTTTCACATTCAAAAGTGATCTGATTAGAACTAGCATTCTGCCATCTTAGCTGATGGGTATGCTGAACTTAACTGGTCTTACCTCTTATCTGCTTTGCCTGACCCTGATTTCAACTTTTTTTTTTTTTACTTTTTCTTAATTTCCGTGACTTGATGGACTTTATAAGCTATAGCAGCCATCATTTTCAGCATTCTGTATTAAGTTTGCTCAAGCATGTAGGGAGTTGTTTGTTGTAGGTTACAGGTTAAACAGACCTAAGGTTTCACTATATTTTAAGTAGGAGCATTTGGATCATATGTCCTAGAAGAAAGTCCTGGAAATGTCCTGAAAAAAGCTCTGGAATTCTGTGATTGAAAAAGTGTATGAACCATGTCGGAAATAAAGCTTTAACAAATAGCAGTAGTAGTGTGTGCCCCTGAACTTTTGGTTAAAAAAAAAAGACAGCTAAAAAAATTTATTTATGACTGAGCTAAAAAAAATTTGTTTTGATACATTTTGTTAAGCAGAGTTTAGCAGCCACTATGAGCAACTCAGGGCTATAATCAGTCCTCTGTCCTTAATTTAGGGTCAGTGGATCAGAAAAGGGACAAACACACTGCCCATGCCTCATCCGGGAGCATGAGCCCATCTTAAACGTATGATCAAAAGCCAGCAATGCTTCAGACCACTTGACCACTGGGCAGTGATCCAGTTAGATGTTAAGAAAAAATTATCCTAGCAGCAGATTTTAGTGCTAGAGTCGACCACAGAACAAGATTCTGTGTAACCTCGGTTATATGTTTTTTCTAGGGGATGGCCTTAAAAAACACATGAAAGAAATAAGTATTACAAGGTTTCTTACCTCTTTCAACATTTATCTACATGTTTCCTTCGTTCTGCCGTCATGCTTGGTTTAGGCTTCCGGTGCGGTGTTCCATATTTGGTCTTCAGGTTCTTTCAAATGCTCTACCAACGCTGAAGTGCCTTGTTGTCCAAGTTGCAAAATTGTATCCCCCTCCCCTCCCACCAGCTTATAAAATCTAACTTTCATTGCTGAAAACCAATTATTGAACTCAAAAAACTTTTGATGTTTTGGACAAACACAAACTGCCTATTTACAAACATGCAAAATTCCGAACGAAAAAGTTAAAAACGTATATACAAATATTTACACACGACTCATTCCCTGGACTCCTCAACACCCCATGAAAAACCAACCACACCCTAAGCCATTCCAACGCAGATTGCCTCAAGCACATTCTTGCCCTCTACAGGGTCATCCTCAGAAGGTGTTCTAGATGCCACTGCAGCAAGAGTTAGTGATACGCCCGGCTTCATCGCCCCGCCCCATCGTCATCCACGAAACACTTCCACCGTAGCTCCATCTGTTATTGACCCAAGTGAACTCTTCATTTTCTTCTTTCCCTTCTCTGTTTTTGGTTTTTTTGGTCAATTTTTATTAGTTCCTTCCATTTCTCATTAAGGATATTTGGATCGTTATTATTACAAACTCAGTATTTATTTTTTTCAATTAATACAGATTCTGCAATACGTGTCTTTCATTGCGACATGTTTTTATTATTTTAATATCTTCAAAATTCGGATATTTCTGGTTATCTAGGCAGTACTGTATCAGTGCTGTTTTTGCTTCTTTTTTTTTTTTTTTTTGCCAATTTTTAATATGCTGTTGCAATCGGTGTTTTAACTGATTTTTAGTACTTCCAATATATGACATTGGTGGGATTTCACTTATGGGTATTTCATACACACCAGCTTTTTCCAAGATACTACATTTTCCAGTGTTATTAATTATCATATCTCCAATAGTCATTACTTTGGTTCCCATCTGAATTCTATATTTATTATTGCATAATTTATTGATTTCCGTAGAGATTCCTGGTAGGTAAGGTGTTGCACCGACATATTGTAATTGTTTTTTTCTGTTAGGTGAATATGTATCATGCATTTTTACATGTACTTCATATATCCATTTATGTATCTTCTGTGGAGGGTATCCATAGTTGTATGTGATTTCTTTAATATAATTTATTTCTTCATTATGAAATTCTTCATTAGATGAATGTGTGATAGCTCTTTTAATTAATGTTTTTATGCTATTACATTTCTGTGCGTAAGGGTGTGTTGAGTTATATGGTATCGGAACTGGGACATAAGTTTGTTTTCTGCTGTGTACCTTGTACTGCAGTTGGGTATTTTGCTTGATGATCTTGACATCCAAGTAAGGTAAGATATTTTCTTCTTCATGTTCTTCTTACCTACCAGGAATCTCTACGGAAATCAATAAATTATGCAATAATAAATATAGAATTCAGATGGGAACCAAAGTAATGACTATTGGAGATATGATAATTAATAACACTGGAAAATGTAGTATCTTGGAAAAAGCTGGTGTGTATGAAATACCCATAAGTGGAATCCCACCAATGTCATATATTGGAAGTACTAAAAATCAGTTAAAACACCGATTGCAACAGCATATTAAAAATTGGCAAAAAAAAAAAAGAAGCAAAAACAGCACTGATACAGTACTGCCTAGATAACCAGAAATATCAGAATTTTGAAGATATTAAAATAATAAAAACAGGTCACAATGAAAGACACGTATTGCAGAATCTGTATTAATTGAAAAAAATAAATACTGAGTTTGTAATAATAACGATCCAAATATCCTTAATGAGAAATGGAAGGAACTAATAAAAATTGACCAAAAAAACCAAAAACAGAGAAGGGAAAGAAGAAAATGAAAAGTTCACTTGGGTCAATAACAGATGAAGCCACGGTGGAAGTGTTTCGTGGATGACGATGGGGCAGGGCGATGAAGCCGGGCGTATCACTCACTCTTGCTGCAGTGGCAGAAGAGAAAACATGTAGAACACCTCCTGAGGATGACCCTGTAGAGGGCAAGAAAGTGCTTGAGGCAATCTGCGTTGGAATGGCTTAGGGTGTGGTTGGTTGTTCATGGGGTGTTGAGGAGTCCAGGAAATGAGTCTGTGTGTAAATATTTGTATATACGTTTTTAACTTTTTCGTTCGGAATTTTGTATGTTTGTAAATAGGCAGTTTGTGTACGTCCATAACATCAAAAGTTTTTTGAGTTCAATAATTGGTTTTCAGCAATGAAAGTTAGATTTTATAAGCTGGTGGGAGGGGAGGGGGATACAATTTTGCAACCTGGACAACAAGGCACTTCAGCGTTGGTAGAGCATTTGAAAGAACCTGAAGACCAAATATGGAACACCGCACCGGAAGCCTAAACCAAGCATGACGGCAGAACGAAGGAAACGTGTAGAGAAATGTTGAAAGAGGTAAGAAACCTTGTACTACTTATATTTGTATGCACGTAAATTTAAGAACAACTGTGGCTTCTGCTATAGATGCTTTAACCTGAATTTACATAAAAGAAATTTCAAAATGTTAAAATACTGTAATAAAATTCTGAATGCCTCCAAAAAAGAAACACAATTTTAGATTATGCTAATTTATAATGTAAGACATGTAGCATAAAAAGTAATGAAACATGAATACCTTGTGTCTTAAACCTATGTCTATTTTGACTTTTGTATCAATTTTTTTTTTTTTTATAATTTTATTATTAAAACTAGGTTAAGAAATTCTGTATGATTTCATGTGTCCAATATGTGAAAAACAAAATTTTGCCTTTGAAATGCTAGGTAGTAAATCCAAATACAATTTTGTTTTATATTTAATACCCCTTTTAAAACACATCTTTTACTTATAAGCATTGTTCTTCTCAAAGTAGTTTGTGTTGTAGTTGACTTAGCATTAGTGCCAAGTAAACTATTCACTAATGCTTGTTTCAAATTTCTTATATTTGGAGGGGAAAAAAGAGAACTGTGATCATTATTTAGTAAAGCTGTATTACTTCCAAGTTGTTGATGAAAAGGCATTTACCTCCAAGTGAAATGTTTTAACTGATGTAGTAGAGAGAGGGATACAATGCAAAATATTAAGAGATAATTGAGAAAATAATCTCAGAATATGACATGGTTGAAGTTAAACTAATACTTTATATGTTGATTCATTTTAATATACCTGCGAGCCATAAAAATTATTCACAAACAGTAATGTTGACAATAGTTCCTCAAAAAATAAGCAGTGATATGAATGGATAAGTGGATGCAATGTTGGAGTAATCAATGATATGGCAAACATTGCTGATTTGTGTGTGTGTGTGTGTGTGTGTGTGTGTGTGTGTGTGTGTGTGTGTGTGTGTGTGTGTGTGTGTGTATTTATCATGTTGAGTAACCAATCATGCTAACTCAATGTGCATGCAAACACATACACACACACAATTATAAAAAAACTGAAATCTTGCAAAATAACTTGTACTCAAAGAATAGCATACATACATACATATCACTAAGCTGTTCTCTAAGATTCAGAGGTTAGCTCCAAAAAGAAATACAAACTTCCAGATAGTTTTTACTTACTGTTGCCATATCAAACCTCCATTTACAGCGATCTTGGCATGCAACTCGTGCTTTACTGACATTCATTACATGCCGTACACAAGATCTATACTTCACACTCATAGTTTGTTTCTCATGCAGACACTCCTGAATCTGATTCTCCCATGACTTCCTTGGCCTTCCTGTGCCTTTCCTTCCTGCCACTTGGGCTAAAAGATTTTCTTAGTAAGCATCTGATCACTCATTCTTTCAACATAGCCAAACCACTGAAGCATATTCAGGGTGTCTACTGGTTATGAAAGTCATGAAAAAGTCATGAAATTAAGCAGGTGGTCATGAAGTAATGAAAAAGTAATTAAATTGAGTGGGTGGTCATGAAAATGTCTTTTTTGTATCGGCACCTAAATGAAGACAAGTTTGCGCACCTAGAAGAAAATACGAACTGGTTCTCTTATAAACCAATGTGTAGTCGATGCCCCATGAAAGTGAAAAGCATCGGCTGACACAAGCAAGAGCACAGAAGGACGAGAATGCCTGGTAGAAGCCAGCGACGTTGATTTATATAACTTATGGACTTTGAGAGAGACTTGATCATCGGACTGAAACCCGCAGGGTGGTCGGTGCGCCGTATAGCCCATCACATGGATCGTTCTGACCATACCGTTTGACTGTGTTGGGAGCAGTGGACACGCGACGGCACTGTCACTGGAGGGACAAGAACTAAAAGAAACTCAAAGATAAGAAAAAAAAGCTTATAGAAAAGGCAAAAGAAGCTGAAGTTCTAGATTCCGAGATAACAAGTTTAGCTAAGATACTTAAACACTGAGTCTTTCACTGTGAAATTTCAGTCTCCATAAATTTTGTAAATTCATAGTTTTTATATTGCCTTAATAAAAACTTGACGTTTTTACAGCATTACCATATTAAAATAATTTGTGTATTGACAGATGTAATGATAAATATTTCTGAAAATAGCCATACCCCATCCTAGATGAGAGTTGAATGTTTTGATCTGTTGACGTTTTTCCGATCTCTAAATTAATGGGCCAATATTTTTGGATCGGAAAACCCATCACCAGAATCAACGCACTCTCAATGAGAGTGAGATTTTTGTCATGAGATGATCTCAAATCCCTTTGGCAAGGAGGGAGTTAGAAAAAATAAATAGATTTAAGAGTCAAGAAAAATCAAGTAAATTCTTTTCATTTATTTTATTTTCTTTCTGATTTCTCTGTGAAGTGTTGATCTCTGTGTATGTAGTTAAATTTATGTGAATAAGTCTAAGTAAGTTAGCCTTGTGATGTCTGTTGCTAGTTAAGGGAGATGTAACTAGCTGGGAAGTAGATTTAAGAAAGTTTGACATCATGCTATATTGCTGGGTTTTTTTTGTTGTTGTTCTTTCATGCAATGTTTTTTTTTCTTCCTTCCATTGCATTTTTTAGTGCACTGTTTACTTTCAGGGAAGAGATATAGTGAAGTTTATTTTAGTGCAGTATATGATGTAGTGTATATGAATTGATTTGCCTTAGTTTCTTAAGAATATAGTGCAGTTTATATATGTATAGTGTTAGATGTATCAGTTTAAAATTATCGGCGGCGTTCGGCGTTATTGATCGTCGGGATAACGTAGCGATAAAAAGAAAAATTGTAAGGTTGTAGTTCCGTATTTACCGTCGTTATCGCGATTTCTTTTATTATATTATTCTGTAAGCTTTAATAATTGAAAAGTAATTTGTAAACATATAGTGTACGAGGTATTTTATCGTATTGTAGTTGTATCTAATGAGAAAAAACGCGTGTTTATGCCATGTCAGTAGCGTGTAATTAAAATCATTGTTGGGAGTATCGGGCTTAATTTAGTAACCTTTCGTAATTAAAATCTTGCCTAGTATTAATATTTAGTTGGTTTTAGTATGAATCTTACTTGGTATTAACTAGTGATAGTATAATTCAGCGACAGTTAGAAAAAAAGCGGGTCGGCGATCGCTCCGTAACGAAGAGACTTTCGTAAATTAATTGCGTGTGCGCTATCGTCAAGGATATTTAATAGTCATTTAGTAAAAGAATAAAATTGTGGCTTAATGCATCAGGGCAAAATAACACATCGTTGCGTTACACTATTTTTTCGTAATTCCGATCGTTGTACCTGTAGCTAGAGAGAATTCGATTTTTATGCGTTACGAAGTTAATTGTAACGATGTTTGTTAATGTTAGTTAATTTGTTTAATGAATTTTTGTAAAGGTGGTTTCTAAAAGTCTTTGTTCAGAAAGAAAGAACGAAAATGGCTACAGTTTCTGGTGTCGCTTTTCTAAAAGGGATAAATTCGTAGAATGGCATCTGTGAGGACGTTTTCCCAGCTTTACCAGTGCAGAAAGTCCGATTTATTTATGCTCTTGTTTACTTCGAAAAGGCATTTTTCGCTTTGCACAGGAACACTTCGGGATTTGGGCGGAATTCTGCGAAGTTCACCGCAGCGCCCGTTTTCGTGGGTCAAAGGTCAGTCATCCATCGAGGAAGTTTCTGCCTCCTGGCGTTCACGCAGCCAATTGGAAAGTCGGCGCTTTCTCGCACATGCGCGATGCGTAAGGCGAAGAGCATCGTTTTTTTGTTTTTTTTTGTACGCTCTTAAGATGCAGAGATGCAGATAGAGAGTTGAGCTAGAAACCACCAAGCACTAAGAAAGGGGAAGGAAAAAAGAAGCTATGCGGGAGAGACCGCGCTTCTAAATCGGAAATGCCGCCAAATTCCGGGAGGACGAAGGAAAAAGATGTCAGCGTCATGGTAGGACCTTTTAATTTGTTTTTAAATGCCAAAACAGAGGAAGCTACTTGAAAGCCCTCATTCTCACAGAGAATTGTAGCTGTGCTGGATATCTTCCACCCGCCAAGTTCGGGAGTCCCACGGAGACGCCGGAGAAATTGCGGCACAAGCATTGATACTTAAGTTTGAACCTTCGTCCGAGGAAATCTTCTAATTCCTTTCTTATTGTCTACTTGAAGGGCAGGGAAAGATATGTCCACGTAGTTCGGCAGCAAGGAAGGAAACTTGCGTAAATTTGCGGCGACGGACAGACTCCGTGACGCCGAACCTCAGCAGTTAACAAAAAAAAAAAAAAAGAAAAAAACCTGTAATTCCTCCGCTCAGCTCAAACATTTCCATGCTGTTTAACTGACAAAGCTTCCTTGAGAAGAGAAGAGAACTTTCTTTCGGCGACCACCTAATTGTTTTTGGTTTTAATGTGATTAAAAAAAATATGATATGATGTTATTTCATTAAAAAAAAAATATATATATATATATATAGGGGAAGGTACATTTTGTAGAAAGATATTCCTTGTTTTGAAAAGGGAAAGAAAAATTATTAAACATAGAGGGGAGTAAAGAAATTGAAATTTTTTTTATTATTTTGAGTGTGTGTAAGGTTTGGCCAGAACCAACAAATGTAGTAGAATGTGTTACTGTAAATTAAGAAGAGATTTTTCCAGGTAACTGACCAAAATCAGTGTGTTGTGAAAAAAAAGAAAATTTTAAAATGTCACTCTTAACCATTTAAATCTAAATTGTAAAGAGCATTTAGCTCAAGGTTCAACAGGTATCAGATATGCACATTGAGCATTAAGCTCTTAACACTCTTTGAGTGAATGATCACATCCTTTGATGATTTTTGTAAGGCAAGCTGGTAACCAAATTGTGCCACTTACCTCCTTCATCCTCTAAACCACACAGGTGAAAACTACTTGGTTTGCAGACCAGGGTTTCTGAGAGGATTATTTAGGACTGTTAACATGCTCTGGACTCTAAAATTCATAGCTAAATTCTTTTTTTATTCGGCCTAGCCACCTAAAGTTTCCTTGTATCGAGTGTTTTTCCATCCTGTGCCTGGGAGCACAAAAATAAATTTATAGTTAACCTGGAACATATGTTTAATCAAATTATTTTGTGTCGTATGTGAATTTCTCTTGTCGGTGGTGGTGGAATCACCTTCCATTTACTGGGAGTTTTTAAGAATCGTACCTGGGGTGTTAGTCGTTGATGAAAAAAAAATTCTTAATTGGGGTCCCTAGATTGATCACCGGCCATTTTCTTCTTTTTAAAAATAAAATTGTGTAATATTTGCATTTTTTCAGAAGTAAGTTCGTCATCATAATAGAATAATATCTTAACAACCAAACCACGACGTATCAGCTTTTATTTCTTTAAACACATAGAATTTGGTGAATGGCATAGTGCAAGTCACACGTAATTACATTATTCATGTTAACAAGCTATTTTCGTGACATAAGAATTACATTCAGCTCTCATCTCAGCTGGCTTTCAGGTAGGGGTTAATCCCCCCCCCCAGGGTGCGCACGCGTGCTTGAAAACCTGGAAAGTCCTGGAAAATCATGATTACGTTTTCAAGGCCTGGAATATCCTGGAAAAACGGTATTTTTTTAATGCTGTCTTGAAAAGCCTTGAAATCTGAAATTAGTGCTTAAAAAAAATGCCCTTTTAGGAAATCGTGTTACTGACTGTTACCCCTTCATTTTTTTAAGTTCCTCTCCTCTGTTCTCAAAGAAACCGCCGGCAACAGTGGTGTTTTGGATGTGTCCAAATCCTAATTTGGCTGGGGGGGGGTGAAGCACTACTTCCAGTGCAATAAAATTGGATGATTACTAGCAGGTCTGTTAGGGAAGGGGAGCTTGATGCATTCTCTAGCCCTGAGCTTGATGTCCGTCCGACAACTACTGAGAACAACAGAAGGGGAAAGAAGTGACATTTAGCATTTGCAAGGGGGTCGCGTGTTTACCAAGTCAGCTGGCACCCACCAGTGAAGAGTATGCCTGAACAACACATTCATCTGCTCCTTGTTTATTGCATTAAGACGCTTGCTTCCGGCCCACCCCTCAAGAGACTTCGGCTACTTATGATAAAAAATAAGAAAACTATCTTTGCGAATTTTTCACAAAAGTGGCTGAAATTTTTACATTTACTATAATTGGATTACAGAAGCTCACTCCCAAAATTCCATTTGAATCCGTTTAAAACTTAAAAAGTTAGCATTGGAAATTTTTATTATGTGTGCCTCTTTAGACAGTGAGCCTTGAGCAGAAAGTGTGTTACCATAGCAACGGTTGATTGACAGCTGGGAGCGCTGATCCGAAGCCCTTGGTTGGGAAGAAAGCAAACACCTGTTTATCACTTCCACGGCTCAAAAGGACTAAGAGATATTTTTCAGAAATCCATTTTCCCGAATTTTGAAAATAACACAGTAAAATTTTTACAGTGGTTAAAATACATCACAATAAAGTTCTAGTGCAAATTTCGCCAAATTCCGTTTGAAACTTTAGCAGATGCAAAAAAAAAAAAAAAAAATCTTCCGTTGCAAAATCGGATTGAAAAAAAGAAACGGCAATTATAAATTACGGGAAAAGCAAGCAAATTATTTTTTTAGATGCCATGGTTTATTTAAACAGAGTGATCCTTAAATTTTGTTTCTGTGATGATATGGACTCTATTTTAATTACAAACATGCATTTTTATTCAGATGTCTGAGTTACTGTTTTAATAAAAAAATCTATAATTAAAAAGTTTTCAATGGATTTAGGCGAAATTCAGCAGATAAACGTATTTTAGTAAATTGCAACGTTATGACGTAAATTTGGTCATTTTGTCGAAAATTGGGCAGCCTTTCTTTTTTTTTTTTTTTTTTTTTTTTTACGTTTTCTCCTATAGTTAGGGTGAAGGAGGAAGACACTTCAGTGAGCTGCAGGTGGTGATTTATGGCGATGTGCCAAATGAAAAGGACATTCCAGAGGCTGAGTGTGCGTGGACGCG
Source organism: Macrothele yani (assembly GCA_039090855.1). Lineage (NCBI taxonomy): Eukaryota > Metazoa > Arthropoda > Arachnida > Araneae > Macrothelidae > Macrothele > Macrothele yani. The sequence goes on from CM077027.1 coordinate 101,540,768, forward strand.
TGCTCCTGCTGTTTGAACTTAATCGGAATGTTTTCGGGAGGGGGAGAAATATCCGTTTCAGCTTTACAGCTTTCAGGCTCCTTTTTTTTTTTTCTTGGTAATAAATAAAAACCATAGTTGCTGCATTCACCATTGATCCATATTCGCATTTCTTGAATATAAACAGCAGACAATCGGAAACATGGTGTTGGGTGGGTCTTGATGTTCTTCATTTGTATCTGCTGAATTTTGTTCTGTGGGAATACGGAATGAGTTATACTGTGAATACATACAAAACTACATATTTTTGAGCTGAAAAAATAGGTCTACTTGTACACAGTAGCTAACGTGTGAACTCAGACGAAGACAATCAGACATATGGACGTCTGATTCCATAAAAAAATCAACCCACTTTTATTATACACGACAGATAAAAAAGAAAAAACATTACATGTTTTTAAACATTATAAAGGAAAGCGGATTTTTGAAACACCATGACTTGATGATATTAATTTCTGAAAGTTTTTTTTTTCGATTTTAATTTCTGAAACCTTTTTTTTTTTTTTTTTTTTTTCAATTACAATACATTGTAACAGGATACCTGTGTGTTGTATCCCTTAGTTGTATGGCAGATTTTGAGTTGGCCGATATCCGCGATCGTAAGTGGTAGTTACATTGCTATTGTTGATGATGACAAGATAAATACTGGAGTAATGTAGAATGTTGCATAAAGTAAAAAAAAAATCGCCCCCTCCTCCCCCTTCGAACTTTTATGCGGTTATCATAGCTGATCAACCATTTCATTCCATGAACATCAGCACATTTCAATCATTTGACCATTGGGGGTCTGACGGAATTCAGCAGTGCTAAGCGCCTGGCGCAACGAGAACATGCTAATTATGGACAGTTCTATTCCCTTCCCCCCTATCATCCCTAATAATTGAGAGCGCATACTGTAGTTTCAAATATTCTGTGTATGAGCTAGTTTTCACGCTGTTCGTTATGTTTTTATTTTAGAAATTACTAACCCTTTCGAACTGTAGGTTGCAGAAACGTTTATGCTTTGGTTTTTTCCGTAAAAGGGGTTGGATTTTGGCGAAATTTTAGTATGCTGTTAGGTACAACCTAGGAACCTACCCTGTTGAAAATGGTCGAAATTAAATTCAAAGGCATAGATATAAGAGTAGTATTCATTCTCCAAGCTTGAAGCCCTACGTCCACTCTCCAGCTGGGTAAGTATGAAAGATTTGAGACTTGAATCCACCTGTGGGCATAACAAGCACATGCCCCATTTCAAAAAGGGGGGGGGGAAGGTTGAGTAAGTAGATAAGTGCTTTGCTTTGTCTCACATTTCTTGTTTTCAGACATCACACTTTTTCACTTATGGATTTGCAACTCCACGTTTTGTCTTACATTTGCCCGAACTTTTCAGTGATCCACACAGCAGTACTTCAGAACTGCTGTTTGTGATGTACTCTGAGAGGCAAGCACCCCATCTCCCTTTATGGGTCCTCCATGTTTTACCACCGTGTTTTTTTTGGAGGAAATAAATCTCAGAGATTTTTTTACCAGTCCTCTGTTAGACGTGCGCCCTCCCCATTCTTAAATTCTGAATCTGCCCTCACTTTATTTTATAATAATTTCAGTTGTTATCAATAATAGTCTGATTACATGGAAGATAGTGCAGAATAAGTGATGCAGCTAAAATGACTGATTGAATTAATCATTTTCTGATTGAGGGAAAGGATTTTCTGAATAGCCTTGTGGTAATTGCATCATGATTCAATTTAGCATTATTGGGTAATTCGCCAATTAAAAACATTAAAAAGAAATGTAATGGGTAAAAAAGCACACTCATTCATTTGCATCTTTCATCATTTTTATTACTTAAAACTGAAATTGCTTTTAAAAAATAATTTGAGCATGATACTGTAAAGCGTAATATTCATCCTGGAATTTTTTGTATATGGCCTGGAAAAGGCCTGGAAAGTCCTTGAATTTTTCCCAAAAAAGAGTACGAACCCTGCCCCCCCATCGTATGGCCATTTTAGCAGCAATGATATTATAGACACATCAGTTTTACCTAAACTATTGTTGCATGGAATTAATTTCAGTGTTTGTAAAAATAAAAAATAACCTGGGATCTCAAGCCAAGGGTACTAGATTAGGAGTCTAGAACAGTTCTGTTGAGAAGTCATGAATTTAACTGAAGATGTCATGAAAAAGTCATGAGTTTGGTTCATTGAAAATCAGTAGACACCCTGATATTAGTCTCCACCTTGCTCACATCTTCATTCCTCACACAATTGGAATGTGTCTTGCTCCCCCCCCCCAAAGTAACACATTTCTCCAGCACACAAACGACTCCTATGTTTCTTCTGCAGTACCCAGGTTTCACTGCCATACATCAAAGTAGGAACAATTACGCTCTCATGCACATCCATGCACGACTCTCTTGAGAACCAACCCATCATTCCTGTGAAAACCTCCCAGAGCAGCCATGACTTTCAATGAAGAATTCACTTGCCTACTAATTTTACCATCCAATTTGTTCTCTCTGTCGAACATGCTTCCTAAATACACAAACTCACTCACCTGGTCAATCACTGTGCCATTTACACTTACATTACATTCAGTGCTACCGGTTCGTCTCTCAAAAACCATAACCTTGGTTTTTCCCTTATTTATACTCAGATTGAATTTCTTGCGAACTTCGTACATCCAGGACAACATGCTCTGCAACTCACTTTTGCTCTCTGCCAACGGGACAGTGTTATCAGCATACAGCAATCTGTACACACTGATATCACCAAGACATAAACCAGTATTATCTATTTTGGCATCACGCATGCACGCATCCATAAATATATTAAACAGCCATGGAGACATTACACAACCTTGCCTAACTCCTGCACCAATAGAAAACCATTTTGATAAAACACCATGCACTCGTACACAGGCTGTACTGTCAGCATACATGGCTTTTATACTATTAAGTAGATTCCCAGTAACACCATATTTATTCAATACCTTCCACAAAAGTGTCTTATTTACTTGGTCATAAGCTTTCTCTAAATCTATGAAGGCATCAAAAACTTTCTTACCAACAGCCAGATACTTTTCAATCATCATGCGTAATGCAAAAATTTAGTTTTTATGCCTTTACCACGCATAAAACCACTCTGAACATCCCACACTTTCACTGATGTAAGACCCCGTACTTTTTCAATAACGACCTTACCAAACACTTTCCCTGACACACTTAATAGGCTAATACCATGATAGTTCTTGCAGTCGGTCTGATCACCTTTTCCCTTGCCACCCCGGTGGTGCAGTGGTCTAAGCGATGGCCTCTGATCATTCATCCGAACGGGGTCCGGGTTCGAATCCCGGTGAGGCATTGATGTTGTGTTCGTCTTACGGCACTGGCTCTCTCCCTTCCCTGGAACCAGTGACCCTAAATTAGGGACGGGCGACTACTTATAGCCCATTGAGTTGCTCACAGTGGACGTTAAACCTCCAATACAAAAAAAAAAAACAACCTTTTCCCTTATACAAGGGAGCAACGACAACATCCCTCCAATCCCAAGGGACCATTCCTAACTCCCAGCACAACTGGAAAATTTCAGTTAACCAATCAATTACAGTGTCACCACCATATTTCAACATCTCGGCAGTTATGCCATCAACTCTCGGAGCCTTACTATTCTGAAGAAATTTTAGAGCTTTACACACCTCTTCCCTTGAGATCCCTCCTGTGCTTCCATCCTTCTCTGTGACATCATCTGTTTCTGCCTTTGAATCACCTTTGCTTTCCTGATCTAATAACTCACAGAAGTATTCACCCCATCTTTCACTTAACTCATTGGGCTCCCATATCATTTCCTCGATCCTATTCTTCACACAACTTACAACTTTGTTTCCCCTATTTTTCCTGATTCTCACGTACTTCCAGAAAGTCTTCCCATCTTTCCAAAAAGCCAGTTCATGCCTTTCCACTTTCTCCTTCCTATCTTTTGCCTTACTCTGGCAAACCAGCCTGTCGGCTTCACGCTTCTTACAGCGATATTCATCCACAGAAACTCTACCTTGCAACATCCCCAAATAGGCTTCCTTCTTTCTCTTTACTGCCTTTTCAATCTCACTATTCCACCAAGCATCACCTCTATTGTTACCCACTATTGTGGTGCTACAGACCTCTTTGGCAGCAGTGACTACACAGTTCTTAAAACATTCCCACTTCTTTTCTACATCCCTCTCACAAGACTTCAGCTCCTTCAGTCGTTCTCTGAGTATTTTAGAATATCGCTGATGATTTTCAGGGAGCCTTTCAACCTTTATTCTTTCTATCCTGGGCTTCTTCCTATTCCTTTTCCTCCAACCAACATTAAGTTTCACTCGTGACACTACCAAGTAATGATCAGAACCAACATCCGCACCTCTCATCACACGAGTGTTAACAATTAAGTGTTTCAGACGCTGATCATAGACAACAAAATCTATCACACTCTTTTGACCAAGAGTACGATTTTCCCAAGTATATGTGTGGATATACTTGCGGTTGAAAAATGTATTAGATACATACAAACCATTCTGAATGCACAGTTCAATTAATCTTTCACCATTATAATTCACACAAGGATCATTAAACTTACCCAGAACATTGTCAGAAATTGCATTCTGCACACCTACTCTAGCATTGAAATCCCCTGCTATTATAACTTTCTCTTTAACACCAAACTGGCTCAAAACAGCTTTTAGCTCATTCCAGAAATCTTCCTTCCTATCAGAGGGTTCAGAGTCACAAGGAGCATACACTACAACAATTACTATATTCACTTTCAAATGAATCTAAAGAATTCTCTCACTTATGCAACTATAGTGAATCAAGTTTTTCTTCATCTTTTCACTTAAAATCACACCTACATGAGCCTGTGCTCTCACATTATACAATACTCCAGACCACACACTCACCGTTTCATTCACTTCTTCTATACCAATTTCCTTCTTTTTGGTTTCATGTACACACAGCACATCCAATCTATACTTATTCATCTCTTCAATCACCTCATTCATCTTGCCATTTATATCTCTAGTATTCCATACACCAATCTTACACTCACTCAGCTGAGATCTCTTTCTCATACGCCGTTTAGAAAGTCTAGGTCGATTCCGTGTTTGACCATCCTTCTCAAGTGTGGTAGGTCCACCATATCCCACACTTGAATCATTTTTATTATTTATTTTTGTCTTTTATGTTGTAAATCAATGTATGCAATTAATTTTAGATATTTTTAATTTTGTAAATGTAGCTGATAGTTTTCATTATAAATCAATTAAGGAAGAAATATTCTTCATAATACATGGAAAATTGACAGAATATTCTAGCAAAGCAAACTGAATTTGCTTGTACCACTTACTGGTCATCCATGTTACATGGAAAATCTATCACACTCTTTTGACCAAGAGTACGATTTTCCCAAGTATATGTGTGGATATACTTGCGGTTGAAAAATGTATTAGATACATACAAACCATTCTGAATGCACAGTTCAATTAATCTTTCACCATTATAATTCACACAAGGATCATTAAACTTACCCAGAACATTGTCAGAAATTGCATTCTGCACACAGTTTTCTGAGAAGTGTTACACTTCTCAGAAAACTTGAAAATTTCATCGTCCTTTAGCGGGAATTGAAGCTCCATCTCCCAATTACCAATCGACACCACCCAGGACAGTAAAGTTCCAAGCAACTAAGACATGGGATTCTGAAAGTCCTCAGATTTTCGCTAGTCGAAACAATGGGTCAAAGCGCTATGAGGAAGCTGGGATGCTTCGACTAGCGAAAATCTGAGGACTTTCAGATTCCTATGTCTCAATTGCTTGGAACTTCACTGTCCTGGATGGTGTAAGGGTTAGCATACTTGATTGGTAATCGGAAGATGCAGGGTTCGATTCCCGCTTCAGGATGATGAAGTGTTCTGAGAAACGTTACATGGATGACCAGTACAGGGTGTCTACAAATGATCGGAGCAGTTTCACGATTTTATTATAGGTATATTATTTGACATATGATCACAAAACTTTACAATTACATATAACAATGCACAAAGTTTTTTGGGGGCATATTACAGGTGCTTGATATGTGCCCCTTGAGTGATTCTGCAAACATCAACTCTGTAATCAAGTTCTTCCCACACATGAGTTAGCCTGTCTCTATCAATGTGAGCAAAGGCATTTATGATGTGAGCCTGCAGTTCTGGTAGATCAACTGGTAAAGGCGACACAAACACTGAGTCTTTGTAACCCCACACGAAAAAATCACAGGGGGTTAAGTCGGGGAGCTTTAAGGCTGGGAATGATGATCACCAACAGCAGTTGGTGATCATCATTCCCAGCACGACCGATCCATCACTTTCGCAATCTAGTGTTCAAGAATTCACAAACATCGCAATGGAAATGGGGCGGAGCATCATCCTGTAGGTAGATAAAGTCCACACTGTCGGTCTCAAACTGCAACATGAGCCAGTGTTCCAAAATGTCCAAATACACGTGTCCGGTAACAGTCTTTTCACAGAAGAAAAAGGGGCGGAAAATTTTAAATTTTGAGATCGCACAGAAAACATTGATTTTTTGAGAATCCCAAATGTGCTCCACGAAGGCGTGGGGGTTTTCTGTGCCCCAGATTCGCATATTGTGCCTATTCACTATGCCACTAACAAAAAATGTTGCTTAATCACTGAAGACAAATTTATCAGAAAACGCATCGTCGTCTTCCATAAAACTTTGAAATCGCAAACAAACTCAAAGCGACTCACTTTGTCATCGGGCATCAGGGCTTGTAGCAATTGCAAGCAGTACAGTTTCTGCTTTAGTCAGTTGCATAAGATCTTCCAAACAGTCGATCGTGGAATATCCAGTTCTCTACTCACTGTCCGCGTCGACTTCTGTGGGCTATGCACGAAACTTGACCGCACGAGTTCCGCGGTTTCTTCAGGCACTGATGGATGACCTGTTGATTTCCCTTAACATAGATATCCTGTCGCTTTAGAGTTTTCCTAAATTTTGTTCGAAAGTGTCATTGCACTGTTGTCACAGATTGACTAGCAAGAAATTTGAGGACAGCAAACGCTTTCTTGCTGTTTGAAGCCATCTTACTGACTATAAGACAAGTACTGCCCTCTCGCAGCGACCAGAGTAAACTTTGAGCAATGCGTGTCTGGTAACATCCAACTCGAGCAGCATATCGCTAATATTACACAGACCTGTTTGTAATCCGGGTGTAGCCGGGAATTCTGAGTTTTAGAAGAATTTGAGATGCTTCAGACATTTCGTTTCTAAAAATGCTACGGAATGATAACTAAAAGTTCAAGTTCCATTTTCTTTGGGAATTAGTGTTTGATTAAAAACACTGCATGTCCGTGCGGATGGTGAATGTAGACGATTTATGACACCTTGAGTGTTTATTTTGTTGTCAAGCAAGCTCTCTAGATAACAGCCTGCTGAAAGGAAGTTTTTTTTTTCATAATTTTGAAAGTTGCATATACATTAAATAATTTTATTAGATTAGATTCGGTTAATCCAATGAGCTACTTTTAGAAATTGAATGAAATTTCTAAAAGTAGCAGTATTTCTATGTGGATCAGTTTTACTGTAGGCTTCCAGTAAAACTGATCCACATAGACTGCTCAATTAACATATAATATAAAGTGTGAAATTTGATTTCAAAGATGAAAAGTTTAACTGCACAAGTACTAAGGCCTATTTGTTGTGTAGCTAGTTTATATGTGCGTAATATATATAAATATTTGTAATATGCATTATATATTAGCACTGAGCTGAAAGTTTCTTGTGTTACCTCACAATCACCCATGATTACAGCCATAAAAAAATCACGAAACTGCTCCAATCATTTGTAGACACCCTGTAAGTGGTAAAAGCAAATTCAGTTTGCTTTGCTTGAATAGTTTTCATTATATTTTAAATCTGTCACAGACTTAAATACTTTATCAGTTAGCATTAGTTAATAATTGTTGTTGTAGTATATATTTTATTCTTAGATCTAGTAATTTTTCAGAACAGAAACACGGGATGTGTGTAATATGTGTTTTTTCATGTGCTTATCATGGAAGTTTATAAAATACTGTAATACTAGGCTTCTTGCTAGTACCCATGTCATGTTGGCAAGTTAAATTATCCTAACTTGCATGGTAGTTAGAGAAGATTATGAAAAGTTTTCTGGTGTGATTTAATTCATGTGTGAAACAGTAATTACAGTCAATTCGGCGATGTCCGATTGCTGTGTTAATTATCACGACGTATTTACCACGTATTATGAGAAGAATATTTCTTCAACTCTGAATAAACTTGTACTTGCTGGAACAGTCAGATTATGAAAGCTATGGATCAAAAGAAATTGTTTGTTCATGTTAAAAGGAACATTTCTTACTATAAATACCACTCAAAAATCCTGAAGTAACAAAGCTAGTTTTCCAGTGCAAGGCAGAGAAATAGAATGATGGGTGAATAGTGCAGGACTAGCTTTTTGTGATGATAGAGCATTGTTGTTAGAAAGCAAAATTTGAAATTGTGCGGAGATTAGGAGTAGGCAGATAATCTAGAAGCTTAATGAATTATGGTAAAGATGAAATAAATATTTCTGTGAGTTATTGGAACTTTGTAGTAACGATGATTTTGTAGAAAAAACAAAGTGATGCAACACAAAAAAGTAGAGTTAAGAAATTAATGCTGCAGAGATCTTAAAAGAACTTCGTGAAGTTATAAAATCCGTGTAAACTGGGAAGTTTTCTGGAAAAGATAGCATATAACCGACATTTTGAAGTATGCTATTTATAGGTTATTCATTGATTAGCTGAAATTTGCAAAATGTGTTGGGAGTTAGCTGTTCCTCAGGTTTGGAGTCAACATGATCATAGCACAGGACCAGTCCTGTGGTTGAGTCATAATCATGTTAACATCAATGGAAACTCAGGGTGATCTTTGAACAGGACAGTCAGTAGTAGGTTTAAAATCCCAACACAGTCATACCAGAACTATCTTAGTTTCATGGGCTGTACACTAAATAGAAAATTCTGTGTACAAGCAGAAAATCATCAATTATGTTTTTAATTAATACACTATCACGTGTGCAAAGAACTCCTTCAGACTAATCTTGACTTCATTGAGAACTTATGGTTTAAAATGGCAATATTCTTGTAGATTTTTCATGCTCCAAAATAGATGGTGTGTTGGAGTAGGTTTCCTTAAATGCCTTTAAAAAATTACTCTGCTTACATTTTTGTATTTTCACTTATATTATTTATTTGGTTCCCTACAGGTTGCAGAAGGGCAAGAGGTCTGTGTGATTGAGGCAATGAAAATGCAAAATAGTTTGTCCATAGCTACAACCGGTAAGGTGAAGGCAGTACACTGTAAAGCTGGTGATGCAGTGGAAGAAGACCAAATATTAATTGAATTGGAGTAATAATAATATGTACTGGAGGGTACACATTATTGAATCTCATTTGTTTTGCTGCTATTTTTTTTTATCTTGTTTGTATATTCAACAATACTTTTGATACACACCTTTTCTAGCTGTCAGCTTTTTCAGTACATCAAAAGTACGCTCAAAAATGCCATAATGTTTTCATCACTTTTTTTAATGCTGTGTCTATTTTAATTTTGTTTATTTTGCTGTCATTGTTTTGTTATTCCCTTTTTCATACTGTGATGTAATGAACTCTATAGTGATAAATAAACTTCTATGGCATATACTTCTCAGTCAGTCTTTTTATTGTATGATTATTATTTTAACATTGGCTTTGTCAATGAAAACATTGCCCTGATAGTAAAATATTTTCTTCCAAATGAGAAGTATATATATCCATTTAAGAAATACAAAATAAAGTGATATGAATTAATTCAAAGTCCAAGGAAGATTTTGCATATAAATGCTTTCTCTGCAAGTATATCCTTTGTACAGTGGTGTATCATTTCTGAAAAAAATGTATGTACAACTGACTAATTGATTTATATTGTGTAATTGTTTTAAGCCCCAGTTCTTTCTTTCTTTTTACAAAATGTGCGAATTCCTTGATAGTAAAAAGTCATAAGTTCCAAATTCCACGCTCAAGCTATTTGACTCATGTACAGTCAGATGACATAAAGTGCATTGCTAATATTGCTCAGAAGTGGGAAGTAGAAAATATTGTCTTCTTGTTAGTGTAAACTTTTGAGCATGTTACAATAGTAAAGATAATGCCGATTTTGTTCTTAATGCATGTTGCAAGAAATGTACTAATCTTTGTAAAGTAAATTTGTTTTGTGAGTCAGCTTTGAGGCATTGTAGTTTTGTTAACTTTAAAGCCTTTAGTTTTTGTTCCCAGTTTTTGAATGGTACAGAGCTTGAGACATATTTTCGTGATATATACTGTTCAGTTAGGCATTTTTATGGAAATCAGATTCACCACTTTCTGTTAAACGAAACTTGTCTATTGCAAATATTGAACTACTGTTGATTTAATTATAAGAACAAAAAGTTTATTTTCTGTTTTGATAGTACTCAAGATTATTGTTTAATTTATATTTTGAAAAACTTAGAATATATAGTTGCATTAATTAAATAATAAATGGCATGTGTACACATTACTAATGCAGTGTTGCAACCTTGTTTGTATGTGTGTCATATTTATTCCAGTCTTGTAGCCCTGAATTTAAGATAGCTGGTTATTATGCATGTATGGATGTCAGTTATCTCAAAGTCCCATACTATTGTAATGGATGACTGCCATCTTGTCGTTTTAATTATCTGTGTTCACCTTATAACTCAGCTTCTCTGCAAATATTCAAATTTGGTGCCTTTTTCATTTGGCTTGCACCTGTGAATGGGCTTCCGTTTTTACAGGTGGACTGCAGTGTTTAGTATCCTGGAAACCATAGTTTGATTTTGTGTATACTATTATTGTCTTGGCCACCAGTACAAAGCTGTTGGATTGCTATTCCATAGACTTGATTACACAACCTACACCATTGCCTAATAATGGACTGCAGTGTTGTTAGGAGGCAATCCCACTTTATGCTGATTAAAATGTAGCAGTGCTGACAGATCACATGATCTGTGTTTGTGTACTGTGGAGCTTTTCCTTGCAGCCATTACTGTGCACATTTGAACTTCATTAATTCACAATAGATCAGTGAGCATAAAATGTGAACACATCATTTTTATACCACTTGCAAATTCATGAAATTTGTGGTATGTAGTTGTACACATCTTGCTCTAGGGGAAAAGGCAAAGAAAAAAAAAGAAATCACTTTAAAGGTGTGAATTTTATACCATGTTCTGTAATTTGTAAGCATTCTTTACATAATCCTTTTTGTTGGGAGATTGTCTGTTGGTGACCTACCTGGTAGTCTTAGTACAAAACCCATTTGGTAAATTTGTTTTTCATTTCACACAAAAAGGAATCAATAGTTTCATTCCCTAAAATTTTTACCTAGTGTGCTAATGTTGGCACTTTAACTTCTAAAACTGATCTGACATGGCAGACATGAACATCAATGAAATATACAATGATGTTATCAAAACAGATTATATAGTCATGCAAACTAATTACCAAATCATCGTGGCTGATCATATTTTAGCATCATCCACCTTAGTTATATGAAATTAGATACAATGAAATAGTGTGTGAATGGTAACTTAGCATTTATGCTGTACTGCAAATTTTTAACAACTCTGTGTATGTTGATGTTTTAAAATGTGCATCCACCCTCCTCCTTAGTGCATATGCAAGTGGGTTTTTAATTTTACAATACTGTATGTAATCATTTAACCAAATAGTATAACATTTCATACAAGTTATTCACAATATGATTGCTTCACATATAATGGAGAAAAAAATATCTAAACTATGTAAATAATATTCACGACATGTGTTATAGATATCTGCAGAGTATCTCAAAAGGAGAGTTAGAATTAGTACAAGACACGTTTTTCAGGAGTTTGCGATAACTAAGCAAGTATTACAGGGCAATGAAAAATTTGAACTGCAAGCAGAATAAATGCTAGTATCAAGGCTGGATCAGGAGGAGTGAAGTAATTCCACAGGGCACCAACAGTCAGTGCATCCCCCAAGTTTCTGAAGAAACAGAAAAATTTCTGTTTCATGATGGTGAGCTGTTGCAGTTTTTCTTTTATACTTTCGTTAAATGGTTTTTTAGAGTTTCATCTTGAACCATGAAGGGTTGTGTTGAAAACTTCTCCCGGAAGCCCACCTAATCTCTTTGCAACTTTGGCTAGTGTATACATAATTTTGAGGAGGAAGATTTATCTTAATTGTAAAGAATGACAAACTTTCTTGAATCTACTAAGTGCTAGGGTTTTTATAAATTAGGGCATGTGGTTGGTTCTGTTACACAAATAATTGTACTGTGACAATGAAAAAAGTATGGTGTAGTAACTACTCCCAGAACTGAATCGGTGAAGCAGATCTGTAATACGCTGTTGTCAGCTATGATCATGCACTGTCTTGAGCTGTAGCAGTTTAGCCATCAGATCATTGAAGTTCCCCCATGAAGTGACTATCAACAGTCCATTGTTTTTTGTAGTGGGGCACACCATACAGACTTAATTTTTGGCCTCGTGTTTGTAATTTGTTGCCATGCATTAATTTCTACTAAATGGAAACAGTTTTTCCTTGCAATTTCTTTGATCTCTATACAAGCTAAATCAAAATAAATTTGTGTTGTTTGTAGTGGTCATTACCACGACAATCAGATCAGATGTACAGGATTTTAGGAAGGGAGTGTCTGATCCCAGGTCTTAAACAACCCTTAGAAGTAGGAAGGTAGGAGATTTGGGCTAGAGTACCTGATAGAAAAGTGACATGGAAACAAGGTAGAAAGGGGGGAAAGACACCCTTATTTATTACTGGGGAGCCAGTACCCAGGGCTTAACGTGCCTACCACTACAATAATCTAAGACAGCTACCATTTATACTTACCTATCAATAGAACACTTCCAGTGGAATATATATTTACAGATGCAGCTATCATTCCACCAAAGTTATGGCAATGCTCAGGTTCACCTGAAGTTTTAAAGTTGATATACAAGTAATGTTAGCATCTGTTCAAAGAGTATCAGTACAATGCATGTAGCTTATAGATTCTAGTGGAATATATGTACTCTTCATGTTGTAACCTCTACAAGAAAAAAGTATTGCTAAAAGTAAAAGTACACTGCACTATTTAGGGCTTCCAATTCTGTAAATGTATTTCATAGAAAAATATATATATATTTTTATATTGAAATGGTCTATTTTTATGTTCATTGTTTTGAATGGCTACTAGAAATTTTTGAAGCATGAATAATCTGGTAATTTGATTCTTAAATATCTTTATATCATAGATGTGTTCAAATGTAAATTGTACTATCTGTTTTTTGTTTCTAAACAGTGTTTCATGTGGAGCCAAGAAAGCCAGTAATGATGTTTATTTCTGTCAATGGTGCAAAGCACGTTAAATGTTCATCTGTCAGAATTTAAGAAGCAAAATGAGTCAACCCTTATCCTCTTAAGTGGAGGAAATGTATTGCTACAAAAATTCTTTGTGTTTACCCTCTTCCCTACATATTTTGCTGGGAACTCATTTTTAAGTAGCGGAACGGTTAAAAATGTCAAATACTTTTCTTATGGCATGTTTAAAAAACAACTGGAAGTTTAGGTTGTAACAAGTATCTTTCGAAGCTTTGTATTATCACTCATTCATAAGCTCAGAGCTAAAATTTGGTTGTGAAATTTATTAAAAATTGTTGCTAGTTGCAATCAGCTGCGTATTGAAATAAAGTTCTCAAAATTTAAAATTTCTTCTGGATTAATTACTTTTAGTTTGTGCCATACTACATTTATATTTCTCCATAACTTTTAATCCCCTCCTCTTTTTTTTCAAGAGAAAGGGCATGATTGTATATGTAGCCATGTGTAATGTAATGCTAATTCAGGTGGTACACAGAAACCATGATGCATATTGTACTTATCTTGTTATGAATGATCTGCCATTGGTTTGACAAGCAGCTTTCACATAAATATAGGGACTAGTACGTTTTTTTGCCTTGCATATATAGTTTGAGAGTTCAATATACCATGGTTTTTTTTTTTTTCGGAATATAAGACACTGTTTTTCAAAAAAAAATTAGTGTCAAAATCCTTCCTACATCATTATCGTATGCTGCTACGAAGGCTGTTAGATGAGTTAAAGATGTAAGCACTTTATTTTAAGTATATAGTAAATGATATTCTTCTATTTACAATGGCATTGTATCATGAATGCTTGTATATACTGTACTTTTGTTTATCCATTGTTAACTGTGCATTTGTTTTTTTATGATCCGGGCTTCCTATCATGCTGGGCATTTGTATTTGTGCCTGTGTACATACCAACACATTTGTAAATTAAAAATACAGTTTAAGTGCACACCGAAATCAAAAGGACTATCACAATTCATTTAAAAAGTGAAGTGATAGGACTACATCTCAGGATAAATTCCACCAACAAACTGGGAGTGCAAACACTTTAGTGCCAGCTGCATTATTGCTGCTGCTAATTCTGTCGCTTTGGTCCAAGCAGAACTTTTGTAGACAAAATGCAAAAATCTTATTTTATTCATAACATAAATATCATGGAGTCATAATTTTTGGAAAAATCCATTCATGAACTTTAACTGAGGGTATATACTTTTATCTGCAGTTTGCAACAGAAAACGCTACCAAATATGATAGTCTGGCTTGCTTGCTGTTCACCAATAATGTTCAGACATTAGCTTCTTTGACAATGTCTTTTATTTTGAACATTTCTTGGCAAGCTTTAGATTTTAAAAAATTCCCCATTCCCAGGAATCGCTTGTATGCCACAGAATGTCAATAGACTTCGACCAAGGCTGCCTTACCTCCACACATCAGCCATGCAGTGAGGATGACCATCCAAACCATCGTGGGCAAATGCTACAGCGCATGTATGCCATTGGCTGATGGAGTGAGTGGCATTTATGTTGTTTTCATCAGCTATATATCACAAAGATTCATACTGTTTCTACGCATAAAATTTAATTTTTCTCAAAAAAAAATAAGGGTTCATCTTATATTCCGAAAAATATGATCTCATTGGTGATGATGATGATGCCCTATCTATATCCTTTTATTCATGTAAAATGTATTGTCCTTTGCTGATCCATCAGTAAGAGATTAAGCATTGCATAACTGAGTTTTTATTTCATCATCACTAACATCCCCTTATAAGTTCCCATTTCTTAATGTAATTGCAACATATTCATTAGGTTTACTTTGAAAGTATTTCATTAAATGTACATGAAACAACAAAAGACTATTTTCAACTCTTCTTATATTTTAAACACTTGTTACTTGACAAATGCAGTATCAATAATACTCACATTTTAAACTAATGCAGTATCAATAAGTATTTTGTATTAAAAGAATTATCATTTTGAATTGCACAATAAAACATAGATGTACTTGTCCTTTGTTCTAAATCTTAAAGTATTTTGTATTTCCATATGGCACATTTTTGTTATAAGTGTGTGATAATTTCCTGTGGAAGTTACATTATAAATTGATGTCACACACTTTATACAACTAAATAACAAACATAAGTATGTACCTTTTATTGCAATATGAAATACTTTAGTGGATACTGCACTTGTTAAAATAGTCTTTAGTTGTGTTGTGTATAATATATTAATGAAATGAAATACTTCCAAAGTATATCATCTAATGGATTTCCCTTTTAAGTTTGGAATTAGTGCCATAGGGTTTTCCTAATCCATTTTACACACACACACTGGTAATTCAAACAATATGCTATTGGCAGTTAATTATTTTCAGAGGAAAAGATAACTTAAATGCAGAGTAGGAAGTCAGTTTGACCAACTAACTGAGTGAGTTTGTTTGGCCACCCCTCCCCTTCCCTTAAAAAAAAAAAAAAAAAAGTTTGTGTGATACTTAAAAATGTGATTTGGGAATTTTATGGGCTGTTATCTCACAACCAAACTTTGCATATATTAGTTATAATTTCACTCACAAGGAGTTAAACTGAAAATTTGCTAACATGAAGTTATTTTTTGAAGTGTGTTATGACTATAAAAGTTGAGAATTGTGCATTATCAATCTGTTACATCAACCTGTAACATACAGGCTATAAATGCAGTTGGCTCATTTTCTTGAGAAAGGCATGAATTTCTAGTCCTTTGTGTCACCATCACAGAAATGCACATATATTTATAGCAACTTTTCAACCTCAAGCACAGAATGCAATTTTACTCAGAGGTATGAATTTTTTTCTCTGCATCACCAGCACAGAAATGCACACACATTAATTTCATACTTATAGTGACTTTTCAGTTTCAAGCACATAATGAACTCCCAATATAAAGAAATGGAAATATAACCTTCACTTTGTCATCTCAGCAGTTCTAGTCCTCTGTGTCACCAAGGTAAGTCAACTTGCAAAACTACAATTCCCACTCTAGAATTTTTTTCTTCATCCATAGGCCACTTGCTACAGACCACAGGCATAATGGGGTTCACCATGATGTGTATTTTGAGTGCACACCTGACACTCAGTAGCTGCACACACCCCCATCAGCACCACAAAACTGTTTAATTCATCTCACTACACCTCCATCACAGATGTATGATAGAGAGTTAAACTTTAAACAAACAATTCCACCAATGAAGTGTTCCATGTATGGAATTGCATCTTGTTTGTTTTGCTTTTTTTGGGGGGGGGGGTAAGTCTTGAAGTTCATATTTCCTTTCATTCAACACAACTGCTTAAAAGATTATTTCAGCTGTGCTGCAGAAATACCCAACATTTAAACACTAACTTTTTTTTTTTCATTATTTGAAAAAACATGGTCTTCCAGCATTATAATATGGCAAAAAACTAAATATCTATAGGATATTGCATTTCTTCAATGAGAGAGAGAAACCCCTTATGCTGTAAAATTGAAGCATCTTTATATATCGTTGTTCAAATTTCGCCAATTTGCGATGAACATCCTTTTTACGTGGCCACGATAGTGTAATTTGATCGACATTAAATGTCCGTCATTACTGTTTCACACGTTATGCAAGTTCTGCAATCGGGAGATTGTTAAATGATGTTAGATACATATGGGGCATAGTATTGGCAATTGAAATCAAGAAACAATAAACTATATATGTACTTGCATATATAGTATATATCAAGAAACAAACTATATATGTACTTACGTATATAGTTTATTGTTTCTTGATTTCAATTGCCAATACTATGCCCCATACGTATCTAACATCATTTAACAATCTCCCGATTGCAGAACTTGCATAACTTGTGAAACAGTAATGACGGACATTTAATGTCAATCAAATTACACAATGAAGCATCTTTGTCTACAGAAAAGTTATTTCCAAGTTTTGTAAACTAGTAGGTTTTTGGTGCTGCATAAGTTTTCAAAGAAATATAATTATGCAGAGTACGTGAACAAAGTAAATTTATTTACCTGACTGATTTGCTTTTGCCAATGATAACATCTTTCAGTATAGATATTTCATGTATATCTTCCGTATTAGGAAGTCACATGCTATATATGTGGTTGAAATACATGATATAAAGAGATTCAGTACCTCTTTTAGAATTACTATTACACGCGTCAAAACGTGGGCATGTGATTGTAGTATACCTGCCAACCTGAGAAAATTCAAATGTGTAAAATTGTGTGCAAATGACATTTCTAATGATTATTTTAAAAACTATGCATGAACAACATTTCTAATTCATTTTTTTAACTATGTGTAAACAACATTTATAATGAATTAAGCTATGTATAAGTAAAAATAAATGCAAATATTTATGCATTTGATAATTTTTAGATGTTTATGATACAAACAAATCATAACACATTTTGATACCATGCTCGATGCTTTCCATCGTCCATAGCGGACCGACGATTTCCATAGCATACTCGACATTTTTCTGTAGTAGACCAATGATTTCCATAGCATACGAATGTTTTCCATCGTCTGTAGCGGACCAATGATTTCCATAGTAACTACGTAAAATCCGCAGTAGCTGGAGTCCATGAATCTTTCTTCCCACCTCATGATTTTATCAGCGTCAAGTGGAACGGTGTGCAAGGAGAATTTACTGTGCTGAAGTCCCGCCGATGACGTAATATCTGCCTTTTGTAGCAAGATGGCGCAAGATTTTTGTTTTGGCACACATTGGCGCAAAATTCCCATCTCTGTTATATATTTTATTTATAGGGATATTTTTAGCAAAATATACAGAAAATTTTTAAAATCCAGAAGAAAAGTTCTTCCAACTGGAAGACAGTATAAAAAACCGGAAAACTTTCGCAAAATCCGGAAGAGTTAGCAGGCATGAATTATAACTGAAACATTAACAAATATTTCTCAAGATTTAAAAAAATATACGAAAATGTGTAAAATAAAAAAAGTGATCTATGCGTAAAATCGTAAAGAACAGTTAAAATGCGTAAATTTTACACGTAATGCATAAAAGTTGGCAGGTATGTTGTGGTGGTGCAGAAAGTTATCACTTTTATTATTTTAAAAATAAAAACTAAAAGAAGGTAAGAGCAATTACTCATATATATTCATCTCGAGGTCGCCATCATTCCTTCATTTGTATGTTACCGCAAGTTGTTCAGTCCCAGACTTTTTGAAATGCATAGCCGTAGAACATCTGGGACTGAACAACTTGCGTAAATATACAAATAAAGGAATGATGGCGACCTTGAGATGAATATATGTGAGTAATTGCTCTTGCCTTCTTTTAGTTTTTATTTTTAAAATAATAAAAGTGATAACTTTCTGCACCACCACAATCGCATGTCCACGTTTTGATGTGCATAATAGTAATTCTAAAAGAGGTACTGAATCTCTTTATATCATGTTTCAGTATATTTTGAAGCATGCCTTGGTGAAATTGTTTGTTTTGAAGTTTTGTTTTATTATTATTTGTGTTCTGATATGAGAATCAAGGTGTATACTGCACAAAATAAGTCAATAGTATTATCATTATGTTTATTTTCGTGTATGGCTCATTTAACTATGTGTTATAAGTTTCTGTAATAAAAAAATCAATTGAAATGTTTCAAGATTTAATTTATGTACAAATGTAAAAAGAATTAAAGAGAATTATATTGGTTTTATCTTGTGTCATAATTCTGGTGTTACTTTGTTCAAATAACTTTACAAAACTGCAAATTGTTCAAATAACTTTACAAAACTGCAAATGTAAGATTTAATTTTTCTTGGATTCATCGAAAAAAAAACGTTTTTTTTCACTCATACATGTTGCACATCTGGTGAGTGGATGCCACACCCTGGCTTGAGCAAGCTAAGTTTATTTTCAGTGACTTCATGCTTTTGCACTGGAGCTGTTGGGGGTGGCAAACCATGGCTTAAGCAGACTTTTTTTTCTCCTCTTAACTACTTTTGATTTTCAGACTTTATGTTCCACTAATTTGTTTTGATTCCCACTTTATAGCTGTCATTAAGCACCAGGCTCAGGGTTTTAATTATTCATTCTTATTGCCTTTATTCTCATCTAATTTTGCTAGGTTTTTTGTTTTGTTTTGTTTTTTGTTTTTTTTGTACTTTTGTGTGGTGCAAAGGACTAGATTTTCCCCCCCCATAGTGTGATAAATACTTCTCTTTGCCCCACACTTTATACTAAATATAGCCTGCTATGAACTAACCACACCCCCGTGAAGAAGGGGCATAGGCATAATTCGGTCCTTTAAGGCAAAAGTGATGCCTAAGAATAATGTGGATATGCCAAAAGTGAATTATCGAGATGGAAAGTTAACATACATACACCTTAGGGTGGCCCATCTTTGCATAGGAATTTTTTTTTTATTAATTATCATTTGTCTCACCCTCTAAAATTGTTCCGTTGCATGAAAAAGGAATTCCTATAAAATTTCATTGCATTCAAAAAATAAAACAACGTGCCTCCAGAGGGCCTATTAAAGCGCAAGCTGCCGTTCCCATCCACCAAGTCTCCTGCGTGCATTAGCTTCCCGCGAAGGCCAAATGGAACTTTCTTGGCAAGATACCAAAAAAACAAGCTGTAAGCGTTGTACTATGCATTGTTATCTCAGTTGTGTTTCGGAAATTCCAGTTCATTAAATCTTCAATGCAACTGGTTTGTTATAGACTACGTCTTCAACGCCATATGGTCATTGCAATGCGAAAAAAGTTTCATGATGTGAGATACATCGATACATCATTATATTTTGCATTTACTGAGGCAAGTAAAACTTTTGATTCTTCTTTGAGACATATTGTCACTGTGCTACTTGCTAAGTTTTCTCTGCTACATAATGTTTTCAAAGCACTCCCTAAGGAAAGACACTTCGGTTTATTTGATTGGACATTACATGCCCCAGTTTGTTGGAAGCAAGCTTCCATACAACAGACAAGTGCTGGGAGTAATGTTTTTTAACCTGCGTGAGGTACAATTAACTCTTCGAGAAAGTGCAACGCTGACAATCCAAGAGGTGCTAATTTTCTGGAATAAAGCACGTATTCCAACACGACAACAATATCGTTGCATTCAAAAACTAAAAACTGTTTACAAGAATTGGAGATCATTGCAGAAAAATGCAAAGAGATCTAGTAAAATTTAAAAAAAAAAGGGAAGAGTTATTTGTGTCAAAGTTGGATGATCTGTTCGATATTGCCCATGAAAATTCCTTAGAAATGATAACTATTGAAGAAGATAAGATGTTTTTAATAAATCAAAGGAAGAAAGGGCGGCCCGGTTTTCTGTGTGGTATTGATGTAAAATTGGCTGAACGGAAAAAAAGAGCAGGAGAAAGACGATCCAAAGAAATTCAAAGGTTACAGCAAAGCATAGGAGAGGCTGAAACAGCAAGAAAAGTTATAGAACTGCAATGTTCAAGTAGTAGGGATGAAGAATCAATCCCAGACGAAGAACCAATTCCATCGTGCTCTACAGATTCAATCGGGATGTCACAACAAAAGAAAAGAAAGATGTATGGAACTTGTAATTTTATAACTTCAAAAATTGTAGCCGCTTTTGACAAATGCAAAGTTAGTGATAGGAATGTGGTTCACATTTTAATGGCCACAGCTGAAGCATTAGGTCATGATGTCCATGAACTATCAATAAGTAGATCTTCCATTCAACGTTTACATCAAGCGAGAGCAGAAAAATTAAAGGAACGATTCAAGAAGCTGATCTGCAAGCAGCTGTCGTTCATTGGGATGGAAAATTACTGACAGCTGTTAGCGGTTCTCAGATGGTTGAGCGCCTTCCGGTCATAATTACAAGTGGAAATATAGAACAAATACTGCAGATACCACAGTTGCAATGCTCCACTGGAAAAGAACAAGCCTTAGCAGTATATGAAACACTTACTGATTGGGAGCTTACAAACAAGGTAAAAGCGTTGTGCTTGTGTGACACTACTGCATCCAACCTCGGCTACTTAAAAGGAGCGGCAATTATTTTAGAGCAGATGCTGGAAAGAGATCTTTTATATCTTCCCTGCAGACATCATATATTTGAAATCATACTTAAAAGTGTTTTTCAGCTGAAAATGCCCTCTTCATCAGGTCCAGATGTGCAAATTTTCAAACGCTTTCAACAGGCATGGCCGAAAATTAATAAACAAAATTTCAAGTCTGGTGTAGAAGATGAAAATGTTCGAAAACTTTTATGTTCAAACAACAGAAATCCAATCTGTTATAATGCAGCACCTACAAATGCGACAACGTCGAGACGATTATAAAGAATTCTTAGAGTTAGCAGAAATTTTCATTGGAAACAACACACAAGAAATATCTTTTTGAGCTCCAGGAGCATACCATCATGCACGATGGATGGCAAAAGCACTTTATTGCTTAAAAATATTTATGTTTCGTGATGAATTTAAACTTACCTTTAAGGGGGGGGGGAAACGGCATTTCTGACATATGCATATTTCTTGTAAGAATATATATTAAGGCTTGGTTCAGAGCACTTTTGGTCCAAAAGGCACCCAGCTATGACATACAATTTATGAAAAAGCTCGTTGAGTATGAATCTGTGGATCTAGAGGTATCTCGTATCACAGTTCACAAATTCAAAAATCATTTATGGTATTTATCCCCAGAAGCTTGTGCTTTAGCTTTTTTCGATGAAGGGTTATCTGTTGAAACTAAAATGAAAATGGTACGGAATCTAGGGAAAGACAGTACTCTAGAAAAGGGTGTCAAGCAAATCATGCTAAAAAATGATGATATTCAAGGACTAATAGATAAGTCTATTGAGGACTTCATTTCAGAAGACAGCAAACAGTTTTTTGAAAGATTTAATATTCACACAGATTTCCTAAATACAGATCCAGCCAGCTTCCTGGCCTGAAAGTGAAGTGTTTAAGAAAGCCTCGGTTGTTGTGCATTAATTAAAGGTGGTCAATGACACAGCTGAAAGAGGGGTTAAGTTGATAGAGGACTACAACAAATTACTAACAAAAAATGAAGACCAGAAACAATTTCTATTGCAAGTTGTCACTGACTACAGATGTCGATATCCTGATGCAAAGAAGGAGACTGTAGCTAAAAAAATGGAGTGAGACTGTTATTTGTTTTTCATTTGTTGATATTTCTGCCATTATCTGTATTTTATTTCAGATTGTAATGAACAAACATTCCACAAATAACGCACAGTATCATCTTTTGGAATGTTTAATTATTCATTAAAAGGACGGAGAGTTTTTCTTGCAGTAATGAATAGTACAAGTTATCAAGTATTTTATTGTACCCTTGCATTGGTATTATGAAATTTTAACTGCTATTGCCACAAGTTAAAGTGCAGCTGTTGCAATCGAAGCTTTGCAAATTTTTTTTGGCATCTTGCATTACTCTAACAGTGAGATAGTTTAAGAAAGGAAAAAGAGCCTAAGTGGCGGGGAAACGAAAGCTGTCCCTATAAAAGCATGGCTGGAGGCACGTGTTATTATCGTTCAATTGCAATAAAATTTTACAGATATTATTTTTTCCTGAATTGGAACAATTTTGAGGGGTGAGACTTAAACATTTCAGAAGTTGAATAATTTGGGCCACCCTAATACACCTCCTGGATATCTCTGCTGGAATCTGCCAGCTTATCTCTGTAAATATGTTCTGCATGGATCAGCTTCCTATTCTTCTTCTAAGAGACCTAATGAAGAACTGAGCTCAAACAAGGAAATCAGTTCTAAGTCATCTTCCCAATGTGCATTTTTTCATCACCCATTCTACAAAAGGATAGCAATGTTCATAGTGGTGTACGTTCATTGCCAGGAAAATAATTCTCAAATAAAGAAGACTGATTTGCATCTTGCAACGCACGTGCAACAGAAACATTTTCATGGGGTGCAAGTGATAGCATGTTCATTCTTGGCTGTCACCAGTTCCCACAAAAATAGTATGGCAGATCTTTCTGTTTCTACAATCTTTCAACTCCCATTTTGGAATGTCAGCTTGAACCAAGCCACTGTAAGTCAATTTGCAATAGTTTGAAGTGTTTATGACAAGTTCCCTGATGAGTTATGGCTGCCACATACACAGACATTTATTATTTGTAGATATAACAAATGAATAATATTTCATTATAGACTAAGCATGCAGTACTACTAAAATAAAGCAAAACAAAATCATGAGCAGTGGCAATTTTAAAAGAGATAAAAATGCAATTTTTTTTTAAAAAAGTGCCGGCTGTAGTTAAAAAGTCTTTCAAATTATCCATCTTGTAGATAATTTCTTAGTGAAACTGCTTCACATGTGATTCAAGTTTATGATGTTCCTCCCATATCGAATACTGAAAGCATTTAGCAGTTTTTGTTCCCATCAAGTACTGGAAAATTCCATAGTTTTCAAATGAAGAGCTGCACCTTGCAAAAATCACTATTTAGAAAACTAATTCAATGTAAGAGTTGCACCCCAAAATTTTCTGAACTCTCAGGCGTAAATGTAAAAGCAAAAATTTTATTCAAATGTAAGAACTTTGACAAATCACATCACACAAGATGTTTGAATCACAATCTGAACTGCCTGCATATTTTTTATAGCCTTTTTTCCATTACTTCATAACCTTTTAAGTTATTTTCAATAATTTAATGAACTAATATAAAAATGAAATGGATGATGGCATTAAAAATCCCAAATGTTCTTCCCTTTAATCTTTTTTATTCATTTGTCATTAATAGTAATTCTTAAAAGGGTAACACTGATTATGAATTCCAGCTTGTAAATACAGCTTTCACTGCATGAATTACTGGTGTTATTTTTAGTTAAAAAAACTGATTTGGCTATCAAAAAATATCTGAACAAAAATAGAGAAACATTAAATACATACATGTATTTCCTAAAGAAAAATGTTCATGAAAAAAGTATAAATAAATGGATGAATGAAAGAATAAAAATCAATTATGTGTTTAATTTCAAGTACTTCTGCTGCCTGTGTGAAAACCACAATTGCTGCAGGTTGTGACATGACAAAAACATGGGATCACTGCTGCAAATTCCTGTTGTTTTTTTGTTTTGTTTTTATAAATATATTTGGCTCTTAAATTACAAATGACCTTGTATAAGAGAAATGTTCTCTAACTCCATCATGGTAGTCACTGTCCTTGGCTTTAACCTGCCAGCTAGGGAGGGGACAAAAGAATCACCCAATGGTCAGCAATGTTAAGTGCGAAAGGGAAAGTACCAATAAAATCAGAGAGCCAAATTTAGCCTGCCACTTCATGAGAGGGAAAGCAGGCAAGACAGAAGACAAAGGCCTAAAAAAAACCATGTCTTACAAATGGGAGACATATGCAGTAGAAAATTCACACACCTGGGAGCAGACTTTAGAGGGTCTGCTATCGTTGCATAGGATTACTTTTTTTTTTTATTTTTGTAGACAAAGTTACAGTACAAGTTGCATTAATGAAAAAGTATTAATGCATTCAAGGTCTCATAATTGGTTCCTTAATCATTAATTTTTGATGTAATAACATTGAATTTCAGTGTGTTCTCTAAACTGATGCTCAGTGCAGTTTTGTAAGAAAACTGGAAAAGAGAAGTTGCTGAGAAAAAATGGCAATGGATCTTCCTCTTACTTTTAATTAAAAAAAAAAATACATGTTTCATTGTTTAACAACTACTGTGAGCAACTCCGTGGGCTAGAAGCAATCTCCTGTCCCTAATTTAGGGTCGCTGGTTCTAGGAAAGGAAGCCAGTGTCATAAGATGAAAACAACATCCATGCATCACCGGGATTTGAACCTGGATCCATCTCAGGTGAATGGTCAGAACCCAGTGCTTAGACCACTGCTCAGTAACCTAGCAGATATAAGCATATGGTTAAAAAAAAAAAAAAAAAAAAAAAAAAAAAAAAAAAAAGAGAAAAATTCACGGATACTGTGAGAATGATATCACACAAAAATTTACAGTTGCAGTCTGCTGAGTAGTTGTTTAGAAACCAAATTTAGGTAAATGCTGCATTGGCATAAAAGCTGTGGTCCTTACCCTGAATATTATAGTGCTTGCAAATTTTATTTCTACACACACACATGCCATACTGAGAGCTAGCACAAAAAGTAAATCAACAAAAAATTCTATGTGATGCCCCCCTAACTCAGGATAAAAAAAGAAATCACAGTAGATAAAATACATACATTAATGATGTACAAATATGTCATGCCCATTTTTAATTTCCAGATGCAAACATCCAGACTTTTCAGATCCATTTAATAAGAACCTGAAATCTTAAGATCTTCAAATGGAGTTATTTGGTCTTCAAGTGAAGCAAAAAGTTCAATAATGTACACATACTTGGTTTTTACAAATTACTTAATACAAGAAAACTGCCAAAAGTTAACAAGTCAGTGCATCAAAGGACATTTCGTTGTTCAACTGCACTTCTTTCTATGAAACTGATAAAAATCAAAAAAAGAAAAAACTGTCTAAATGACTGTCACTCAAAAGTATGCGGATAATGAAAAAGAAAAACTTATATACTATAAAATTTTAAACAGGAAGTGATCATAAAATGATGTGATTAAGATGCATCTTAACACAAAACTTGAATGTTGTACACTAACAAAGCAAATGAAAAGTATTGACGTGACAAGCCTTAAGAAGTCATCATAAAACTTGCAAATTAGAACTAAAAAACTTTTTCTCTGCGTGAGAAGGTCTAACAGAAGAAGTAGATATCTCTGAAGTTAACATAATCCTTACCAAGACCCTTATGGAAACAATGGAAAAAATAGGTGGTACTAAAAGAGCAAACTTCCTATGTAGAAAAAAATTAAACAAACAAAACTGTTGATGCAAAAAGAAGGGAATGAAGATAAAGAAAGAAAATGTAACTTTCAAAGTGAAATACATAGAACTATGCAAGCAAGACAGTTCAAAAAGGTATCACTGGAGATATAAGGAAATTCAATTGTGAACTAGTGAAAAAAGCAACTGAAAACAACTGAAAGCTTGGAAAAAGCACAGAGACATCTCAGAAATGGAAGAAAATAGATTATGACACTCAGGAAAGAACATAGTACTGCAACATTGGTACTATACCGGCAAAATTTTGACTAGAGTAACTTTACACAAAACTATGTGAAAGTGATGATAAATCTATTCCACGCATAAAAAAATACAGCAGCACCAAAATTCCTTCCAACATGAAACAGAAGATATATCGAACTGCTGTGAATATTATGGGGAAATAGAAGCTATACTCGCCCAGGTTTTCACCAGGTCTCAATGAAGGGAAGATTCCTAATTAATGGAACAATACTACAATGATCCTGCTACATAAAATAGGAGACACAGAATCTCAAGAACTACATACCCTTCAGCCTACTATCAGCATGGTTCATACACTTTTTCAATCACAAAATTCCAGGACATTTGGATTTTTCTCCAGGACATACGATTCAAACACTCTTACTTAAAATATAGTGAAACCATAGGTCTGTTCAACCTGTAACCTACAGCAAATAACTTCCTACATGCTTGAGCAAACTTAATGCAGAATGTTAAAAATAATGCCTGCTGCAGCTAATCAGAAACATAGAATCACAGATACATACTGAAATATCAAAACTGTCACTGAAAATGTGACCAGGTTGAATATCTACTAAACTTTTATATGCAGTATATACTACACTGATTTTGAGAAAAATTTATTTTTCTATTTTTGCTTTAAAAGTTTAATTATTGAAGCAAATTACAGAATAAAAAACCTTCCATAAAACTCAAAAATGCATAGGTATGTGGCATTACTCTTGAAATGCTTTCATATACCACACAATCAATACATAAAATATGATTTATACTTAATTATTTTAAAATAATGCTTACATTGGAGGTGAAATATTTGTAACTTTTTCAAAAGACCAAAGGGATTGTTATTTCTTGAACACATAACCATGGGAGCAAGTATTTGTGTTACATTTTATTTAAGGAAAAAATTTTCAACATAACATTGATGCAGTAGCTATGTTTAAAATTTTTACTCAGCAGTAAACAAAGTATGCACAAAAATGTCCAATGTGAAATGAAAAAGAATAACGAGAAAACCTTGAGTCCAAGGGCTGTGTACAACTGCATTCATTAGTGATCAAGGCAATTTAACTGGGCATGATTAGAAAACTAATTATAGAAGATGCAAAGTGATTACTTAGCTCAGAAAATACTAAGAAATAACTAGATTTCAGTTTCTGATATTAGAAAGCAATCTGATTTTCTGGCAAATTTTTATATAAAGCATTCATTAGAAAATTTCAGTAAAGGTCAAAATAACCCACAAAAAAAAAAAAAAAAAAAATCAGCTATTTACTTTCCGCCAGTGGCTAAAAAGTATGTTACGAAAATTAACAAATGGCAGGAAAAATGTTTCCTGTAGCAGAAGGAAGGTGTTAGAGACAAAAAGATTTTCAAATCGCACAGTTCAAAGAAGAGATATAGAAGGAAACATGATACTCTGTGCCTTTTAGTGGAAGAATTTTGCATAATGGAAAAGTTTAAAACTAGCAAAACGCATTCTTCATAGCAAAAGTTATGCTAAGGAAAAACATTTTCAAATACGTCTCCCGGAAACAGAGATAGCAAGAAAAACATTTTGACCTTACAACCCCTAGGGGAGAGTTGTACATTACTTGAAGATGATCTTCATATTGTAGCAAAACTCTTATTCACTCTCCATCTTTATTACAGTGAATGGCATACAGTAAAAAAAAAATTCTCAATAGGGTTTTTAGAGGCAGAGATAGGCTGCAAATGGAAGTACACAAGCACCACCTAGCGGCAGAATTGTAAACCACAAACCTCCTCAAATGCAAACCTAAAGTGCTCTACAAGATAAATGGTATCTATCTGGTGTTAAAAGAAATTTTTAAATTGGACATTTAAAAGTCCAGATATTGAGAAAAATAGATTAAATATTTGCACCCCTAGCAGCAAAATTGTGCATTATTTTGAGAAGAAAATATGCATAAGGAGTTTTCACAGTTAGTAGTATCTAATCAAAAGAAAATATTTTTCAATCGGGTTTTTAGTCCCGCAGATATTGCTGTAAACGGAAACGTTAACTTATGCCCTCTAGTGGCACACTTGTGCTTTAAGAAATATTTGAAATTATATGAGAAACATTTCGCACCGAAAATGTTCTCCAACAAAAAAAATAATTTTTCAAATTGTACTCCAAGAAACAGAGATATGGACAAAAATAAGATATATGCATACGCCCCCTGGTGAAAAAATTATGCACTATTTTAAGCAGCAGGTATCCTCAAAAAGTTTTCCGAGATCAGTGGTATCGGTTCACAGTAGAATTTTTTCAATCGAGTTTCCAGCTCAGACTTTGTTGCAAATACATCAGAAGCAAAATCAAACACTTATGCCCCTGGTGGCCAAACCATTCTTTACCAAATATGAGAATTTATAAGCAAAATGCTTCCCCTCAAAACTGTATCCAGTGCAGGGAGAATTTTTAAATCAGACTTTAAGAAGTACATATTAGGAAAATTGCGATTTACATCTACGCGCCCTAGCGGAAATTGTGTTCGATATGTCATCGAAAGAAGAAAGAATTTTTTTCAATCAGATATTTAGAAGCAAATATATGAAATAAAACGCATTTTGAATTTTTTTCAGTCCTTCGAACAGACAAGAAAACCAACCACCATCCCGCATTTTGTATAGGGGGTGGGGAGGGATATTTGTCAGACATAAGTTATGTCAGTAGAAAAATCCTGAACTACAAAACGTCGTGCAGGAATGGATAAAATTCCAGGACATGTAACAGAATTTTAGGACATTTCCAGGACGGGTGCAAACTTATGCAATCAGCATGTGTGGGTGTACGTGATTTTCAAAGATGGATTGATAATGAATTCAGTCCATAGGACCTTCCACAGGTATGAGTGGACCTAGAAAATAATGCTGGCCCCACCAGCTTATGTTCTGCCAGCAATGGTTGAAGAGTGTTTGTTCTCCATTGTTTCTTGTCTTAAACACCAACGTTCAACGAAGCAGAAAACGTGACTCATCGGAGAAGGGGAGAAGGCAATCCTTTGCCAATCAGCAGAGGTCCAATTCCAATACTGCCATGCAAATGTAAGCCTTTTCCGCCGATGCACCTTCGTTAGCATAGATGCAGTGACCATCCGTCTGTATCTATGCTAATGAAGGTGCAATGTATCCCCATATGCAGCAGGGTTCACTAAACTGTCATTTTAGATACACTTCTGGTAGCCCCCTGGTTCATTTGGCCAGTGCATTACTTCACTGTAGCATGTCGATCGGCCCTCACACATCTTCGAAGCCGACATTCACCTCTCACATCAATGGCACATGGTGCTCTGCAGTTTCCACACCACTTATTTGCAATGGTGCCATTTCTCCAATCACGATACACTTTAACCACAGCAGCACACGAACAGTTCACAAACTGCGCTGTTTCAGAAATCTGCCACCCTTGGCCCGAAAGCCGATAATCATCCCGTTTTGCAAATCTGATAAATCGCTCCTCTTATCCATGACAGCAACGTGTGATATGTTTTCATATTGCTTATAGCACACCTTATATACACTCCAATCCAGCTTACAACACG
Organism: Macrothele yani; assembly: GCA_039090855.1. NCBI lineage: Eukaryota > Metazoa > Arthropoda > Arachnida > Araneae > Macrothelidae > Macrothele > Macrothele yani. Next base: position 101,570,922 of record CM077027.1, read on the forward strand.
TGCCTTCTTTCATTGGCTATGCGCCATTAGCGTTAAAAGCAGGAGGTGGTCACAATAATGTGACTCGACTGTGTACATATCATTACGCTGTTATCTGAGATTCAGAGGTTAGCTTCAAAAATAAATACAAACCACCAGGTAAATTTTTAACTGGTTATTTACTTACTGTTCCATTTCAAACTTCTCCATTTACAGCGAACTTGACACACAACACGGGCTTCACTGACATCCATCACACGATGTACACAAGACCTATACTTCATACTCATAATCTTTTTCTCATGCAGACACTCCTGAATAAGATCCTCCCATGACTTCCTTGGCCTTCCTCTGCCTTTCTTTCCTGCCATTTTTGCTGAAAAATTTTCTTAGTAAGCATCTTGTTACTCATGGCCAAACCATCTCCACCTTGCTAACAACATTTTGCTTCACATTACACAACTGCAACACATCTTCATTCCTCACATGATCAGATAGGTGGCGATCTTAATGACAGATCGGTTTGCGTCCATGGGGCGCTCCACTAGACAACAATGGCACGCACGACAGCAACAAGGGCCTCTGTGATTCTTGGAAACTGATGAAATTTAAGCTTCAGTACAAAGTAGTGTAGAGATAGCAGCTAGTTCTGTGTGACATTGGCAAGAAGATCCCAACTCATTGAGTTTTGTTCCAGAATCCTTTGGTGAATAACCAACTGGAACCGTCAGCTGTGGGCTAATCCCCCACACTGGTCTCCTTGCCTGATTAAAGAGACTCAAATTATTACATACACCTACCTTATAACATGTTGCTCCAACTTTTGCCCTCACAACAGCAGTCAGATGTCTTGATAAGGATTCAAATCAGGTGTTGAGAACACAGAGGTGGTATTGCCACCCATGCAGAAAGGATCACCTTCACTGAGCATCCACAGTTGCCAGTGCGGGTTGGTGGGCTCTAACAGATCTTTCTGATTTGTCCCACAAATTCTCAATGGGCTTGAGATATGGCAATAGGGGAAGCCATGCGAGTGTGGTAAACTCACTTGAATGCTCCTGCAGTCAATTGTTCACCACTCAAGAAGTACATGGTTTGGTTTTGTCCTCTTAAAAGCTGGCACATGGTGCAGGAAAAGAATCATTATGAACAGGTGTAGATGGTTGGCAAGGATCTTCATATCTTTGTACCAGTGACAGAAGTCTTGTCAGAAAGTACATGGTGTGGTCTTGTCCTCTTGAAAACTGGCACATGGTGCAGGAAGAGAATCATGATGAACAGGTGTAGATGGTTGACAAGGATGTTCATATCCTTGTGCCGGTGACGGAGGTCTTGATGGGTACGAAGGCCCATGTAAATGCACCACAAACTGTTACATTGTCTCCACCTGCCTGTATAACATCAATTTGGCAAGCTGGGTCCATCGTTTCATGTGGTTTACATCACACACGCACCCTCCCATCACCACGATAGAGTTGAAACCGTGATTTTTTCAGAAAAGACGACATGTTTTCAGTCCTCTGCACTCCAGTAGCGACAAGCCTTTCCAAACTGCAGCCTAATCTTTAGGTGCATTGCAGTGAACAAGGAGACATGATGTGGACATTGACTGCCACAGCTGTTTTTTTCCATGGCACAATAAGTCTTTGTGCATCCATTTGTGAGCACGCTTTCATTAAATTCTGAGATTATGTGTTCCACAGTAGCCATGCAATTCCTTGTAACAATGTGGGACACTATAAGCTCACCTCAAAAGTCAAGCTTATGGACACATTTCTCTGTTGGTTGGAAGTTTTGCCATATTTCACATAGTCTTAGTATACATGTGTGACAGTCTGGCATGGAAATCCCAACAGTTCAGCAATCAAGGTGATTGAACAGCCAGTCTTCCTCACATTTACTATCTGGCCACAATCAAACTCACTTATGTTGCTGTTTTTACCCATTATTTCTTTTTGGGACTGTTTTCCAATGTGTAGAGATCTGCTGTATTAATAGGCATTGCCAGTTTTAGTGTCAGACTTGACTGGATGTGATGCTTCCATTTTGCATATTATTCTTGGGGTGTATATAATAATTAGCCCATTCAGTACAGAAACACATGAAAAATTGTACAGTATAAGAATAACATTGTTCACAGTAAGTAATTTAACATTAAAGTTCTTTTAATCTGACTTTTAGAAGGGGTGGAATAAAAAAAAAACATGTCATCTAGCCCAAAAACTTTACATCAATAGGGGATAACTATGATCATCATTCTCATAGTCCCAGCTATTCAAAACAAAAACCTTTCTGAATCTGATTCACCAGTATCATACCTGCAGATCAACAAAGTAATAATCATACACTATTACCACACTATGTATAACTCTGATCTATAGGTATAGTATTTCTTCATCTACAAGTTGGGTTTGAAACATATTTAGTTAGTCTCCAAAAAAAAAAAATGTTCTTGTGGGAAAATTAATTGCACATCTCAGAATTGAATTTTTGTTGAACAATATAGCAATTTAGAAATGGTAACACAAAATCAACATTCAAAACTGTTTTTATTACATTTTTTTATACAACTTTCAATAAAGGAGTGAAATAAAGTGTTTTTGATACTTTAAGTAAATAAAATCCCCACAACACAGGCAAATTATTAAATAGGATAAAGCAGCAAAAATCTATGCAAATGAATATTTATGGTACAAATTAAATGACTATAAACAATGCCACATGGAACTGAAAGCTACAGCACTCAGGACTTTTACATAAACTAAAAACAGTTTTAAATACATATTTAGCTGTACAAAGTCAGGAACGTCAGGAACTCTAATAGTTACAAAGGTAACTGAAATTCCACATCTAAAGATGCAGAACGTGCTAAACCGACGATAGTCGATAATCGTACAACCTGGAAAATGAAGTTTTGAAATTAGAATTTTTAATCAGTTCTTAATTTTAGTTTATTTTATTTACTGAACACAAACATGTTATAAATTTGCCACATTAATAATAAATCAACAAAACTTAAGAATCAGAATCTCGGATGCAAGGCATGTAATGGAACTAAGATTTGATCATTACGGCATCTCAAAAATGATTTCATGGAAAGTGTTTAATCTCTGGGAGGTCATCACAAGAACTTGCACTTAAGAGAAACAACAGTTGTCATCAAAGTAGGTTCAAAAAGTTCTTGAAACTCCTTTTTATACAGGAAGCAATAATATTACCATTATTTACACCGCATTTCCTTCAAAATAGTTTCCTTGGGCAGCTGCACACTTTTGCCAACTTCCATAAAGCTGTTTGAAACATCCCTGGAATCCCTTCTTTGAAACCTGAAACCTCTTTCAGCATCATTTTTTATGATGTCCTCGACACTCGTGAACATTGTCCTTTAAGGGCAGATTTCAGCCGTGGACACAAGTAAAAACTGGGTGGTGGAAGTCAAGAGAATATGGAGAATGCTTCAGTGACATATGGTGCTTTGCGAGGTACCATTTTACTATTAGGGATCAATGTGCAGGTGCACTGTTATGAAGAAGAAACCAACGGTTTGTTGTCCATTTCTCCTGATGTTTCCTTTGGATTGCATCCCTGAGGCCCAGAATACCGATGCACATTTCTTTATTTACAGTCTCGCCTTCTGAAACGCATTCATGGTGGGCAAGGTCCTGAGAGTCAAATTACTTTTCCTTTATTTTTGTCTAAACAGGGTTTATGTTTTTGAGACGATGTTGATTTACATTCACAGGGTTGATGTTTCATACAGGAATCGGACAAACACCATTTCTCAACTCTTGTGGCGATTATTTTTCTTTGAAAATTGCCATCTTAATCAGCCATAGCGATCAGGTCTTCAGCAAGGGTCATTCCTGTTTCTTGTTGTTCAGGAGTCGGCATTTTTGGAACCTAGTGTTGACAATGTAATGCATGTTCAAATCATAGTGGAGAATGTTGTGAACACTTCCAACTGATGTTCCTACATTTGATGATATTCCCTTTACACTTTTTCTTCCATCACATTGGAAAATGTGGCATATGCACTCAAATTTTTCAGCGGTTGAAGAGGTACATGGATCATCATCATCAACATTCACATGACCACCACAAACACTTATGGCTCGCTTCAACTTGCAGTATTTTTCTAGTCATTCACCGTATGCTTGATGAAGTATGGCTATGTCTCTGATGGTCAAATTTGGCAGAAAACACAAAATTTGATATTTACATGTTGCCGAGTCCAACATTTTCAACTGCGTTGTTACTAAATGCACAGTAAATAAAACAAAAAAACACAGACAGGAAGTGGGATTGCACTACTTGCCATCAGATGACATCATGGGTGCTGCCAACCTCTGAAACCAAAAAAATTCCCTGAACAATTCTTCATTCCCACAGTTATGAATGATTCTGGGAACTTTTTGAACCTGCTATGAAACCACGTGATAAATTTAGGCATGAGCACATAATCATAAAATACATAATAAGTATTAAAACTTTAAAAACACACTTAAGTAAAACATGTTTAAATACGGAAGCTTTCAACTGATAACTTCAGTCTTTTTCATCCTAGGGAAGGATGGATGACAGTAAGTGTTTACCAAATTCATAATGTTAGATTCATTATTTTTCTTTTAGACCTGATTTCCATAGTAATGGAATAGAAAAGGGAGAATCAAAATTACAGTTTTGGGGGCTGAGGAAAATTTCTGAACTTTCCTAATAACAAAATGAAAACCAATCGACGAACAGGGCGATTCATTTAGTGTCAGTAAATACAAGTTCAGCAGAAGTGTCCTCCAAAAGTTTGGGTGGCGAGTTAGAGAGTGCATGGAAAATTCTGCCTCTTCACTGGCAACCCTAACTTTGGAGGACACTTCTGTCAAACCTTTATGGCTTAAAGTCAAACAAATTGCCCCATTCATCAATGAGTTTTCACTTCATTATCAGGAAAGTGAAAATTCCTGTAAATCCTATCTATATCACTAAGCTGTTCTCTGAGATTCAGCGGTTAGCTCCAAAAAGAAATACAAACTACCAGATATTTTTACTTATTGCTGTCGTATCAAACTTCTCCATTTACAGCGATTTTGACATACAACTCGTGCTTCACTAATATCCATTACACGCCGTACACATGATCCTTTATACTTCATACTCATAATCTTTTTCGCATGCAGACACTCCTGAATCTGATCCACCCATGTCTTCCTTTGGCCTTCCTCTGCCTTTCCTTCCTGCCACTTGGGCTGAAAAGATTTTCTTAGTAAGCATTTCATCACTCATTCTTTCAACATGGCCAAACCACCGAAGCATATAGGTCTCCACCTTGCTAAAAACATTTTGTTTCACATCACACAACTGCAATACATCTTCATTTCTCACACAATCATATCGTGTCTTGCCACAAACCCCACATAAGTAACGCATTTCTCCCGCACACAAACGACTCCTATGTTTCTTCTGCAGTACCCAGGTTTCACTACCATACATCACAGTAGGAACAATTACACTTTCAAACACAGCCATGCGGGACTCTCTAGAGAACCCATCATTCCTGTGAAAACCTCCCAGAGCAGCTATGACTTTCAAAGAAGAATTCACTCGCCTACTGATTTCACCATCCAACTTGTTCTCTCTGTCAAACATGCTTCCTAAATACACAAACTCACTTACCTGGTCAATCACAGTGCCATTTATACTTACATTACATTCAGTGCTACCTGTTCCTCTCTGAAACACCATAACTTTGGTTTTTCCCTTATTTATACTCAGTTTGAATTTCATGCAAACTTTGTGCATCTGAGTCAACATACTCTGCAACTCACTTTTGGTCTCTGCCAACAAGACAGTGTCATCAGCATACAGCAATCAGCACACACGGATATCACCAAGATATAAACCACTATTATCTATTTTGGCATCACGCATGCATGCATCCATAAATATATTAAACAGCCATGGTGACATTACACAACCTTGCCTAACTCCTGCACCAATGGAAAACCATTTTGATAAAACACCATTCACTCGTACACAAGCTCTACTACCAACATACATGGCTTTTACACTATTAAGTAGATTCCCAGTAACACCATATTCATTCAATACTTTCCACAAAAGTGTCCTATTCACTCGGTCATAAGCTTGCTCTAAATCTATGAAGGCAATAAAAACTTTTTTCCCCAACAGCCAGAAACTTTTCAATCATAGTGCGTAATGCAAAAATCTGGTTAGTGCAGCCTTTACCAGGCATAAAACCACTCTGAACATCCCACACTTTCAATGATGTAAGACCCCATACTTTTTCAATAACAACCTTACCAAACACTTTCCCTGGCACACTCAGTAGGCTAATACCACGATAGTTCTTGCATTCAGTCTGATCACCTTTTCCCTTATACAAGGGAACAACGATAGCATCCTTCCAATCCCGAGGGACCATTCCTAACTTCCAGCACAACTGGCAAAATTCAGTTAACCAGTCAATTATAGAGTCACCACCATATTTCAACATCTCTGCAGTTATACCATCAACTCCTGGAGCCTTACCATTCTGAAGAGATTTTAGAGCTTTACACACTTCTTCTCTTGAGATCCCTCCTGTGCTTTCATCCCTCATTGTGACACCATCTGCGTCTGTCTCAGAATCATCTTTGCTTTCCTGATCTAATAACTCACAGAAGTATTCACCCCATCTGTCACTTAACTCATTGGGCTCCCATAACATTTCCCCAATCTTATTCTTCACACAACTTACAACTTTGTTTCCCCTATTTTTCCTGAGTCTCATGTACTTCCAAAAGGACTTCCTATCTTTCCAAAAAGCCAGTTCATGCCTTTCCACTTTCTCTTTCCTATCTTTTGCCTTACTGTGGTGAACCAGCTTAGCAGCTTCACGCTTCTTACAGCGATATTCATCCACAGAGACTCTACCTTGCAACATCCCCAAATAGGCTTCCTTCTTTCTCTTTACTGCCTCTTCAATCTCACTATTCCACCAAGCATCACCTCTATTGTTACCCACTATTGTGGTGCCACAGACCTCTTTAGCAGCAGTGACAACACAGTTCTTAAAACATTCCCACTTGTTTTCTACATCCTTCTCACCAGACTTCAGCTCCTTTAGTCGTTCTCTGAGTAAGTCAGAATACCACTGATGATCTTCAAGGAGCCTATCAACCTTTATTCTTTCTATCCTGGGTCTCTTTCTATTCCTTTTCCTCCAACCAACATTATGTTTCACTCATGACACTACCAAGTAATGATCAGAACCAACATCCGCACCTCTCATCACACGGGTGTCAACAACTAAGTGCTTCAAACGCTGATCGTAGACAACAAATTCTATCACACTCTTTTGACCAAGAGTACGATTTTCCCAAGTATATGTGTGGATATACTTGTGGTTGAAAAATGTATTAGATACACACAAACCATTCTCAATGCAGAGTTCAATTAATCTTTCACATTATCATTCACACAAGGATCATTAAACTTACCCAGAACATTGTCAGAAATTGCATTCTGCACACCTACTCTAGCATTGAAATCCCCTGCTATTATAACTTTTTCTTTAGCACCAAACTGGCACAAAACAGCTTTTAGCTCATTCCAGAAATCTTCCTTCTTATCAGAAGGTTCCGAGTCACAAGGAGGATACACTACAACAATTACGATTCTCTGAAGTTTCGCTTTCAAATGAATCCAGAGAATTCTCTCACTTACACAACTATAGTGAATCAAGTTGTTCTTCATCTTTTCACTTAAAATCACACCTACACCCACCTGTCCTCTCATATTATCCAATACTCCAGACCACACACTCACTGTGCCATTCACTTCTTCTACCCCAATTTCCTTCTTTTTGGTTTCACTTACAGCTGTTTTTTTAATTCTCCCTTTGGTATTCAATTACTGTGGAAATCAGTTTTAAAAGAAAAATAACAAATGCAACATTGTGGGTCAGGCAACCACTTACCATTGTTCATCCTTTCCTAGGTTGAAAATGACTGAAGCTATCAATTGAAAGCTTCTTTATTTAAATGTTTTTTAAAGTAACTAAGTTAATTTTTATTTAATACTTGGTATATAAACTAAACAAACTCTTACAAGTATCCTAGGCCAGGAGAAATAGTTCACACCTATTTAAAGTCATTGGTTCCAACAAACAGAAAAAGCCAGGAATGCAAAATTAAACATTCAAATGAAAGTGCAGCCATAACAATTTGTTTGTAATTAAAATCTTGTGAAAATAACTTAAAATGCTACATGTAGCCCTTTTCACTGTCAATTGTGTATTCTTAAAAACTTGTGAGAAATTAGAATAATGATGCCATTAATTTCTGTTTATGGGCTATTTACCTAATGCTTGATCTGCAAGAAGAAAATCTCCCTAGAAACATTTTCCATATTTTTAAATGAAAAACATTCGTTCAGTGAGAACAAAAATGAATACATAAACCATGCATATTAATTACGATAAAAAAAGAGTAATTTATCAACTGCAATAAAATGAGACTTACTTCACAATTGGAAACAAGGTCACCACAAAAATGAATACATAAACCATGCATATTAATTACGATAAAAAAAGAGTAATTTATCAACTGCAATAAAATGAGACTTACTTCACAATTGGAAACAAGGTCACCAATTGAAATTACTTTTGAATACAAAAGAAACAATAACTGAATACATAATATTAAGAGTAATAATGTTACTTCACAAGTTTTTTTTTTTTTTTTTTTTTTTGTGTTGACCAAGGTTTTGTTGGGGCTCTGGCTTAGCTTCTTCAGGATGAATGGCGTGTAAATATTTAAATCACATGTAACAATCAACAGTGTTTACGGTCACAGGATTTTGTTAGTTGATTCCATGCGCTTGATACAAATGGTGTGGCTGCCTTGTCATTGACTACAACACAACATTCACACCATTTCAACCAATCACGAGGAAGTAACTAACAACAAGTTAGTAAAATCATGCAATGCATTGATTACAATACGCTTTCCAACATACCAGAAATCATCACTCAAGTTATGAGGATAATGGCTGTGGAATAAATCTCGGTCCTTTGCTCTGACCTTTGATCCCATTTCGATTATATTCAACAGAACCGGTTCAGTATACCTCTAAAATAACATGATAAAAGTTTTGTTGCAATCAAAGCATTTTTACGTAAGTTATGATGCATAAGGGCTATGGAATAGATCCTGCTCCTGTATCCTAACCTTTGACCCCATTTTCAATAGGATTCATCCCCAGGTAGTCCCCTACCACATACTAAAATTTCATCAAAATCGAACCTTTTTTACGTTAGTTATGATGCATAAGAGCAGTGGAATGGATCCTGCTCCTATGTCCTGACCTTTGACTCCATTTCGTTCACTTTCATTAGGGTTCCTTACCACATACTAAAATTTAATCGAAATCGAACAATTTTTATTTAGGCAAGTTATCGTGCGGACGGACATACGCACACAACGCGTGACGTAATGAGGCAGATGGGAATCGCAACCATCTGCTCGCAAGAGTGTGACGTCATAAAACTTTAATAGGATCCACACACAACGCGTGACGTAATGAGACATATGGCGTGACCACGCGCCAACATCTCAATCGCAAGATTGTGACATCATAAGATTTCTAAGCATGGGTAACATTAATGGGACGACGCCATGCCACTAAAAACGTGGTAATTTGGGGTGGTTATTTAACCCACTAAATGAATTTTCCTATAGTCGAGATCAAGCTAAATCAATTTCTAGTACCAGAAAACGGTAAGTTAACGACTTTCATCAAAATTGTTAGAGCCGTTTTCAAAATAAAATTTACATACATACAAGAATTGCTCCTTCAATAGTATGGGATAAGGGCAATGGAATGGATCCTGATCCTATGTACTGACCTTTGACCCCATTTTGTCCATTTTTCAATAGGGTTTGTCCCCAGGTGGTCCCCTACCACATATTAAAATTTCATCGAAATATTTTTACGCACGTTATGACGCATAAGGGCAAAGGAATGCATCCCACTCCTATGTCCTGGCCTTTGACCCCACTTCACCCATTTTCAATAGGGTTCATTCCCAGGTGGTCCCCTACGACATACTACAATTTCATCGAAATCGAACCATATGTACGCAAGTTGTGATGCATAAGAGCAATGGAATGCATCCCGCTCCTATGTCCCGACCTTTGACCCCACTTCACCCATTTTGAATAGGGTTCCTTCCCACATACACAAGTTTCATCGACATCGAACCATATCTATGCAAGTTATGATGCATAAGGGCAATGGAATGGACATCGCTCCTATGTCGTGACCTTTGACCCCATTTGGTCCATTTTCAATAGGGTTCGTCCCCAGGTGGCCCCCTATTACATAGTAAAATTTCATCGAAATCAAACCATTTTTACGTGAGTTATCGTGCCGACAGACAAAGCTGGAGCATATATGCTTCTTCAACCTACGGTTGGAAAGCGTAAAAAACCAGTGACCATAAACACCGTTGGTGATGCCACATGTGATTGCAGGGATCATAGCATACTTCTGGAAAATTTTAGGTTGGAATTTTAGGAATTTTAGGAATTTTTAGAAAAATTTTAGGAAAATTTTAGGAGTGTATTTCAATAAAAACTAGATGTATATTTGTATACATCTAGTAAAACAACTTTGTATACATTGTAAAGAGTTTGCTTCACACCCTTCAACCATATATACTGATAGACTGCGCATGACATCAAAATTTCTGGCTCCAACATAAAATCACATGACAACAGTCAAAAAGATGGGTTACACCTGCTGTGCTTATGGTTGCTCTGAGCGATATAGTAAAGAAAGTTCTATGATTTTTCATGGGTAAGAAACGAATTAAATACCTAAGTCAATAAAGTTCAATTACTTAACCAGAAACTTGCAGCTATTGATATAAAAATATAGTAACTTAAGAAAAAAAAATGGAATGCATGTTCCAAATTCTTCGCAAATGTTCATCACATTATAAATCACAAAATGTAAACAACCCGTTCATGCATGTATATAGCTCATAAGTAAACTTACCTGAAGAGTTTTCATTATATATGAGGCGCATTCACATAATACACTGAAAACACTGAAGTTCTGCAATGTAAATTAGTAATCATAACAGCATTTTTACACGAAATTTGAGTCTGATGATGACGTGCCCAATGTTTGAGCCATGGCGGCTTTGATGCAGCTATTGCCAATGCGCAGTCCATTAGTATATATGGTCGAAGTTCACACCCAAATTTTTTGCATAACGTCTAATGTCTAAAGTTTAAGTATGATTTACTTCTAATGTTCATCTTTTCACGTGTTATTATCATATTCAAGTATATTTACCACATTCAAGTTTCACTTTGAACATTAATATGCTGTTTAACCAGAAGCAATTCACGATTTTCACAGAAAGTTTTCAGGTTTCACATTAAATTATAATATCCTAAAAAGGTAATTGAAAACCAAGAACTATGTACAATTGTTCACTGAATTACTTTTTTCATATTATTGTTTTAACCTTTTCTGATACGCCTATCTTTTTCTGCTTCCACCACAACTAATTTACTTTGTTTTCTTTATTTCAGCTGAACCTTGTATGATCAAGTTAGAGGCAACTGCTATTTCAACAGTATTTTGTTTTTCTACAGCTTTTCTCATTCTTTCTGTTCCCTCTTGAATTACTGCTAGGGAGGCTTCTTTATCTTTTTTAAGCCTATTTATTTCTGCATCATTTTCTTTTATTTTGTCATCAAACTCAGCTTTTCTTTTTTTCTCTAGCTGCTTTTCCTTATTTTCCCTCTCTTTCTGCTTCCTTTCTTTTACCTTTTTTGATTGTTCTTCCTTCAGCTTATCACAGGGTTCGTACTCTTTTTGGGGGAAAAAATTCAAGGACTTTCCAGGCCTTTTCCAGGCCATATACAAAAAATTCCAGGATGATTACTACGCTTTACAGTATCATGCTCAAATTAGTTTTAAAAGCAATTTCAGTTTTAAGTAATAAAAATGATGAAAGATGCAAATGGATTAGGGATGATAGGGGGGAAGGGAATAGAACTGTCCATAATTAGCATGTTCTCGTTGCGCTAGGCGCTTAAGCACTGCTGAATTCAGTCAGACCCCCAATGGTCAAATGATTGAAATGTGCTGATGTTCATGGAATGAAATGGTTGATCAGCTATGATAACCGCATAAAGTTCGAAGGGGGCGATTTCTTTTTTACGTTATGCAACATTCTACATTACTCCAGTATTTATCTTGTCATCATCAACAATAGCAATGTAACTAAAACTTACGATCGCGGATATCGGCCAACTGAAAATCTGCCATACAACTAAGGGATACAACACACAGGTATCATGTTACAGTGTATTGTAATTGAAAAAAAAAAAGATTTCAGAAATTAAAATCGAAAAAAAAAAAACTTTCAGAAATTAATATCAAGTCATGGTGTTTCAAAAATCCGCTTTCCTTTATAATGTTTAAAAACATGTAATGTTTTTTCTTTTTTACCTGTCATGTATAATAAAATGGGTTGATTTTTTTATGGAATCAGACGTCCATATGTCCTCGTCTGAGTTCACACGTTAGCTACTGTGTACAAGTAGACATATTTTTTCAGCTCAAAAATATGTAGTTTTGTATGTATTCACAGTATAACTCATTCCGTATTCCCACAGAACAAAATTCAGCAGATACAAATGAAGAACATCAAGACCCACCCAACACCATGTTTCCGATTGTCTGCTGTTTATATTCAAGAAATGCGAATATGGATCAATGGTGAATGCAGCAACTATGGTTTTTATTTATTACCAAGAAAAAAAAGGAGCCTGAAAGCTGTAAAGCTGAAACGGATATTTCTTCCCCTCCCGAAAACATTCCGATTAAGTTCAAACAGCAGGAGCACGCGTACACGCACACTCAACTTCTGGAATGTCCTGATGGAACGGCTTCTTTTCATTTGGCACATCGCCATAAATCACCACCTGCAGCTCACTGAAGTGTCTTCCTCCTTCACATTAACTATAGGAGAAAACGCAAAAAAAAAAAAAAAAATGCTGCCCAATTTTCGACAAAATGACCAAATTTACGTCATAACGTTGCAATTTACTAAAATACGTTTATCTGCTGAATTTCGCCTAAATCCATTGAAAACTTTTTAATTAGATTTTTTTATTAAAACAGTAACTCAGACATCTGAATAAAAATGTATGTTCGTAATTAAAATAGAGTCCATATCATCACAGAAACAAAATTTAAGGATCACTCTGTTTAAATAAACCATGGCATCTAAAAAAAAATAATTTGCTTGCTTTTCCCGTAATTTATAATTGCCGTTTCTTTTTTTTTTTTTGAATCCGATTTTGCAACGGAAGATTTTTTTTTTTTTTTTTTTGCATCTGCTTAAGTTTCAAACGGAATTCGGCGAAATTTGCACTAGAACTTTATTGTGATGTATTTTAACCACTGTAAAAATTTTACTGTGTTATTTTCAAAATTCCGGAAAATGGATTTCTGAAAATATCTCTTAGTCCTTTTGAGCCGTGGAAGTGATAAACAGGTGTTTGCTTTCTTCCCAACCAAGGTCTTCGGATCAGCGCTCCTAGCTGTCAATCAACCGTTGCTTTGGTAACACACTTTCTGCTCAAGGCTCACTGTCTAAAGAGGCACACATAATAAAAATTTCCAATGCTAACTTTTTAAGTTTTAAACCGATTCAAATGGAATTTTGGGAGTGAGCTTCTGTAATCCAATTATAGTAAATGTAAAAATTTCAGCCACTTTTGTGAAAAATTCGCAAAGATAGTTTTCTTATTTTTTATCATAAGTAGCCGAAGTCTCTTGAGGGGTGGGCCGGAAGCAAGCGTCTTAATGCAATAAACAAGGAGCAGATGAATGTGTTGTTCAGGCATACTCTTCACTGGTGGATGCCAGCTGACTTGGTAAACACGCGACCCCCCTTGCAAATGCTAAATGTCTCTTATTTCCCCTTCTGTTGTTCTCAGTAGTTGTCGGACGGACATCAAGCTCAGGGCTAGAGAATGCATCAAGCTCCCCTTCCCTAACAGACCTGCTAGTAATCATCCAATTTTATTGCACTGGAAGTAGTGCTTCCCCCCCCCCCGCCAAATTAGGATTTGGGCACATCCGAAACACCACTGTAGCCGGCGGTTTCTTTGAGAACAGAGGAGAGGAACTTAAAAAAATTAAGGGGTAACAGTCAGTAACACGATTTCCTAAAAGGGCATTTTTTTTAAGCACTAATTTCAAATTTCAAGGCTTTTCAAGACAGCATTAAAAAAATACCGGTTTTCCAGGATATTCCAGGCCTTGAAAACGTAATCATGATTTTCCAGGACTTTCCAGGTTTTCAAGCACGCGTGCGCACCCTGTTATCAACATACTCTTTATAAAATTTATGTGAATCACGAACACTATTTAACAAATTTATTGTTATGGGAATTTCTTGTTATGGGAACTTTTTTTCTTTATGATGCGCTTTTACTTGTGAAAAGCCACTATTAGAAATATTGAAAATTTCTGAACACAATATACACTTAGCAGAAAATATTGTTTCAGTTGCAGAACACCATTCTTTCAACTTCACTCCGTCCAATTCTTTGGCGAGCCACGCATCTTGAAATTTCGTTTTGGATTTAGGCATCTTAAACACTTGTATTACTAACCAGAAAATGAAAGGGAAGTACAAAAACACGTTCCAATATTGCAAAACCAGACAACTTCCCGAAATTTGGCTGCGAGGATGTCAGAAGATATGAAAAAAAAAAAAAAAAAAGCAGGTCACCACTAGAGAACTGAACCTGCACAGAGAACACCATAAAAGACGTAAAACCAGAAACTATCATACGCATCTCACGCAAGTTCAGTCAAAGCGAGTCGGAGCCGAGATATATTGCGCATCGAAGGTCGCTGTCGCCGACGCATGATCGAAGGTCAATGATCACGTGCTCTACTGCCTGCCAAGATAACTCAGCTACCATCCCATCGTCATTACCGGAGGTTACGGAAGAAGACCACGTTTCCTCTTTGCTTCCACTCACCTGCGGTTTACAATAACAAAACATCAGCAGAAAGAGGAGGTTCCACAAGGCATGTACAAAAATAAAGTACGATCTTCTGCGTGCCACGGGTTCGTCTGCAAAGCGCAAACCAGGGGTGAAAATGACCCCTCCCTTTTCCCTTAGATCTCTTGTTACTCTCGAAAACTGTTCGAAGGCAAAAAAATGGAACGCCCGCCCCGAAGCAAGTGCATCTCGATGGCGTCATTTTTCCCTCCCTTCAGCAGCACAGCATATAGGCTGTGTTTCTACAATAAGGATGCACTAACCAGAGTTTTACCTTACCGTAATGGTAAATTTATTGGCGTTAATAACGGTTGTTTTTAATAAAAATAAGCTTACGAAAATTTTAGGATGAATAGCAAATTTTAGGTCTAATTTTAGGAATTTAAGGAGGGTCACAAAATTTTAGGAATTTTAGGACGAATGCGATCCCTGTGATTGGAATATTTACATGACATTCAGCCTGAAAAAGCCGAACCTAAGCCCAATGAAACCTTGGTCAACAGAAAAAATAAAATATTTGTGATGTAACATTGTTACCCTTAATATTAGACTTTGTAATACACAGTCGAGTCACATTATTGTGACCACCTCCTACTTTTGATGTCAACAGTCCGTAGCCAATTAAAGGAGACATGTTGTGAGCTGGCTTGGAGGGTATATATGGTGTGGCAATCTGAAAACATATTACTTGTTGCTGTCATGGATAAAAAGAGTGATTTATCAGATTTGCAAAAAGGAATGATTATTGGCTTTCAGGCCAAGGGTGGCAGTATTTCTGAAACAGCGCAATTTGTGAACTGTCTGTGTGCTTCTGTGGTTAAAGTGCATCGTGATTGGAAAAATGCCACCATTGCAAATAAGTGATGTGGTAACTGCGGAGAACCAAGTGACATTGATGTGAGAGGTGAACGTCGGCTTCAAAGGTGCACGAGGGCCGATCGTCATGCTATAGTGGAGCAACTCACTGGCCGAATGAACCAGGGGGCTACCGGAAGTGCGTCTAAAACAACAGTTCAGTTAACCCTGCTGTGTATGGGGGCTCCAATGCAGACAGATTGTCAATGCACCTACGCTAATGAAAGTGCATCGGCAGAAAAGGCTTACATTTGCACGGCAGTATCGGAATCGGACCTCCACTGATTGGCAAAGGATTGCCCTCACCGATGAGTCATGTTTTCTGCTTCATTGAACAGATGGATGTTGGCATATAAGGTGAGAAACATTGGGGAACAAACACTTCAACCATTGCTGGCAGAACACAAGCTGGTGGGGGTAGCGTTATGGTCTGGGGAATGTTTTTGTGGCATTCACTGCGTCCACTCATACCTGTGGAAGGAACTATGGACCGAATTTGTTATGAATCCATCCTTGCAGACCACGTACACCCATACGTGCTGATTGTCTTCCCTGGGGCGGATGGGATCTTCCAGAACGCATCTGTAGGATCACCTCCATCCTGTTGTTCGCTCTATGGATCCTCCACCACACACCCTCTAGCAGCTGTCAGATGCACTGCAGTCTCTATGGCTCCACATACCTGTGAACACCTTCCAGCACCTTATTGAGTCACTAGCTGCTGTCCGCACTGCACACGGCAATTACTCTGGATATTAGCTGGTGGTCACAATAATGTGACTCGACCATGTAGTCATGAGAGCTGCCCTATCAGTGGTTACCCATTGATTGTGTGTTTTAGTGTCTAAAAAAATATCACTCTCCTCATCCAAATCATTTGTAATCAAATCTCTTACAATTTCTGGTCCAGGGCAATCCCTATAGTTACCTAACATAAGTAAGGAAACAGCAAAACACTTAAAATAAATTGTAGTTATTAGATATCTATTTGAGAGTGAAATCAAGACGTCAAGTAACGGCAGACGACCATTGTTTTCAGTCTCACAGCTGAATTGAATGTGAGGATCAATGGAATTTATAAGTCTGACTAATTTTGGAATTTTAATTTTTTTTTCCTTTCTATAGAACAAAACTAACGTCTACATATATTGTATCCATACATAAAGTTTCACAAGCTAGACATTTTTTTCTTAAAACTGACACATCTAGATCTCGCATCATATATGTGACAGGTTAGACCTGTCTGTTCATAGAACTGATTTTTGAAATTCCAGAATTAGCCAAACTTATAAATGTTATTAATCCTCACATTCAATTCAGCTATGAGACTGAAAATAATGGTTGCCTCCCATTGCTTGACATCCTTGTTTCACACTCAAATGGATCTCTCATAACAACAATTTATCATAAGGCTTTCGCTGTTTCTTCATCTCCACATGCCAAATCTAGTTGTCCTTGGCAACAGAAACTCACTACCTTTTCACTGTTACGTATATCATGTAGTACATATATTAAAAAAAATGAAGACCATTTGAAAAAAAGAACTTGATTTTCTTATGTGTTACAGCACAAAGAGGGTACAACCTTTCCATTATAAACAAGGCTCTAATAAAATTCCAGAAACTGAAGCTTATCTCCACATTAGCTCCTATTGTGCATCCATTACAAGAAAATTTTGCCACTGTTCCATTTTTCTGTGACTTTGCTACCAAATTTTCAAAAATTCTCAGAACTTTTAATTTTAAGGTGATTTTTAAACCCTTAAACAAAACAAGTTTTGTTTTTTTTTTTTTTTTTTTGGATCAAAGGATCATGTTGGAGATAAAAATTCATAGGGAATTTATCAAATCCCATGTGAATATAGTATTTTGTATATAGGACAGACCTATAGGGCCTTGTGTTATCAATTGAAGGAGCACAAGATCTACATTCGAAACTATGACCTAAAGAAATCATCAACGGCTAAGCACTGTTATGAAAATGATCATAGATTTCTCTTTAAAGAGGTGAAACTAATCAACTAGCCAGATTCAACCACCAAATTTGATATTTTAGAAGCTTTCCACATACATAAACCTTCACAACTTATCAACGACATGGCATCACACCATTTCTATCAAGCACATGGAAGCAACTAACAAAAACCAGTGACTGTCAATACTGATGATACCACCTGCTGATTGGAGTATTTATGTGTCATTTGTCCTGAAGAAACTGAGCCAGAGCTCTGCAAAGCCTTAGTCAACATGAAAAATAAAATATTTGGGAAGAAATATTGCTTTTCTTAATATTATAATCATTACAATTCTTGTAGTCCATAATTTGTAGAACTGAATGCATGTTCACAATTATTACTAGAAAGTTATGCTTACAGTTTATAACAAGTACTGATACAAAGCAAAAGAAGAATACTGTGATTTAAATGTCTTGGTCTTTCAACTGATACATGGAAAAAAGAAAAAGCTTGTGAATAGACATGAAATAGTTTTTCAGATAACTTACCATTTTAGCAGCCTCATCTAAATTTTCGCAAGCTAAAATTCTTAATTTACTAGCTGCAATTAATGCTTTTGCATCATCTACTTGAGTCCCTGGAAAACAAGAAAAAAACAAGAAAAAATAATGACTAAAATGCAAATTTATGACACACAGTTTCAACTACTTTATAAATCAAATATCAATAAAGTTCTACCAACGACAAGTTTACAATAATTTGACATCATACATGTTTTTCAAAACTGCTGTTGCTTTAATTAATAATAATGAAGTTATTTTATCAATTAAATAAATCAATTACTAAAATATTAATACTGTAATAATGGCAACCAGTATAACGGTCATCTGTAGGTAGTATATGGTAGTGAGCATACACATAACTGTGATAATATTCAACATTTATTTAGAACAAAGCTCACAACACAAAATATTTGACCACTAACAGCAAGACATGTCATATCCTGATATGCCAATTAGTACCACTGATCCCTTCTATGCTGCTTGCCATCAAAATTAAATGACTATTTATATTGAAATATGTTTATAAAATGAATATAACTAGTCTTTTGGGATCTCAATTAAAACTTCATACAACTACATATTTTTCAATAAGATTTTCCATCAACCTCTCATAAAATAATCTGACCTTTCCCCTGGCATGTTAACCAATGTTATACACCAGAACGAGAACTAAAAATTGGCATCTAAAACTAAATGAAGGATTGAATAAAAACTTATTAAATGCACTTCGTGAAAGTGGGCTAGTAAGGATGATTAACAATTAAAATTTTGCTATATTGTTACAACTTCGGGGTGGGCTAAGAATTGAATGCATCTCAGGTTCCTTTGATATCGCAGGTGAAATAATTATTCTGAGGACTTGGCCAGTCTAGTGTCAACACTGTCAAAATGCCAAATGAAAAATGGCAGCATAAATTTAGAACATACAAGCACAGATTTCAATTTAGATATATATATTTAATATAATAAATTGACAAGTGGTTATTACATAAAATTAAATAAAGATGGGCTTGATTTCGTACTATTTAGATATGCTCCTAATTCACCAGGCAATAACAACGTCATGCTAAATAAAGTTCCTTTAGAGCAGTCCTATTTTCATCAAAGTCCTACTGATTGGTACTACTGATTTTGAATAACAAATAAGGTTCAAAAGAGAGGGATTGAAAAATAGTACTGGCTTGAAAGCATGGAGCATGTAAAATCAACATCTTCCACTGCAATGGTATTACGGATGATGTGGTTTTTAAATCGGGCTATTTTCCATGCAGGAAGAATACACAGAACAACGGAGCTTTCCACCAGCCAATGAGGCATCATATACAAACACATACACACAAGCAAGGGAGAAAAATGTCACTTCCACTGATGTCCACTATGGAGTTTTGCTGCCTTGTTTCAGCCTGGATTTTTGAGGTGACCCTGCTGGTCAGCTGGTGGCTGTGTTTCGTTTTACTCTCTCCAAATTCAGCTTGTTGTGAGAGGTCAACTTGATGTCCATATATTGTCTCAGGATCACTTCTCTCCTTGCCCACCAGTCTAATACCACAGATGATGCTCACAGCTTAACAGAATGCCTCCCCACCAATCTTCGGTACTGAGTGTATTGAGTTTAGACTCCAGCACTCTACAGGACTTGGAATCACATTTATTCAAATTTCCTAATACAGAGGGAACAATTACAGATCTGGTTTGTAGAATACAGATGATTCAGGACCTGGCAGTCTCCACCATTGTTTCCTTTTATTTCTGCCAGTTTCCCTCATCCGAATTCTGTTTAGTACACTCTATCATACAGATATCTTGTAATCTTGTCATTCAGACAGAAATGTCACCATTCTACTCTTCAGCACAATACCCAGTTGCATTACCTAGGGATAAAGTATCTCCTATTTCTTTGTACATCCTCTCTTCACAATTATACCAAACACGACTCCTCCTTGCTCTTCCTTTGTTTTTCTTTCTCTCTCATGCTGTCAAAACAACCCTTTTCAGTTTTAAAATATATGACCATCTGCTTTCAAGTGCTTGTCAAGGAAGCTGGCTCTGCTTACTTCTAAAACCTCCCCCGGATGCATTCCTTGTAAGGTTGAAGACTCCTTTGGAGGGAATTTCTATCACTGGGTGCAGTTTCAGTCATAATTTTTCCTCTT
This sequence comes from Macrothele yani, assembly GCA_039090855.1. Lineage (NCBI taxonomy): Eukaryota > Metazoa > Arthropoda > Arachnida > Araneae > Macrothelidae > Macrothele > Macrothele yani. The sequence continues at coordinate 101,591,527 of CM077027.1, forward strand.
ATCCATCTTTGCAAACATGTTTTCTTTTCCCTTCAATTTCCCCAAATAATATTTGTAACAATATTGTACATACACTAAGATGCCAGCTCATAAGACAAGTTCATGGAGCATCAGTTAGAATTTGATTGAGGATTGGAATGGGCAAAACATGTGATCTAAGGGACTTGGACCTTGTCACGATTATTGGCACTAAAAGTGCCAGTTCAAGCATCTCCCAAATGGCTGTTCTCTTGGAGTTTTCATTCATACAGACATTTAACGTGGGCCAGGAACATCAAACACAGATCTTCGCTCTTTCCACGTTTATAAGTGACTGGAAGACCCTGGGTTCGACTCCCAGGTGCATAACTGGAAGACACTGGGTTCGACTCCCGGTGGCGGCCAATGAGAATTTTTCTGTGACTCACTTATAAACGTGGAAAGAGCGAAGATCTTTGTTTGATGTTCCTGGTCCATGTTAAATGTCTGTATTAATTATTCATTCGCCTTCTAATTATTTCTTCAGTTGCTGCTTACCATCTTTGGTGAATCCCCAGCATTGTGCGGGGCTCTAAGAAGCAACCTGCCAAATTGGCTTGGCAGTTAGCGTGTGTGAGTCTGGAGGAATTCGAGGCCGCTGTGGTGTAGCGGAAGCATATCCGGCGCGTAACTGGAAGACCCTGGGTTCAACCCCCGGTGGCGGCCAATGAGAATTTTTCCGTGACTCACTTATAAATGTGGAAAGAGCGAAGATCTTTGTTTGATGATTTTTCATTCACAGCCACAGCAAAGGTTTACCATGCATAATGCGACCTGCAAAATATTTCCAGCAATTGGCAATACTGTGGATGAAAACAGCTGGTGGATCAGAGGAGAAAAGAAGACTGTAAACATGGCCATCAGCTGTTGCAGCCCTTTCGCAAAACGTTCTGATGTGCGGTGCATTCAGAGATGACACTCGGCTCACCAATGTTGAATTCTGCAGTGATTTGGCAGGTTGTGGCCTGACTGCTCACTTTCATGATTCTTGCCAGTCTCCTTTGACCCTGCTGATCAACCAGCTGTTTTTATATACAGGATCACCGATTGCATTGGTTTCTTTGGGGGTTTTTTGCGTGTCACAACATTCAGGCAAAGCCCTTGCTATGTTGAACATGAAAATCCTAGGAGAGCCATTTGGAAGTTGCTCAAACCAGTATGCCTGGCAGCATCAACTATCATGCCACGTTCAAAGTCATTCATATCACTCATTTTATGCATTCCAATTCTCAACTGAACACTATATGATGCTTGACGAATTGATCTTTCTGATTTCAAGCTCATGTGCTGTCTTTCGTGTTGGAGTGCAAGCGTGCATGCATTTTGGTGGTGTTCACAAAACTCCTAAATCTTGCATAGTGGGGGTAACAGAAGCAAAGATACCAGGTAATATAATACACAGTAATTTATGGATTGACATTAACTGATCTAATGAACCTTCTGTATGGCTACCCTAAATGAAGATTTCTATCACTGTATTTTTTAAATGAACAACATTCTGCATCCCCTTAAAATCAAACAAATAAATAAAACTTATACTGCTGATCACTGAGTTTTTAAATACAATGATCAAGATAGCTAGTCACAGTTACAGTGCAGGCCACAGAATACTTCCACACAGCTGGTGAGAAAACTGTGCTTAGAGTTGTGGTGACAAATACTAGTTTTTGGTAGTGATCTTAAGAAAACCTACAATACTGAAATATTCTACCATGATTTCAAAAACCTAACCTCAAGCAACTGTTTTCTTTAAAGTACCTTTTCCAACATTTGGCAAAAATTAAGTTTCCAGCAAATAATTTTGTATAATTACACCGACAGTATTAACATTTTAATTTGTTGGAGAATTAGCAAGTAAAAAGTATGGTATGGTTCTACTACTCTTCTCTGTTTCTGTGCATGGATAGATATTCAAGCCAAATGCTCAAAAGAAAAGGATAGCATTTTGTAGCCACAGAAATCTAAATTAATCTTTACAAATAATGAACTAATGGTGCCTTCTAACTATTTAAATGCCCAATTTAATTTATTACCAAAATCTTCCTGTGAAATCTGTCTAACCTTTAAAAAAAAATCCCACATTTGATATAGTCTCCCCAACAGCTAATCCAGTTTTATTATTATTATTCGTAGTGAGCGGTGGGTTTGCCTCCTCGGGGCGCTCCATGGTAATGGCACACACAACAGCAACTAGGGCCTCCGTGAATCTTGGAGAGGTGCAAGCTAGTTCTGTGTGACATTGGCGAAAAACCCGAACTCACTGGGTTTTGTTCCAGAATCCTTAGGTTGAATGACCAACTGGAACCTTCAGCTGTGGGCTAATCCCCCACACTGATGTACTTACCTGATTAAAAAAACAAAAGGAAATATTAAGAATGACTCAAGTGTGGGATATGGTGGACCTACCACACTTGAGAAGGACGGCCCACCACGAAATCGGTCTGGACATTTTAAATGGCAATGAGAAAGAGATCTTGGCTGAGTGAGTGTAAGATTGGTGTATGGAATACTAGAGGCATAAATGGAAAGATGAACGAGGTGATTGAAGAGATGAATAAGTATAGACTGGATGTGCTGTGTGTAAGTGAAATCAAAAAGAATGAAATTGGGATAGAAGAAGTGATGGAATGGTGAGTGTGTGGTCTGGAGTATTGGAAAATGTGAGATGACAGGCTGGTGTAGGTATGACTTTAAGTGAAAAGAAGTAGAACAACTCGATTCACTATAAGTGAGAGAATTCTCTGGATTTGTTTGAAACTGAATTTTCAGAGAATAGGAATTGTTGTAGTGTATGCCCCTTGTGACTCTGAACCTTATGATAGGAAGGGTGATTTCTGGAATGAGTTAAAAGCTGTTTAGAGCCAGTTTAGTGCTAAAGAGAAAGTTATAATAGCAGGGGATTTCAATTCTAGAGTAGGTGTGCAGAATGCAATTTCTGACAATGTTCTGGGTAAGTTTAATGATTCTTATGTGAATGATAATGTTGAAAGATTAATTGAACTCTGCATTGAGAATGGTTTGTGTGTATCTAATACGTTTTTCAACCACAAGAATATCCATAAATATACTTGGAAAAATCGTACTCTTGGTCAAAAGAGTGCGATAGATTTTGTTGTCTACGATCAACGTCTGAAACACTTAATTGTTGACACTTGTGTGATGAGAGGTGTGGATGTTGATTCTGATCATTACTCGGTATTGTCACGAGTGAAACTGAATGTTGGTTGGAAGAAAAGGAAGAGGTCCAGGATAGAAAGAATAAAGGTCGAAAGGCTCCCTGAAGATTATCAGTGTTATTCTGGCTTACTCAGAGAATCACTGAAGGAGCTGAAGTCTTGTGAGAGGGATGTAGAAAAGAAATGGGAATGATTTAAAAACTGTGTTGTCACTGCAGCTGAAGAAGTCTGTGGCACCACAATAGTGGGTAACAAAAGAAGTGATGCTTGGTGGAATAGTGAGATTGAAAAGGGGGTAAAGAGAAAGAAGGAAGCCTATTTGGGGATGTTGCAAGGTAGAGTTTCTGTGGATGAATATCGCTGTAAGAAGCATGAACCCACTAGGCTGGTTTCCCAGAGTAAGGCAAAAGATAGGAAGGAGAGGGTGGAAAGGCATGAATTGGCTTTTTGGAAAGATAGGAAGACTTTCTGGAAGTACGTAAGAACAGGAAAAATAGGGGAAACAAAGTTGTAAGTTGTGTGAAGAATAGGATTGGGGAAATGATATGGGAGCCCAATGATTTAAGTGAAAGATGGGGTGAATACTTCTGTGAGTTATTAGATCAGGAAAGCAAAGGTGATTCAAAGGCAGAAACAGATGACGTCACAGAGAAGGAAGGAAGCACAGGAGGGATCTCAAGGGAAGAGGTGTGCAAAGCTCTAAAATCTCTTAGAATGGTAAGGCTCCGGGAGTTGATGGTATAACTGCCGAGATGTTGAAATATGGTGGTAACCCTGTAATTGACTGGTTAACTGAAATCTGCCAGTTGTGCTGGGAGTTATGAATGGTCCTTCGGGATTGGAGGGATGCTATCATTGTTCCCTTGTATAAAGGTGATCAGACTGACTGCAAGAACTATCGCGGTATTAGCCTACTGAGTGTGCCAGGGAAAGTGTTTGGTAAGGTCGTTATTGAAAAAGTATGGGGACTTACATCAGTGAGAGTGTGGGATGTTCAGAGTGGTTTTATGTCTGGTAAAGGCTGCACTAACCAAATTTTTGCATTATGTATGACGATTGAAAACTATCTGGCTGTTGGTAAGAAAGTATTTGTTACCTTCATAGATTTAGAGAAAGCTTATGACCGAGTAAATAGGACACTTTTGTGGAAGGTATTGAATGAATATGGTGTTACTGGGAATCTACTTAACAGTGTAAAAGCCATGTATGCTGGCAGTAGAGCTTGTGTACGACTGAATGGTGTCTTTATCTAAATGGTTTTCTATTGGTGCAGGAGTCACACAGGGTTGTATAATGTCACCATGGCTGTTTAATATATTTATGGCTGCGTGCATGCACGATGCCAAAATAGATAATACTGGTTTATGTCTAGGTGACATCTGTGTGTGCAGATTGCTGTATGCTGATCACACTGTCCTGTTGGCAGAGGGCAAAAGTGAGCTGCAGAGTATGTTGTCCTGGATGTACGAAGTTTGCATGAAATTCAAACTGAGTATAAATAAGGGAAAAACCAAAGTTATGGTTTTTGAGAGAGAAACTGGTAGTACTGAATGTAATATATGTCTAAATGGCACAGTGATTGACCAGGTGAATGAGTTTGTGTATTTAGGAAGCATGTTTGACAGAGGGAACAAATTGGATGGTGAAATTAGTAGGTGAGTGAATTCTTCATTGAAAGTCATGTCATGGCTGCTTTGGGAGGTTTTCACAGGAATGATGGGTTCTCAAGAGAGTCCCGCATGGCTGTGTATGAAAGTGTAATTGTCCCTACTCTGGTGTATGGCAGTGAAACCTGGGTGCTATAGGAGAAACACGAGTCGTTTGTGTGCTGGAGAAATGTGTTACTTACGGGGTGGGGGTGGCAAGACATGTTCTGATTGTGTGAGGAATGAAGATGTGTTGCAGTTGTGTAATGTGAAGCAAAATGTTGTTAGCAAGGTGGAGACCAATATGCTTCGGTGGTTTGGCCATGTTGAAAGAATGAATGCTGAGATGCTTACTAAGAAAATCTTTTTAGCCCAAGTGGCAGGAAGGAAAGGTAGAGGAAGGCCAAGGAAGTAATGGGAGGATCAGATTCAGGAGTGTCCGCATGAGAAAAAGATTATGAGTATGAATTATAGAAGATCTTGTGTATGGCGTGTGATGGAGGTGAGTGAAGCCCGAGTTGTATGGCAAGATCGCTGTAAATAGAGAAGTTTGATAGGGCAACAGTAAATAAAAATTATTTGGTAATTTGTATTTCTTTGTGGAGCTAACCTCTGAATATCAGAGAACAGCTTAGTGATATGTATGTATGTATTTATTAAAGAAACAGTTTTAACTGAAAAATACCCCCTCTCCAAACACAGAAACATTAATCATTTAATATGAATTAAATCAGATAATAAAAACTAATTAGCCACAACACAGCACACTAGTAAATGTACCAGTAATACAACACTGGTGGTTTTCTGTATGGTACTGATGTGTTTGGTAAAGTTAGTAACACAACAGAATATACATATTTTTATTTCAAAAAAGTAGGCATGCACATCTTATCAGGAATAAATAAATAAATGAATCCATCCATCCAACCAACCACACACACACACACACACACACACACACACACACACACACACACACACACACACACACACACACACACACTAGCGAACAAAAGTATTTGGCGAAACACTTTTTCGACCACAATTTTTTTCAGCTGGACTAAATCGGGTCATTTTGGAATATGATATGTGTTGATTCGTGGGTTACAATGCCGCATAGTTTGTATTTCGCTCAGAGCGAATTTGTGTCATTCAAAATGGGCCATATTCAAGAGTCGCCAATTATTACCCATTTGTTTGCTGCATGTATTAATGTTTTTCTTGTAATTTTTGTGGGTTTTGTGATGTGTAGTGTGATAATAAGTCAATTTTAGGTTTTAAGAAATAGGTAAAAAGGCGGAGATCCCTGTTGGAGCTCGCCAGGCGACCATGAACATGATGGAATCCGGAATGTGTGTCACCGACATTGCGAAGACCCTGAAGATCCGACACCAGTCCATTTCAGCTATCCTGCAACGTTATAAGACTGGGACCATCGAGAACAGTCCGCGATGTGGTAGGCCTCATTCCACTATGTTGCATCAGGATAGATGCATCCTCTGTAGATCTCATGCTGATCCCACCTTGACTGCTGTGGACATCGCCACCGAATTCCGCGACAGCGACGACCTGAACGTCAGTCGAATGACCATCGCCCGTCGTCTCATTGCTGGTGGATTGAATGGAAGATGCCCCGCCAAGAAACCACTCATCGGAGTCAAGAATCGACGATCCAGAGTCGCGTTTGCTTGCCGTCATTGACACTGGACTGCGGCGGACTGGAGTAAGGTGCTTTTCACCAACGAGAGCAAATTCAACTTGTTCAGAAGTGATGGCATCGATACGTACGATGTCTGTGTGGCCAGTGATTCAACCCCCAGTTCATTCAGCCGACTGTCAAGCCTGGATGGGGATCGCTCATGGTTTACGGCGCCTTCTCTCGCAATGGAATTGGCCCCATCATCAAGATTGACGGAATAATGACCGGCCAGAGCTACACGAACATGCTAATCAACAATGTCTTCCCATGGGCAAACCAGAACATGCCACCCAGATGGATCATGCAGCAAGACAACGACCCAAAGCACACCTCCAGATTAGCGAAGGCAGCCTTCCAGCAGCAACAGGTCACACTTCTAAACTGGCAAAGCCAATTTCCAGACCTCAACCCATCGAGCACATGTGGGAGGAGCTGGAGAGACGATGTGCGAAGAAAACCTACCGGAAGAGGGCCCAAGAAGTTCGACCAGCTGTCTGCAGAATGGGCGCAAATTCCGCAGGTCACCGTCGAGAAGCTAGTGGACTCGATGCCGGCCCGTTGTGCAGCTGTTATTGAGTCTTGTGGTTATCCCACTAAGTATTAGTTATTGTTTTGTCATTTTCTCGTACTTGTTTTCTGTTCTCATTGCATTAAATGAAAGTGATACACACCTATTTTGTTGGTAAATTTGTATGATCTTTGAGATTAAGGTCGGTACCTGATCTGTGTTAAGGTTTCCGATCCATCAGTATATGGGTCATGTTTACAACTGAATAACACATATATCCCAAAATGACCTGATTTGGTCCAGCAGAAAAAAATCTTATGGTCGAAAAAGTGTTTTGCCAAATACTTTTGTTCGCTACTGTACATAATCATTAAGCTGTTCTCTGAGATTCAGAGGTTAGCTCCTCAAAGAAAGACCCTGTGCCAAGTACACATTTAACTGACAGAACTAAAATGTACTTACTGTTGGTGTATCAAATGTCTCCATTTGCAACAATCTCTGCACACCGCTGAAGTTTCATTAGCATCCATCACACGCTGTGCAAAGACCTTTTGTACTTCATACTCATTATCTTTTTCTCAAGCAGACATTCCTGAATCTGGTTCTCCCACGATTTCCTTGGCCTTCCTCTACCTTTCTTTCCTGCCACTTGTGCTGAAAAAATCCCTTAGTCAGCACCTCATCACTCATTCTGTCAACATGGCCAAACCACCTAAGAATATTAGTCTCCACCTTACTAACAACATTTTGCCTCACATTACACATCTGCAACACCTCCTCATTCCTCACATGATCAGCGTGTATCTTACCAGAAACTCTCCGCAAGTAACGTATCTCCCCAGCACACAAACGACTCCTATGTCTTTTTTGCAGTATCCAGGTTTCATTGCTGTACATCAGAGTAGGAACAACTACACTTTCATACACAGCCATTCAAGACTTCCTTGGGAACCCATCATTCCTGTGGAATTCTCATAAGGCAGCTTTGACTTTCACAGAAGAATTTACTCTCCTATTAATTTCACCATCTAATTTGTTCTCTGTGTCAAACATACTTCCTAAATATACAAACTCATTTACCTGGCCAATCTCTGTGGCATTAAGGCTTATCTTGCATTCAGTGCGAACAGTTCCTCACTCAAAACCCATAACTTTGGTTTTTCCCTTATTTATACTCAGTTTGAATTTCATACAATCTACATACACCCGGAACAACATACTGTGCAACTCACTTTTGCTCTCTGCCAAGAGGACTGTGTCATCAGCATAGAGCAATCTGCACACATGCCATGTTACCAAGACACAAACCAGTATTATCTATTTTGGCATCACGCATGCATGCATACATCCATGAATATACACTGGTGTGCAAAAATTAGGGATGAAGAGGAGAAATCAGCATAACAGCGGAACGCGCATGCAGAACAGACCGAAAGACCACTCAGGAGATAGACTAGGGTCGGTACGGTAGGACATGCGCATATATGCAGCATGACGTGGGAGGGGAGTGTCGGTAGGGTATAAAGCACATGGGCGGTGTACTCTCAGGAATTCAGTGAAAGCCATTGCACGGTGTACGTCGGTTTGAACAACGTCGAGTTGCTGCCACCGTGTGATATGGCCAACAGGCAATCCAGTAGATGACATCTGGATGACTTTACCCGAGGTCGCATCATTGGGAAGTTGGAAGAAGGTCGAAGTGTGACTAGTGTGGCCGAGGAGTTCGGGATCGCTCACAGCATCATTTCAAGAGCTTGGAGAGCATTTCAAACGACAGGAACAGCTGTCCGAGAGTTCAGCACTGGTCGTCCACACGACTGGTATATTGTCCTACAGGCGAGAAGAGACAGACGGCAGACAGCGGGAGAAATCGCAAGGCACATGCAACAGACAACTGGACGTTCGTTATCGCGTTTTACCGTGGCCAGGAGGCTGCACAAAGGTGGTCTATTTGCACGGCGACCAGTACGGTGTGTGCCGTTAACGCCTGCTCATCGGAGACGGCCCTTTCTGTGGTGCCAGGAACACAAGAACTGGACACATCAGCAATAGGGTCGAGTTCTCTTTACGGATGAGAGCCAATTTAGCCTGCCTAGCAATTCTGGACGTATACACATCTGAAGAGAGCAGGGAACACGCAATCACATTTCCAACAACATCAAAAGGGACCGGTTTGGAGGTGGTGGAGTTCTCGTTTGGGGCGGTATCATGCTTGGTAGCCTTACTGACCTCCACATCTTCCAAGGAGGTTCAGTCACTGGTGTCCGCTATTGTACCGAGGTTCTCCTGCCTCACGGGCGTCTATTTAGAAGTGCTGTTGTGGGTCCTGAGTTCCTCTTCATGGACGACAACTCTACACCTCATCGTACAGTGGCTGTCGCAGAGCTGTTGGACAGTGAAGATATTTAATGCATGGATTGTCCCCTAAGTTCCCCGGACCTAAATTCAATCGAACACGTGCGAGACCTTCTCGGGAGACGCTTGGCAGCACGTCACCAGCCGCCAACAATGATTCCGCAGCTGCGATTGGCGCTACAAGAGGAATGGGCCCCGATGCCTCAACAGCTCCTTGACAACGTTGTCCACAGCATGGACAGATGTTGTAAATCCTGCAACACAGTCAGGGGTGATCATATCCCCTATTAAAGACTGGATTTTTCTTGGCAGCTACCTGTCACATGGATGTTTCTGTTTTCTGTCCAGTTGTGCTCAAAGCTACCTTTTCAATAAAGTGCCTTTGTATCCTTTGGATTCCTTGTTTGGACGGTTTTGCTTACTTGTCCCATATTCTTACATCTTGGGGATCTTATGGTATGATTTGAGTGGATGTGGAGCACTTCTGCATGATGTTACATTTGAAAAACTGTCTCTTCCTTAATTTTTGCACGCCAGTGTTGAACAGCCATGGTGACATTACACAACCTTGTCTGACTCCTGCACCAGTAGAAAACCATTTCGATAAAACACCATTCACTCGTGAACAAGCTCTACTGCCAGCGTACATGGCTTTTACACTATTAAGTAGATTCCCAGTAATAACATATTTATTCAGTACCTTCCACAGAAGAATCCTATTTACTTTGTCATAAGCTTTCTCTAAATCTACAACGGCAGCAAACACTTTTTTACCAACAGACTGATACTTTTCAATCATCATGTGTAAAGCAAAAATTTGATTAGGGCATCCCTTAGCAGGCATAAACCACTCTGCGCATCCCACACTTTCTCTGATGTAAGACCTGTACCCTATCAATAACAATCTTTCCAAATACTTTCCCTGGCACACTCAGCAAACTGATACCACGAAAGTTCTTGCATTCAGTCTGATCACTCTTTCTTTTATACAAGGAAACAATGACAGCATCCCTCCAATCCTGAGGGACCATTCCTAGCTCCCAACATAACTGGCAAATTTCAGTTATGCAGTCAATCACAGAGTCACCCTCCATATTTCAGCATCTCAGCAGATAAGCCATCTACTTCCAAAGCCTTACCATTCTGAAGAGATTTTAGAGCTTTACACACCTCTTGAGATCCCACCAGTGTTTCCATCTCTCACTATAACATCATCTGCTTCTGCCTCAGAATCATCTTTTCTTTCATGACCTAATAAATCACAGAAGTACTCAACAAATCTTTCTCTTAGCTCATTAGGCTCCCATGTCATTTCTCCGACCCTATTCTTTACACAACTTAGAATTTTGTTTTTCCTGTTTTTCCTATGTCTTATGTACTTCCACAATGTTTTTCTATCTTTCCAAAAAGTCAAATCGTGCCTTTCCTCCTTTTCCTTTCTCTGGCAAACCAGTGTTGCTGCCTCACACTTCTTACAGTGATAATCATCCTCTGAGACTCTACCTTGCAACATTCCCAAGTATGCTTTCTTCTTTCTCTTTACTGTTTCTTTAACCTTACTGTTCCACCAAACATCACCTTTAAAGCTACCCACTGTTGCAGTATCACAGACCTCTTCAGCAGCAGTGACAATACAGTTCTTAAAATATGTCCACTTCTTTCCTGCATCCTTCTTGCACGCCTTCAATTCATTCAGTCATTCACTGAGTAAATCAGAGTAACACTGATGTTCTTCAGACAGCCTTTCAACCTTTATTCTTTTCATCTTAGGCATCTTCTTATAAACCTTCTTCTCCAATCAATATTCAGTTTCACCTGGGACACTAACAGGTGATGATCAGAGACAACATATGCACCTCTCATCACACGGTTAATCAACAACTAAGTGTTTCAGACGCTGATCATAAACAACAAAATCTATTACACTCTTTAATCCAAGAGTATGATTTTCCCAAATGTATGTGTGGATATACTTGTGGTTGAAAAACGCATTAGATACCCACAATCCATTTTTGATGCAGAGTTCAATTAATCTTTCACCATTATCATTCACACCAGGATCATAAACTTACCGAGAACGTTATCAGAATCCCCATTCTGCCCACCTACTTTAGCATTGAAATCGCCTGCTATTATAACTTTCTCATTAGCACCAAACTAGCTCAAAACAGCTTTTAGCTCATTCCAGAAAGTTTCCTTCCTATCAGAAGGTTCCGAGTCATAAGGAGCATACACTACAACAATTACTTTTCTCTCAAAATTCAGTTTCAAACAAATCCAGAAAATTCTTTCACTTACGCAGCTATAGTGAATCAAGTTGTTCTTTATCTTTTCACTTAAAATCACACCTACACCAGCCTGTCATCTCACATTATCCAACACTCCAGATCACACACTCACAGTTCCATTCATTTCTTCTATCCCAATTTCTTTCTTTTTAGTTTCACTTACACACAGCACATCCAATCTATACTTATTAAATTCTTGAATCACCTCATTCATCTTTCCATTTATGCCTTTAGTATTCCATACACCAATCTTACCCTCACTCAGCCAAGATCTCTTTCCCATATGTCGTTTAGAAGGTCCAGGTCTATTCCATGGTGGACCATCCTTCTCAAATGTGGTAGGTTCACCATATCCCACACTTTGAGTTATTTTTTTAGCTTTCTTTGAGTGTTTGTAATCAGGGAAGTATATCAGTGTGGGGGGAGATTAGCCCACAGGTGACTGTTCCAGTTGGTCATTCAACCTAAGGATTCTGGAACATAACCCAGTGACTTGGAGTTTTTTGCCAAGAATGTCACACAGAACTAACTGGTACCTCTCCAAGATTCACAGAGGCCCTTGTTGCTGTTCTGTGTGCCATTATTGCCCATGGAGTGCCCCAAGGAGGCAAACTTACTAAGATCTCACAAGCAGGTCACACCTTTTTTTAAGTCAGTACACCTTTTTGGGTGTTACTGGGAATCTTCTTAACAGTGTAAAAGCCATGTATGCTGGCAGTAGAGCTTGTGTACTAGTGAATGATGTTTTATCAAAATGGTTTTCTATTGGTGCAAGAGTCAGACAAGGTTGTGTAATGTCACCATGGCTGCTTAATATATTTATGGATGTGTGCATGCATAATGCCAAAATAGATAATACTGGTTTATGTCTTGGTGATATCCGTGTATGCAGATTGCTGTATGCTGATCACACTGTCCTGTTGGCCGAGAGCAAAAGTGAGTTGCAGAGTATGTTGTCTCGGATGTACGAAGTTTGCATGAAATTCAAACTGAGTATAAATAAGGGAAAAACCAAAGTTATGGTTTTTGAGAGAGGAACTGGTAGTATTTAATGTAAATGGCACAGTGATTGAACAGGTGAATGAGTTTGGATATTCAGGAAGCATGTTTGACAGAGAGAACACATTGGATGGTGAAATTAGTAGGCAAGTGAACTCTTCATTGAAAGTCATGGCTGCTTTGGGAGGTTTTCACAGGAATGATGGATTCTCAATTGAGTCCAGCACGGCTGTGTATGAAAGTGTAATTGTTCCTACTCTGATGTATGGCAGTGAAACCTGGATACTACAGAAGAAACATAGGAGTAGTTTGTGTGCTGGAGAAATGCATTACTTACAGGGGTTGTGGCAAGACACGTTCTGATTGTGTGAAGAATGAAGATGTGTTGCAGTTCTGTAATGTGAAGCAAAATGTTGTTAGCAAAGTAGAGACTAATGTGCTTTAGTGGTTTGGCCGTGTTGAAAGAATAAGTGATGAGATGCTTACTAAGAAAATCTTTTTAGCCCAAGTGGCAGAAAGGAAAAGCAGAGGAAGGCCAAGGAAGTCATGGGATTATCAGGTTCAGGAGTGTCTGCATGAGAAAAAGATTATGAGTATGAAGTATAGAAGATCTTGTGTATGGCATGTGATGGATGTCAGTGAAGCCTGAGTTGTATGTCATGATCGCTGCAACAGGAGAAGTTTGATACAGCAACAGTAAATAAAAATTATCTGGTAGTTTGAATTTCTTCATGGAGCTAACCTCTGAATCTCAGAGAACAGCATAGTGATATGACAACTTTTCTGGGCACCATGCAAAAAAACACTTACCCTGAAGTCTGCAAACAATAGGGATTTTTAAATTAAGCATTTCAGCAGCAGCAATGATTCCTTCGGCTATAACATCACATCTCATTATCCCTCCAAATATGTTAACTAAAATGGCTTGAACCTGATGGGGAAAAAAAGAAAAAGATAGAAGTTTGCTAGAAAGAAGCAAGCAGAACTGTTTATTTACAGAACACATGCAGACACATGAGCGTCTTATATGGGTAATCTGTGCACGAATGGTTTTGTAAGAAGTACACTACTTTGGGTTTGTTTCTATGGTATGCACATACTGTTGTCTTTCCTAAGGGTTTTTGGCTACTCTGGTGCAATGTGACTAATTCATTAAACAAAGAATGTAAGACACTTTTATTTCATTGTCTTGTGCAAAGAATGTGGGAGGCCAATCTAACACCCACTGACTTTGCTGAAATAATTTCCAAATTAGATACTGGTTAACAATCACCATGGTATGAAAAATCATATCCTTTATTGCCCATAACATAAAAACATATCACCAAACAATTCACCATTACCTGAGGAATATAGGAACCTGCCTAAAGTTTGTCCTTCACTCACTACTCTACAGATTTTGCACAGTAAGGGAGAGTGAAACTGTTAAGAAAAAGTCATTTCCTATTACAGTGGAAGCTTCACTTCGTGCGCAATTATTACTGATTTATGAAACAGCGAAGAATGTCAAAGTTGCTTTTCTCATGCAGAGTCCAAAACATGGTAACTGGCACTTTTTTTTTTTTTGTTGTTACCTTGATGGTCCAGCTGATACAGTGTGCTTATTTTTGTTGTGCGCTTAATGTTGCATCACAGAATAAAATGCTGTGTTTCGTTATCCAAAATTTTTCATGTAATGCATTTCTGTTTTTCCAAACACACCGGCAGAACTATGAAACTACACATATTAAAAATAGTTTTTCTTTTTGTTTTTTCTTTACTCCTGCTGTACGTGGAGGAAGTGAGTTTCATCTTCCTCCACTAATTACCAATACTATACGTTAATGCATATGGATCATTCATTCTGTGTCGAATCAAACAACGAAATGACCATTTTCAACTTGATCCCTTTTGATTTCCTTGAAATTTGGTATGAATGTTAGGCATGTAAACTTATGCATAAATCCCAAATTTTCGCCCTGTCCACCCACGGCGTTTCAAATTACATTACCTAGAAAATTAGAAAATCGTGACTTCCGGACAATCTTTTAGCAGTTGTATCTCGTTACCTAATTGAGCTAGAAAGTTGAAATTGGTGTCTTTTTATAGCATTTTATATGAGCTTTTAAATCATGTGCTGAAAAAAAAGATTGACCTTGTCAAGGTCACCAAAATAACCTTTGACCTTCAATATTTATTGGGTTGGTGCAAATGAAATGTCCGGCAAAGGACCAGCACACATAGATGGCGAGAACAGGAAAAGTAGAACAACTTACCTAGGCAAAATAATCCCCCTCGGCATTGACACATAGTTGCCATCTGTTCAGCAAGGCGATGATCCCGGAATGTAAAAAGTCTTGTGGCTGGGACCCGAAGAAGTAATCAACTGCATGTTGAACCTTTTTCCGGACAGGAAGTGATCCAGGCGATGAAACAGATGATAGTCTGTCAGAGACAAGTACGAGGAATAGACAGGATGAGGCAGTGCTTCATAGCCTAAGGCCCTTAGTGTCAGCATCGTCCGTTGTGTGACATGAGGGTGGGCGTCATCCTGGAGCAGAAAAACGCCATGTCTGTTGGCCAAAGCCGGATGTTTCTGCAGCAATTGCCAGTGCATCTGGTGTAATTCAGCACAATAACATTCTGCAGTTATGGTTTGGCCTCTTGCCAACATACTACGATGAATTATCCCAGCCGTGGACCACCAGACAAGGAGCATCATCTTCTTGGTGTGTAGGGGTGGCTTAGGATGCCATCCAGCAGGCTGTGCCTTGCTTAACCATTGTACAGATCGTTTCCGATTATCATAAAGGACCCACTTCTCATCGCAGGTGACAATTCGATGCAGTAGAGGTTCCTGTTTATTCCTGGCAAGCAGTGATGTGCAGACTTCCAAACGCATAGTCTTGTTGGCAGTTGTCAACTCATGCGGCAGCCACATGTCCAGCTTTTTGACCTTAACTTACCCAGTGCTGCCAGACAGAGAACAACTGTCGTGTGGTGGACATCTACCTCTGCCGCTATCTCACGACACGTTTTTTAGGGTCCGCTTCAACCACATGTAACAAAACATCGTCAGAAACCCCAACAGGTTGGTGACCACATACTTCATTTTGCAGGTCTGTATCTCTGCTTTGAAACTTCAAAAACCATCGCCGAATAATTCGTTCGTTGGCTATATTCTCCCCAAATGCTTTGTTAACATTTAAAGCAGCAATTCCTGCAGAATGGCCCAGTTTAAATTCATATAGGAAGATGACTCTCAAATCCGGCGTCTGCATGTTTCCTTTGCAAGCCACGTTACGTCCAAACAAACCATGCATGAACCTTGTTCTTCACACATGTGGTAGCTATTTATGTGACGTAATACCCGCAACACCTGTGGGTGGTTTCATTCTACTTTGGTGGGGGCCTGTCTCCACTGCTCGTTTGCACCGGACATTTCATTTGCACCAACCCAATTAAAAAACTGTAATTTTAAAATTCTGAAAAAACTTATATGGCATCGTTAGAGTTTTGTTTACTACTATGCCACCTTTCAAGTTAGGACTGCAATGGGATCAATATTTATAAATATTTGAAGTGAATCTCAACCAAAAATTCTCCAAAAGTGGCAAAATGACAATTTCAAGTATTTGACAATTAATTAACAAGGTACCTAACCTGATATATTTATAAAATGCAAAGCTTGGCCACCATATGATGTAATGAATGCATCTTTAAATATATCATTCCACTGCAGGTATTGTAGAGAAGGGAGCAGGAAGACTGCGGGGAATAAAAATAATAGTGATGCTAAGGCTAAATCATTAAAATGTGTTTTTGTGGTTGAATTGTTTTGTTTATTTTTTTCTCTTTAATTGCATAGGATTACAAGTTCCCCAATTTTTCCAGGTTTTTAGGGAAGATATTCATTTCTCCCTTGAGGTTTCATGGTTTTTTGGGTTTTTTTGGCATAAAGTTTTCCCCCATGTATCTCACTGTTTTCACAGGATGGTATACAAACCATGCTATCGATAGATGTGGCTAAGGGTAGGCTCCCCAGGTGTGGACCCTAAGGGTGCATTGAATACGAATTTAAAGTAGTATATATGAGGCTTTCACAAATGAACTAAATCAATGGACCACCCCCTTTAAGAAATTTCTGGCTATGCCACTGATACTATCTCTTCTAAACCAGAAACACCTTGGGGTATGACCAATAGCAAGTTTAGTTTTCAGTTTGCTTTTGACTTTCATTACCTAATCACAGCTTTGTTTACTTTTATTAGTCAAATACAACAGTCAGCTGCAGCCATCTCATACTTCTGGTTTCATTCTGTTAATTGTTACACAGAGTCTTTAATATGTCATGCTCTTAAGTTGTTATGCTTTTTTTTTATTTTGTTTACTCTTCTGCTCTCAAAAAGTACTACACCAAAAATATACTGCATTAAAGAAGTAGTTTCTTTTTAAAAAAAAAATAGTGTTTTTTGTTTGTTTTGTTTTTTCTCGGGGAACTATTGCTGAAATTATTTTCCCTCTTTAAAAAAGAGGGTTTTTTTTAAAATGCCACAGATTTAAGACTTTTGTCATAACAAAGATTTGTGTATGCAATTTCATTCCTGTTTAAGAGAGAGCTTTATTATGACTCTTTTTAAGAAAAGAGACTATAATGTGAAAAAGAATATCCTGTTCCTCAAAGTGGGTGTTTAAACTTACTATTCATAAAAAAAAATCTGTGACAAGTTACAAAAAATCTTTTGAAGAGTAAATATGCCTGTGAACTTTGAACTGATGACAGCCTCGTCAGTTCGAAGTTCACAGGTGATGAAGCTGATACTTAACGTATCATAAGCCAAAATAGTGGTGAAGGTGAAATAGCCGCCCCGGTAGTGCAGTGGTCTAAGCACTGGCTTATGACCATTCATCTGAGATGGGTCTAGGTTCGAATTCCAGTAAGGCATGGATGTTGTGTTTGTCTTATGGCACTGGCTCTCTCCCTTTCCTGGAACCAGTGACCCTAAATTAGGGACTGGTGACTGCTTATAGCCCCTCGAGTTGCTCATGATGGTCGTTAAACCTGCAATCAAAAAGGGGGGGGGTAAAATATATGTATATAAGTAAAAAAACATCTGAAAGTGCGATACAAATTTCCAATGTATCTTTACAGTTAATTGGCTAAACTCCTGAAAAAAAGAAAAGACTGCATGAACAAAATCTTCCTTATGCAAATTTGAAAATAATTACATGGTTTTTCCTAAAGAAAGTTTTACGTTAAGCTCTCCTGATGCTGAACTCCAAACATCTGACCATAAAACAGGAATTATTGCTGAGCTTAAAGAATTGTTAAACGATACAAAGTAAAGAGCTTAAAAGCTGCAAATTCATACTGTACTACCAAAATGTTGGAGTTTTCGAAACTTGTGAGATGAATTCAGTATTTCAAATTACATGGCAAGAAAGATAACACCATTTCCAAATCTTAAAGCTAGGAAAGATATTAAAAACAGGAGATAGCTGATCTAGTACAAGATTTTTATTGCCACGATTGTGTTGGTAGGCCTGGGAAATGAGATTGTTGTAGTAACAAAACAGTACTAGCTGAAAAAACAGATTTACAAAAAAAAAAGAAGGGGCAGAGGGGTTTCTTATTAAACAATCTGAAAGATATTCACAGTTTAAGATTGCATACCCAGAGATAAAAATTGGCTTCTCAAAGTTTGCAGAACTGCATTAAAAAAATTGTATCATTGTTGGAATAAGTGGTACATGTAGTATATAGAAAGTTTGCCAAAAAAAAAATTTAAAGGAGTATTTTTAAGAGTGGGGAGTATTGTAGAAAAATTAACAGATGAAATAAAAAAACTTACAAAAATACTGGGTGATTATGAAAAATCAGTCCAGATTTTTTTCATATTAAAAAATATTTCACTACCACTCAGTGTACTCTTATTTAGAATTTGGATTCGTTTTGCTTCTTGCTTTAGTAATAAATATAATATTTGTATTTTAAAACAATAACATTAACTTTATCATGTTTTATAATGACCACGTGCAACAGCAATGTGTTCAAAAAGTGAATACATTACACTTTTGAAAAAATTCTTTTAAATATCTAAAATATCTAATAAACTTTTCAGCAAGTTTCACAGCCACATTTGTCTTTTGTTGACTCTGCAGCTGCACATCATCCAGTGCTTAAATTTTCATTTTGTAGCTATCTTTGTTTCCCTTCCCATTTCTTTATTGCCGCTTTTTTTTTCCTTTCTTTTTTTTTTTTTATGCCCTTGGATGACAGTTTTATTCATCATGCTGAAAGAGCTTTCAGTCTGTGAGGACCATGAATGCATGATAGCTGTTACTATTTTAGATGAAAGATAAATAGTGTAACTTTGAGAATATGAATGCTTTTGAACATCATGCATAAACTCTTACAAAATCTTCAGCTTCATTTCATTTTCGGACACCCAGACCCCCTCTATCAAGCTGAAATACAAATCTTTTGGGGGGAATATTTAAGAACACAGGACACATATTCGAAACATTATAGGGGGGGGGATTAATTACAGGAGAAATCTTTGCTACATCCGATTTCCGTTTTCGGACATTTTCCCTCCATTTTCAAAGTGAAATACAAATATTTATGAAATAAAATTATATTTAACAACAATACTAGGCGCAGGAAACATCGCATGAAAAGTAAATTTACTATTACGGGAGAAATCTTCACTGCGTCTAACTTCCGTTTTCGAAAGCTTTGAAAGATGAAATTTCCGTTTTAGAAAGTTCCAGGTAGAAAGCATTCTTCACCACTACCAATTGCCCCAACAATTCTGTTCAGTTATGCAGCGATCTTGAGGATGGCCCAAATTATGACAGAAAAGGAGAAATTCCTCGAAGACGTGGCACTCTTGTGCCAAGATTACAGGGGAAATTTTGCGTCGTCGAATTTCTGCTTTCAGAAATTTTCCCTCCGTTTTCAAACTAAAATACAAATATTTATGAAATGATATAAAACAACAATACTGGGGAGAGGCAACATCACAGCAAAACGAAATTATGATTACGGAAAAAATCTTTAGTTTGTTTACTTCCGTTTTCAAAAGACGAAATACCGTCCCGATGTGTATTTTTACGCGTTGGTAAAATTCTTTGATGCATAGTTTTACGCGTTGATACGATGCGTATTTTATGCATTTCTCGGTGCGTTGATGTGTAATTTATGTGTTTTTCTAAGCATATTTTTACACGTTGATAAATTTCCGATGCATAAACACACTTTTCGATGCGTACTAGACGTGTAATTACGCATTTTGGTGAACTCTGAATATATATATATATGTGCATCACAATTTATCAAAACTTTAAAGTCATGTTTTTAAGGTGTCATATGGCAAAATTAACTTAGAACATAAACTCCCCATTAACAGCTATAAAGACTGCATTGCAAGAGCAATATGTAATCCTTTGCTTCCTGCATGCTACTTCGGTAAATGCCAATTTTGCCCGAGGATCAGATTTACTGAAAAGTTTCATTATTAATCTTGTGAAACAAATAATATTGATTCTGTGACAATTAAGCAGTGGGTATCTATTAACCAATCTCCTGAAACTGTGACAAAATCAGCAGAAGAGTTCCTTGATTATTTTTTTTTAATCTTTTAAAGACTATAAAGGCATTGCTATATTATTATTTTTAACACCATTTTAATTCAAAAAATTATAGTTATTAAAGGTTTAGTTCTTAGCATATCCTGGAGATATCTTCTGACTGATGAATCCTCCCAATTTAAATCGGCTATTGGACCCTAAAACACTTTCACTTTTCATTACGTCATTTTGATGCCATTTTTTGGCGACAGTGTATTTCATTTTAATATTTAATAAATAATGATCCCACTGTGGTCCCAACTTGAAAGTTGGCATACTAGTAAACAAAAGTGTAACAATACCATAAAATGTTTTTCAGAATTTTAAAATTATTGTAAAATATTCAAGCAAGGTCAAAGGTTATTTTTGTTACCTTAAAAAGGTCAAGCTATTTTTTTTTTCAGCACATGATTTAAAAGCTCATATAAAATTCTATAATAAGACACTAATTTCAACCTTCTAGCCCGATTAAGCAGCATGATACAACTACTCAAAAATTGTCCGAAGGTCACGATTTTCTAATTTTTAAGGTCATGTAATTTGAAACCCCATGGGTGGACAGGGCGAAAATCTGGGATTTAAGCATAAATCTACAAGCCTAACAATCACACCAAATTTCAAGGAAATCAAAAGGGGTCAGGTTGTGAGCCTTGTTGATTTGACACAGAATAATGGCCCATACATTGCCAAAATTTTAGTTTCTGCGGAAAACCTGGAAGTGGCAAATGATGATGATTTGGAATTGTGCGAAAGTTATACTTAGGGAAGGACCCACCACCACCACCACTAAATATCTCTGCTGCATGGAAAAGGGTTTGTTGTGTAAACAACAAATGAACAAAATTACTGGGAAATGAAACAGGAAGTCATATACAAGGGTCGTTTAAAAAGTAACGAAACTGATTTTACATGGGGCAGAAGTGTAATGCAATAAACATACTTAAACTTACATACTTTCAAAGTATTATGCACTGGGTCCACCTTTGTATCCACTTCCAGAAGGTGTGTTCAAAGCCCTTCCTCAACACGTGGTTCAGGATACCCATCACAGTATTGTTCAGTTCAGTATTTGATGCAAACCAACACCCACAAAGTTGTTTCTTCACTTCAGGAAACAAATAGAAGTCACATGGTGCCAGGTCCAGTGAATACAGAGGGTGCACCATCATTTCAATGCCTAGATCTTAGATAACCTGCTGAGTAAGCATAGCACAATATGCAGGAGCACTATGTTGATGCAAAATACAACCAGTTTTGTGCATATTCTGGGCATTTTGGGGATTTTTTTTTCTTTACAGGACCTCTGAGAACTTCGAAATAAAAGACACCGGTAACAGTTTTCTCCCTTGTGGAACTGTTACTGGTTGGATTTTTTACATTTATTTTCACACACAATTCACTTTTCAGTGAAAAAAAAACAGGTGCACGACTTTCACTGCACTTTCTTGAATCTTTGTTTTCTTGGATCGGGAACTCTGTGGGTGTTTCCATTGGGTGCTTTGTTGTTTTGTTTCAGGATCAAAATGATGAAAAACATTTTTTATCACATGTTACGACTTGATCCAATAAGTGTGGTTCACATCATAGCTGGCACTTCCATTGGTGGCAAGTGATAACACAATTTGCCTTGTGTTCTTCCATGGGCAAGTGGGAAATCTTCTTTGCAGCTACTTTTCAGTACTTCAACCAGTTTTTCACAATGTCATCAACAGAACCAATGGACATCTTTATCACATTAGCAACATCCTTAATGCTCATTCGGTGATCTTCATGTAGGAGGGCCTCGATGGTATTGACATTAACCTCTGTAGTCGATGTCGAAGGCCTACCAGTGAGTGGCACATCTTCTCGACTCTCTTCATCATTCACAAATTTCTTCTGGCACTCAAAAACTCTTGCATGGAATAAAGCATCTTCCTTATAGGCTGTTTTAATCATTTTGTGCATTTCTGTGGTTGTTTTATTCAAATGCACACAAAATTTTATAGCTGCTCTCTCCTCCAGTTTTAAATTCACACTGGGTTACAGAAACACATCTGAATTCTACGCTGTCTACTAAATGAACTACCAGAGTTCTGTAACGACGTGTTGTCATGTGAAGACCTTGCAGGTGTTCTGAAACAACAGCTATATTTTTCTGCATGGGTTTGTTTTGGCACTATGATGTCAGTCTCGTTACTTTTTGAATGACATATATACAGTGTGTGCAAAGTATGAACAAGAAAGATGACATCGAATTTTCGGGTGTAATAAGCACATCTTTTGAATCCGTCCTGACGCAAATTAAATTCAGCATAGATATTCAAACTCAATGGAACCACTATGGAAAACAATAGTATCTGACGGAAGAAAGAAGTTTTTCAATCGGGTGTTTAATCCCTCAGATATTGCTGTAAATGGAATCGTGAGCTTACGAACTCTTAGAAACAGAGATATCGACAAAAATAATATGTGACTCTACGTCCCCTGGTGGGAAAACCATGCATTATTTTAGGAAGAAAGTACTCTCACAAGGTTTATCCATATGAGCGGTATCGGTCCAAGAAAACAAAAATTTAGTCGAGTTTTCAGGAGCCCAGATTTTGCTACAAATACATCAGAAGCAGAAATTAACACTTATGCCCCCTGGTGGCCAAACCATTCTTTACCAAACATTAGAAATTATGTGAAAAATATTTTCCATCAGGTCTAGTATTGAGATACAGGAAGAATTTTTCAAATCAGAGTTTTAGGAGCAGAATTAACGCAGAAAACACAATTTACCTTTGTGTGCCCCCCCCCGAAAGTGACAAAAATAAGATATACATCTACGCCCCCTGGCGTAGAAACCATGCATTATTTTAAGAAGAAAATGTTCCTAAAAGGTCTGTCGACATGAGTAGTATCGGTCTACAAACGACTTTTTTTTCCAATTGAGATTTTAGAAGCTCATATTTTGCTGCAAATACATCAGAAGCGGAAATTAAGACTTATACCACCTGGTGGCCAAACCATTTTTTACAAAAATTAGAAATTATGTGTAAAGAATTTCCCATGAGGGCTGTATCCGGTGCAGAAAGAATTTTTCAAATCGGAGATTTAGAAGCAGAGATATAGGGGGAAATGCAATTTACCTTTACGCTCCCTAGCGGAAAGTTTTTGAAATACTTGAAAATTTTTAAATTATATGAAACACACGTCACACTGGAAACACTATCCAACAAAGAAGGAATTTTTCAAATCGGACTCTTAGAAATAGAGATATTGACAAAATCAAGATATACATCTACGCCCTCTGGCGGAGAAACTATGAAATATTTTAGTAAGAAAATAATTCGAAAAGGTTTATCGATGTGAGTGGCATCAGTTCACGAAAGAATTTTTTCAATCGATATTTTAGGGCAAATACATCAGAAGCAAAAATTAAGACTTACGCCCCTGGTGGCCAAAGTATTCTTTACCAAAAATTAGAAATTATATGCAAAAGATTTTCCATCAGGAGATGTATCCGCTGAAGAAAAAAATTTCAAATTGGAGTTTTGGAAGAAGATTTATCAGGGAAAATGTAATTTACTTTTACGCCCCCTAGCGGAAAATCTATGCGTAATTTGAAAAAGCAACTATATCTAAAATACTCTTCGACATAAATGGAATCGAAAGATAAAAGAATTTTTTTCAATTGGATGTTTAGAAGCAAATATGTGGAATAAAACGCATTTTTGAATTCGACATCATCTGCGTTTACACCCCCTAGCAGCAAAATTGTACATCGTAAAAAACAAAAACAAAATAAAGGATCATCATTCACATGTTTCAAGCTTCCCAATGCAAAAAGAATTTTTCAAATCAAACTAATAGTTGCAGAGGTATCGTGGGTACAGACGGACGGACGGACAAACCGATAACATAAGCACTATCTTTTTTTACAAAAGACGTTCTAAAAAGACCTACAGGAATGCTGTTTTGCAATGCATAAGTGCAATACACGAGCACTATGTTCTAATTTTGTCCTGTACATTGTTTTGCTACTCAGCCTTTTAATTACTTCAACTTGTGCAAGTATGTTTGGAATTAAAGGGATTATCAATATGCGATTCATTTAATGTTTCTTTATAGCAAAAAGAATAGTTCTTGAAAATTTGCATCATAATTGCAATGGCTATTTCAAAAGCCAAATCTCATATAATTTTATTTCTTTTTTTTTCTTTTTTATAATTTTAGGTTTTCTAAATTATAAGTTTAACTAGCTTTACTAACCAGCTTTGCCCGGGATTTAGGCTTATTAATTTCATATTCCCTTATATGTCACTGAAAAAAATCGGGAAAAAAATTGATGCTTGCAAGAAAGAAAAAAGCTGATTTCACAAATTCAGTCATTACAAATTATTTATTCATAGTGTGATTATTTCAGCATTTGGCTCAAATATTTGTCGAGAATTAAAGCAACGAAATGTACAGAATGTATGGAATCTGTAGAATCAAACTGACCAAAAGCATTTCGAATCATTTAACACATGTCCAGGAGAAACAGCATTAGAACACTGACTGAATTAAATTGGTTAACAATTTGTTATCGACGATCAAATGCATCACATGCTTTCAGTTTCAGACGTCTTTGAGGGGCGAATCTCTGGGATAAAAAAGTTAAAAATGTATCTTTGTTTCTGTGTACATATTTCTGTTTACCGACGAATTAAAAATTCCATGCCTATTTTTTAAAGTTTTGACCGGATTCCGGTGAAATTTTGAGGGACTCCTCTTATTACCAATTCATGGTGTTGATAAAAATTTCAGCCCGTTTCGTTAAGATTTCGCAAAATTTGGTTTTGCATTTTTTTTAGTCACAGCTCTCAAAGAATAGAAACTCCTGTGGATGTGCAGTTGCAATGAATGCAGTCAGGTGCTTTCAGATTTGGAAAGGAGTTTCAGACGTCTTTGAGGGGCGAATCTCTGGGATAAAAAAGTTAAAAACGTATCTTTATGAATATTTTATGTAACTGGCTGAAATTTTAATGAACACCATAAATTGTTAATAGGAACAAGACCTCCAAATTTCGCCTGAATCAGTAAATAATTTTTAAAATAACCATAAAAATTTTATTAACCATTTCTGCATACATATTTCTGTTTACTGATGAATTAAAAATTCCATGCCTATTTTAAAAAGTTTTGACTGGATTCCAGTTAAATTTTGAGGGACTTTTCTTATTACCAATTCATGGTGTTGATAAACATTTCAGCCCGTTTTGTTAAGATTTCACAAAGTTCGTTTTTGCATTTTTTTATGCACAGTTTCTCAAAGAATAGAAATACCTGTGGATGTGCCACGGCGGCGATGAATGCAGTCACGTGCTTTCAGATTTGGACCAGGATAACGATGATGTAGCAAACGACTCTGACTTTATTGATTAGCTTATTAATTAATTCATAACTCGGGGAATGGAACAACATATAGATCTTAAAATAGTTGTGTTGACCTAGAAATTCCAGTATTAATAAGCTATGTAAATTTCATGATGCTACAGTTCGGCGTTCGAGAGTTTTTGCTGCTTCAGACAAACAGACGTTTTGTGTTTTATATATAACATGTATCATAAAAATGTTACAGCAGACTATAATGTTCATGAAAAATCTTAAGCCCAGTCCATATCTTCAGATTTATGGAGTAAGGACTTCCCCTTGTGGCATGCAATTTCAACAAAACTGGCCTAGCACTTCTTGCATATGCAGTCAGATTATATGTAGCACTAAAAGCCTTAAGTGACTTAACATAAAAAATCAAGCTATTATGGCTTGCAAAGAGGTCAAGATATTATCGCTTGTAATGAGTAGCATTAGGATGGACACTCAAATCCCAATTTTGTTTAATATTATACAAAAAAGAAACAACAAGCTTAGCATATATTTTAATATTTATTTATATGAGCATTGTCATCCTTATGTCACATGGTTTTTTGTTCTTGAAGATGAAGTAAGTAAATACAAAGTTGTACTGATTACCACTAACATAATACTTTTTTGCCAACTATTTTGCTTGGTTTTTTTTTGTTTTGTTTTTTCACTTTTTTGCAATCTGCCAAAATA
This sequence comes from Macrothele yani, assembly GCA_039090855.1. Lineage (NCBI taxonomy): Eukaryota > Metazoa > Arthropoda > Arachnida > Araneae > Macrothelidae > Macrothele > Macrothele yani. The sequence goes on from CM077027.1 coordinate 101,617,890, forward strand.
ATGATTTCACATTTAATTTTACAGAATTGTAAAAAAACAAAGGAAAGAAAAGATCAACACAGTGATATAAATATATTTTTATAAAGATATTGTTCAATTAACAATATACACTCTTAGCAAAAAAAAATAAGCACCCTGAAAGAATCATCCAATCCAGATGAAAACGGGTATGTGCAATGTTAACGTATAGGAAAGGAAATTACTGCAATTCCAGAACAGTAGGGCCATTCATTCAGATAAAACAGCTACACGAGAGGAACAAGTCAGTACATTGTAGCACCACCTCTGGCTTGGATATTAACAGTTACCTAGTGTGGCATAGATGTATACAGTTCACTGATACCATCCTGAGGTATAGCATGCCAGATGGTGTCCAAATTGCGGGCCAATTTGTCGACATTCTGGGATGGGCATAGGTGGCATCCCATCATGTCCCAAACAAGGTCCAGATGGCCACTTCCATACCTGCAGATGATGCAACACTGCCACAGATGGTTGAGAGCAACAAATTCGGTTCTGTCCATGTGCCTCTCACAATCGCTCAATCCTCATGTTCTGTCGTTGCCCATGGCCACCCACTGCCCATGTGCCACAGGGTTGTGCCCTCCTTGACCCATCAGCATCAACATTGTCCAATTGCTGCATCATATAACCCAAATGCCTGGTGATACGGCAACTTGACCAACCAGCCTTTCCCAGCACAATTACACGTCTTTTCTCAAACTCGCTCAACTTCTCATATTGTGCACGGATCTGACATCAAGGCATCTTCACAGTCAGTGGAGGTTCACTTGTCTGCAATCCACTGTAACAATTGTCCCTGAGTGCGAGTTTTGCTTTTGATATACTCTCCCCGGTGTGCAGTTCCCTTGCACTGTGGCTGGTCAGTATTTAGTCTTTGGTCGTTATTTTTAATTGGTTGTTATTTTTTAATCATCTGCATATTGACCCTGAGGTACTTGCATGCAAAATTTCATCACTATCAAATGACTTTCTTGGGGGTGTTTTTTTTTTTGTTTTTGTTTTTTTTGCAAAGAGTGTGTATGTTAATATAGTGCATACATTTTTATGTGAAATAATTTTAAGTTATCAAGTTTTACACACACACACCTGAAGTCCATTTAGAACAAAACTAATCCTGAATAGGGTTGCCACTCATATTGGCTTTAAAAATTCCCAGTTTTCCAAAAGATAATTTCACGGGTAATTTCAGGTAAAATTTGCAGATTATGATTTTCAGGAGCTTCAGTAAATTCTAGAACATCTTTTTGACATTTTTTTTCATTAACGGGGAAATCAGGGCTTCCTACACGAAAGGTACCATCAGTTTCGGAGTCTGGAAATTTTTAAGAAATGGTTCTAACATTGATGAAACAAATGAAAAAAATGCCAACTTTGCTAAAATAAGTTTACCCGTGCAAGCTTTTTCAACTTGATCACAAATTAAGGTATTAGGTAGTGATCGAATACCATCAATGTACTTTTTAAAGTCTGGAAAGACCTGAACAGCTCACTGAAAAAAAGCTGCATTTTCCACCCATCTATCTGCCTTGGCAAAACTTCAGAGGAAATTTAGAACTTCCAGTAATGGCAAAATAATCAGAAACACCTATACATTAAAATGATACTTAATAACAATACTGGGCAGAAGAAAATATGAGAAAAAGAAATTAGGATTATGGGGATAATCTTCACTGCGTTTAACTTCATTTTCGAAGGTTTTGAAGGATGAAATATCACCCCCAGACAGAAAGACCTTTTTTTATGCTTTCCAACCGTAGGTTGAAGAAGCGTATATGCTCCAGCTTTGTCCGTCCGTCCGCACGATAACTGGCATAAAAATGGGTCGATTTCGATGAAATTTTAGTATGTGGTAGGGGACCACCCGGGGACGAACCCTATTGAAAATGGGACAAATGGGGTCAAAGGTCACGACAGAGGAGCGGGATCATTCCATTACCCTTATGCATCATAACTTGCGTGAATATAGTTCAATTTCAATGAAAGTTTACTATGTGGTAGGAGATCACCTAGGGACGAACCCTATTCAAAATGGGTGAAGTGGGGTCAAAGGTCCTCAGGACATAAAAGATCGGGATGCATTCCATTGCCCTTATGCATCATAACGTGCGTAAAAATGGTTCGATTTCGATGAAATTTCAGTATGTAGTAGGGGACCACCTGGGGACGAACCCCATTGAAAATGGACAAAATGTGGTCAAGGGTCAGGACATAGGACTGCGATCCATTCCATTGTCCTTATCCCATATTATTAAGGTGGACGTCAAGTAATTTTGCTTCCTATACTTCCAATGGAAAAACTTTTGTACACATTTCTTTCACAATTATAATGTGTTCCCAAGGATGAAAATTTGAACATTGATTAAAATAACTTCATATTATAACTTGGAAAACTTAATATTTTCTAAAACATAACCTTAATTATATTAAAAATCAATAACTTTTCCTTTGGTGGTGTTGAAACCAGAGAAAAGATGGCGCGACCTGTACTTTGATGATGTCAGTGGACAAAAAAATGTTGGATTGCATAATTACGGTTATGGTTTAGAAAATATTAAGTATTCCAAGTTATGAAATGAAGCTATTTTAATTGATGTTCAAATTTTCATCCTTGGGAATGCATTAATTGTCCAGAAAAAAGATGGCTCGACCTGTATTTTCATGACGTCAGTAGACAAACAAATGTTGAATTCCATAATTATGGTTATGTTTTAGAAAATATTAAGTATTGCAAGTTATAAAATGAAGATATTTTAATCGATGTTCAAATTTTCATCCTTGGGAACGCATTAATTGTGAAGAAAATGTGTACAAAAGTTTTTCCATTGGAAGTATAGGAAGCAAAGTTACTTGACGTCCACCTTTTAGTAGCAATTCTTGTAGGTATGTATGTACATTTTATTTTGAAAACGGCTCTAAGAATTTTGATGAAAGTCGTTAACCTACCGTTTTCTGGTACTAGAAATCGATTTAGCTTGATCTCGACTTTAGAAGAATTCGTTTAGTGGGTTAAATAACCACCACAAATTATAACGTTTTTAGTGATGGCGTTGTTCCATTAATGTTACCAATGCTTAGAAATCTTATGACGTCACAACTCGCGTTTGAGAATGTTGGCGCGCGGGCACGCCATCTGTCTCGTTACGTCACGCGTTGTGTGTGGATCCTATTAAAGATTTATGACGTCACACTCTTGCAGCGGGCAGATGGTCGCGATTCGCAACTGCCTCATGACGTCACGCGTTGTGTGCGTATGTCCGTCAGCACGATAACTCACGTAACAACTGTTCGATTTCGATGAAATTTTAGTATCTGGTAGGGATCACCTGGGAAGGAACCCTATTTAAAGTGAACGAAATGGGGTCAAAGGTCAGTACATAGGAGAGGGATCCATTCCACTGCTGTTATGCGCCATAACTAACATAAAAAAAGGTTCGATTTCAATGAAATTTTACATACCTGCCAACTTACGAATGTTGAAATTAGTACAATTCTTCATTAAAATTAGCACAAATTAGTATAATTCTTAACGTTAAAATTAGTACAGTATTTACCTACTGAATAGGGAAATTATGTTTAAAAAAACTAAAAGCTGTAAAAGGGCATTCTGAATTTTCTGCTATAATATTTTAAGTACCTACACCAAAAATTTATTTCTATGCACAGTAGCTTATCTAGAAGCTTTTTAATAAATGGTGCTGAAATGGTATTTGAAACAAATGCCATTGATATTAGCACATTCATAAAATCAAAATATTTCCTGTTTTCTAGGCAAATGAAATAATCACAAACATACAGTAGTTGAAGTAGGAAAGCATAAATGAGAATATTCTTTACCCTTTTTTTTTTCTCTTGTTCAAATGGAATTTTCATCACACAGAATATTCCTACTATTCATTTGGAACATATGATGAAAACGTCTTATGTAGAGATTCCAAGGTATTGAAGTTTTTTAACTATTTTGATTACTATTCAAACACTTCATATTTCTCTTTACACATTTTATCAGCTTAAGAACATATTTACAAAATAAAAAAATAAAAACAAATTCACAATGCTTTTTTAATAATTCATTTAGATGCCTGACTGGGCACCTTTTTTTCCTTTTTGCACAGGCCAATAATTTAAATAGCCTCGGAATCTAGGGCATAGTGTTTTGGAACCTAAGGCACAATTTTATAAACAAGTAACTTTTTTTTGTTATGAGATACAATCAATGAATTCTGGAATATCAAAATTTTCACACAATTTTTAAATGAAGTTATATACTTTTCATTGCAGCATCATATTCATTATTGAATTACAGCTACACTTGGCTGCTAGTGCATCAGGAAGTTAGATGCAGCAGACTTTGCCTTTTTTAGGAATGTTTTATCATACTTTTTTTGCTCATAGCAGTTTCCTTTTTGCATACTTTTCACAATCAATAAATTCTGCAAGTTGGAGTCTGACAATGAACTGCAGAACTGTGTCCTTGTTTTTTTAACTTGACTAAAAAATTCATTCACATTCTGCATTTCCATGAGGAATGGTTAGGATAGATAGCATAACTGTTGCTAGTCTGTTATATTTCAAACCTTCATCCAGTGCCTTTAATTCACTTAAGAGGGCCCACTTTGTATCAATTCTTTCTTTGTTAACAATATTTGCAGGCAAATCATCTATCTGAAGGGCACAAAATTCAGACTGGAGCTTGTCTATTGCTTCCTCTTGGCTCTCTCCATCCTTAATAGGCAACATTATGGGAAATTTATTAATAAAATACTTAACATCTGTGAACACCTGGTTTTCAAAAGAAGAAATGTAAGCAACCTGTGCATGTTTCAGAAACTCATCATTGAAGGGGAATTTGTGCAGAATGTAGTCACAGCAAGTGATAAAATATGTTCTTACAGCAGAGTAAAATGTTGATTTTTCAAAAGCCTTTAAACCATTAATTACCTTAGATGCCACATTACCTATCAACAATTCAGAATCATCCTTTTTATTACATTTGTCACTATATCTGATTTTCAACAATGAACAGTTTTTAATAATCTGTGGTTTAATGAATTTAACAAGTAGATCTTTGAACATGCCCATTAACAGTGATCTTAAGATGTGGATTTTAGGAGTTGTTGACTGCAAAGTTACATTTGTACTTTCAAAAGTGGGTATCACAAAATCCAGAAAATACAATATGCTTTATTAATGTCTGATGAAAGTAACATAAATATCCTTTCTGCTCGAGTTAAGATAGTTTCAGACTTCATAGACTTGCCCACACTTCCAGATACTCCAACTGCTTGTGACACTGGAATATCTTTATTAGAGCCACACTTAAATGTTTTTACACCTTGGGTATTTTTCTTTATTTTCTTTGCTGGTGGTACATCAGTATCAGATAATGTAGAGATTTCCCTTTTCTTGATTTCAATGTTTGATGCAGGCAAAGATTTTTTATTCATACGCACACTCAGACTCATGTCTTCTGCACAGTCTTTGGATTTGGACTTTAGAATGGGTATGTGGTGACTATCTAGGGATTTATGTTTATTTTCTTTTGCTCTGGCATCTTTCATTTGCTCTTTAAAAAAGCTAACCAGTGGATCCCACTGCTCTAATAATCTTTTTAGACATTTTCCCAGAGAAAGCCATCTTGTGCATACATGTTTCAGTACTTTTTTTACTTCAACACCATACAACATTTGAAACTGCTTCAACTGTGTTTTTCTTTTACTACTTGACTTCAAGTAATAAAAAATGTCAACCAAAATTCCATCAACAGATACTGGAAAGCTAGCAGCCCCTTTTTAGCAGCCAAGTTAATTAAGTGGCAAGGACAGCCAATTACCACCAGATCCTTTTGTGCATTTTTTAAAACTGCAGCAACACCATTTTTTGAGCCAACCATTACAGGTGCATTATCTGCACTTAGTGCAATGCAATTTTTAACTGGTATATTTCCAGATTCCAAAGTGTCTAAAAGAAGTTTGCCAATGTTCTTTCCTGTTGAATCACCTGCCAAAGCTGTCACAGCAAGCAGAGAGTAGTCAACTTTATATGCATTGGCATTATAAAAACTAACAACGACTGGGTAAAGTTGCGAATCACTGTCATTACTTCCATCTATTGCAATTGCAAATGGAGTGTTTCTCAATAAACTCAATAGAGATTCTGAATTTTTAGAAGACATTTCTGCAATAATAGCAGAAGTTTTTGTTCTTCCACTGCCATACCTTTTGGCAACTTCACATTTCGGGAACATTGCTCGGAACAAAGGACCTGCATGGTCAGAAACTGCAATAGTTGTAAATTATGTTCGATGATAAAAGCAGTAAAAAGGCATTCAGCATTTATAACATCGAATTCACTATTATCATTAGCCCTATTGATAAATGCTTCAATATTAGAGTTCTTTTTGATACATGCTGCAAAATCATGATGTTTTTTTCGATTTAATATGCATTTTAACATCACTAATGCCTCCATGGGAAATGTTCAAATCGCAACTACAGACCGAACAAAAAGCAAAATTCTCACCTTTCCGCGACTTCACGATGAATGGGAATTTATTCGTGTAAGAATCTAAAAAAAATTGTAAATACTGCTTGTTTGACATTTTACCCGACAATATTCCAGTATCAACGTCAAGTCACTGCACGTGCTTCGTCCAAAAAACATGAAACGAACTTTGCGACGCCAATCGCCACATACTGGTGATGAATCACTATGGTCGCGGTTTTCTCCACTTGGTCATGTGATTTCATGACGCAAATCAACTCGCTTTTGCATGGGGTGCGCTCGGTTTCTCAGCGCAGCATTGTTCAGACTCTTAGCAGTACTTATATGCAGCGATATGATCTCATTGGAAGAGTAACATTTTTCATGCATAAAACTTTCACACACTCACAGAAATTACATGTTATTTTTACTTTTTAACATTTTCAGGAAAATTCGTACATTTATCAAGTATTCCGTACAATCGTACAATACGGTCAAAATTTGTACATTGTACGGATGATTCGTACAACTTGGCAGCTATGATTTTAGTATGTGGTAGGGGACCACCTGGCGACAAACCTTATTGAAAATGGGCGAAATGGGGTCAAAGGTTAGGACACAGGAGCGGGATCTATTCCATAGCCCTTATGCATCATAACTTACGTAAAAATGCTTCGATTGCGACAAAACTTTATCATGTTATTTCGGAGGTATACCAAGCCGGTTGTTCTGTTGAATATCATCAAAATGGGATCAAAGGTCAGGGCTCAGGACCGAGATTTATTCCACAGACATTATTCTTATAACTTGAGTGATAACTTGAGTAATGATTTCTGTAATGTTGGAAAGCGTATTATAATCAATGCATTGCATAATTTTACTAAGTTGTTTTTTTTTTTGTTTTTTTTTTTTCAATTACTAATCAAAAACTTCTATTATGGGAATTCTTACTAGGACATTTATTTTAATTGCAAATTTCTGGAGAAACCTCTTCTCCTTTAGGCTGTCTTTTGTTGTCACTTTTTCTCTGTCACTGTCGCGTTTACGATTAACCTTGACGGTTAAGGTAATTTTTCATCAAATCCTGCCAGATGTTAAACAGGGATTAATCCTCTGCAGTCATTGATGATGGAATTCTGATTTTTCTCAATCTCTATTCCTTCTTTTAGCTTTCTTTTTGAAAATTGCTTTCAAAAATGATGACTTTAAGGGAATTCCAATCTATGCTGTGACCAGTTTCTCTAACATGCCTATCTAAACCAGTCTTGTGGGAGTAATTTTTTATAGCAGCTTTATGGCTCTGCTATACGAGTTTCTAGTCTGCAACTTGTCTCATCTATGTAAGATCGTCCACAACTACATTTTACTTCATAGACAACACCTTGAATTCAGTTCTGCATTGATCTCAAGAATTACCCAAATGATGATAGAAAAAACGGAATTCCGTGAAACCACGAGATAATATCACATATAAGTAAGTGACTAAGAATTGGACAAACACGAATTTTATGGAAAATTAAAGTGAAAAATCGATACTGCGTTGCTCACTCTGCCGTGAAACAATTTTACGGGGCACTGAAATGGTGCAGAATCAACCGAGGACAGATTCAGTACCGATCTAGAAATTTAACTTTGTTTCACAAAAGGGAAAGGGGCGAAAATGATTGCTCTTTATTGATTAGTTTTGAAGATGTATGTATTAGAAACAGGGAAGCATGCATTTCGTTAGAAAGAAATCTTCAAAAATACAAGGTCGCTGCTTTTCACTATTACCGAAGATATTAAAAATGAGGAACATGATCAGAAAACATCAAAAATAAAATATAATCAGGTCAGGCATAGAAAAATAAAAAAAATAAAAAAACTTGGACGGAAAAATTTATTATGCAGAAACAGAAAACGATGTGACATTTCAACACCCCAGAAATATTCCAGAAAATATTTTTTTTTTTTTTTTTTGGTTGGAGGTTTAACGACCACCGTGAGCAACTCAATGGACTATAAGCAGTCGCCCGTCCCTAATTTAGGGTCACTGGTTCCAGGGAAGGGAGAGATTCAGTTCCATAAGACAAACACAACATCCATGCCTCACCGAGATTCGAACCCGGACCCCTTTCGGACGAATGATCAGAGGCCATCGCTTAGACCACTGCGCCACACCGGGGCGGCCCAGAAAATGTTTAACAAGTGTTAGAATCTTGAAAATAAACTTTTCATAGATGTTTAATAATGTTATTTCACCAAGATTTTCGATTTCCATAGCATACTCTATATTTTCCGTCAGCCGTAGCGGACCGAAGATTTCCATATCATACTCGATGTTTTCCGTCGTCCATAGAAGATCGACGATTTTCATAGTAACTACGTAAAACCCTTAGTACTTGGAATCGCTGAATCTTTCTTCCTACCGCATGGTCTTACTCAGCGTTAAGTGGAACAGTGGGCACGGAAAATGTAGTGTGCCAAAGTACTGACGAAAGACGACGAGGCATGGTGGTTCTCGTGCACAAAGGCCCAAAATCTGCCTTTTGCAGCAAGATGGTGCAAGATTTTTGTTTTGGTGCACTCTGGCGCAATTGGCACAGAATTCCCATCTCAGGTAACTGCATACACATTACGCAAAAAATCATCAGTTTAATTTTCCCTGACTTTTCCAGATTTTTGTTAATTCTCCCCGAGTTTTCCCTGATTTTTAGCCTTATTTTTGGATTCTCTTATTTTTCCCAGTCGGCTGGCAACCCTGTTTCTTGTAATGCGAACGATTGAAAATATGTGAGAATATTTTCAATCGTTCACATTACAAGCAGACTTCTTGGTTATACTTGGTTGCTCTTGTATGTTTTACTAATAGTTCAGCAAGTTATTTTTTATTAATTTTGCTTGCACAAACAACAGAAAATTATTTAGTATCCATGCAATAAGATTATGGCTTATTCAGAATGCATGCATTGTTGACTGCATGTGAACCTAATCACAGTGTTTCTCTTTGTTCAGTAATGTTTACTATAAGCAAAACAACATTATATCTCCTCGATCATCCAGTTCCTGAACTCTCAAATGTACATCTGGCTTCCAATAGGGAAGCGTTGGGGCTATTATTTCATATCCACCTAACTTTAAAGAAACCGATTCAGTAAGCATCATCCTCTGTGATAAAACAAGTCATGGAAAAAGTGGAACAAAGCTTGTATACTAACATGTAGAAAATATCATGCCATTACAAAACTAGAAGAACTTTATGGAGTGGACAAACCTAAAGAAGCACCGTCCTTCAGACTCTCAAACACACCATTCAATGGAATTGGAGTTCCATACAAAACTGAATAACCTCTTTGATATTGCTCAAGCTGATGCACTTACCTTCATCAAAATAGAAGAAGATAGAAAATTTCTTCCTGTGCAACAAAAACCTGGATGTTGTGCTTACACGGGCTGAGTTGACACTGTGTAAGCAGCTAAAGAAGCACGTAAATTTGGATGTATCGAACAGGGAAAAAAAAAAAGAGTCATCTTTCAGTTTCAGTTTGCCAAGCTGCAGTTATGATAAAGATGACACAACTGAACGTCAGTCTACTGGAAGAAATAAATTTGAAGAGAACCTATTGCACAAGGAATCCAGCAGTGAAAGCAATGATTTTCCTCCTACAAAAAGGACCAGTAGAACGAAGGTAAATGTCATAACTCCATCACTTGCTGCTGCCTTAGACTGTATACAAACGAGTGACAGAAGGGCAATCTTTGTTATTGTTGAAACAGCCGACAGTCTTATGCATTCCATTGAAAATTTTAATTTAACAACAGTTCTATAAAATGTCACCGTGAAAAACACTATGCTCAAATTGCAGCTGCGTCAAAGCAAGGGATCTCTGGGGATGTTCCTCTTATGGTCCATTGGGACAGAAAGTTAATGTGTGACCTTTCTGGGAAACAACATGTTGATCAACTTCCTGTGATTGTGTCTGGTTCTGGTGCTTCACAGCTCCTGAAAGTAAGCAAACTGTCCAATGGATCAGGAGAAAGCCAGTCAGAAGCTGTTATTGAGGCTTTGGAAGAATGGACTTAAGAATCGTATTGTGGGAATGTGCTTTGATATACTAGCTTGAATACTGGTTGCCATGTTGGTATATGTGTTCAATTAGAAAAAAAAAAAACTTGGCAAAGACGCTGTATTTTGCCTGCCGCCGCCACCACATTATAGAGTTACTTGCCAGCGCTGCATTTCAAGCAAGTCTTTCACATTCTTCAGCACCTGGAGTGTTATCATTTAAGAAGTTTTAGAAGAACTGGCATGTTATAAATAATCAGAACATTTATCCTACATGTGGTGACATTCCAGAATTGTCATCAGCTCTCGGTACTGTGAAGGAAGACAAACGATTTTGCCAAGCATCAGCTTTTGCAACAAATTAACATAAGAGATGATTACTGTGGATTACTAAAACTGTCAGTTATCTTTCTGGGCAACACTCCACCACATGGAATTCATTTTCAAGCACTGGGTGCTATGAACCATAAACGTTGCATGTCCAAGCTAATTTACTCCCTCAAGATTTTATCTGTTTTGATCTCAATTAAAACTCACATCCTCTGAGAAAAACGACTCCAAGAAATGTGTAAGTTTATAGTGATTTTGTACCTTAAAGCCTGGTTCACAGCACCTCTAGCAGCAAGTGCACCACATAATGACCTTCATCTTCTTAATGATCTCTATTAGTATGAAAAACACAATAAAAATATTTCAAAAGAAGCTTGTAAAAAATTGGAGAATCATCTATGGTATTTGTCCAATCAGATGATTGGCCTTGCATTTTTTGATACTGAAATATCGATCTCAACAAAATGGAAAATGTTCAATGCTTTAGATTTAAAACAAGGCAGCAGCCTTCTTACTCCAAAGGGCCCAAACCTTGTCATTCTTAATGCCAGTGGTGCAGCACAGAGGAACCTTGCAGATTTTGTTACACTCAACACAATTGGATTCTTTACAAAACTGAATGTCTCGATTGAATTTCTACAATTTGACCCACAGACTTGGGGACAGAGAGAAGACTATAAGGCAGGTATTGCTATTATACAGAAGATCATGTTAACCAATGACAATGCTGAATGTGAGGTCACTATTGTCCAGCAACTGAACATGCTCATTACTTACAATGAAGACCAATTTCAGTTTTGCATGTAAGTTGCGGCTGATCACCATAATCGTTGCACCTGTACTATTGGGTTGGTGCGAATGAAATGTCTGGCACGAACTAGCAGTGGAGGCAGACCCCCACCACAGCGGAATGGTACCGCCCACAGGTGTTGCGGGTATTACGTCACACAGTTACTATAAATAGCTAGTATGTGTGTGAAGAACAAGGTTCAGGCGTGGTTTGTTTGGAAGTAACATGGCTTGCAAAGGAAACATGTAGATGCCGGATTTGAGAGTCATCTTCCTGTATGAATTTAAACTGAGCCATTCTGCAGGAATTGCTGCTCGAAACGTTAACAAAGCATTTGGGGAGAATACAGCCAATGAACGAAACCTTCAGCGATGGTTTGTACAGTTTCGAAGCAGAGATACGAACCTGTAAAACAAAGCATGTGGTCACTGACCTGTTGCTGTTTCTGATGATGTTCTGTTACGTGTGGTTGAAGCGGACCTCCAAAAAACATGTTGTGAGATAGCGACAGAGGTAGGTGTCCACCACAAATCAGTTGCAGACCTGCCAACTTTCAGAAATGATCTGTTGACGTTTTTCCGATCTCTAAACTAATGGGCCAATATTTTTGGATCGGAAAACCCATCACCATGTCATGGCGAAAATTTTAACCTCTGGTGAATTTCAGAGAGACCTGATCAATCTTTCTGTTTGTTTATCAGAGATTAATTAATGCAAAAATTTTCTTCCATGTAATTGAAAAGCAGTGTTATTGTGATGTCGTGGTTGATAAAATAATTGTAAACATTTTTCTCTAGCCTTTTTACAGCGTTGAGTTATTTTTTTTGAGTGAAGATAAATTATGGGATGATTTATATTGGAATTTTGGGAACATATTATAGTGTGATGAAATTGGAAACCTAAAGTGCTGTTTACATTCTTGGAGTGTTGAGTGTCGAAATTGAGATGGTAGGAGTGTTAATTGAGGACCAGTATTTTACATGCTCCAGATGTGAGTGTTAATCTCCCATTGGAAAGGGGTGATCTTAGGGCAAGCAGGGAACTTGTCCTAGGGCAGAGGGCTCTGAGTAGGGAATTTTCACCAGGATGCGATATGTGCAAAATAAAAGTTGAGGTATTTAGGTTCTCAAGTTTAGTATTTTCACAAAAAGAATGAACATCATGGGTTGAGAAGACACACTTTTGCTCACCAGTTCCAGTATTAATTGTTCTTTTCTTTTGGCCTAAATTTTCTTGTTTTTACTATAAGGTTAAAAGTCTAAACGTAATTTTAATTTTCAATAAGGTGAAAATATTTAGTGGGTTATGTAAATGGTCAGTGTTATTGTCTGAAGTGGACCTGCGCATTGCCATGGTGCAGAGGAATTTCCTTGCTAGTGATTTTTCCTGGGATATATGTGGATATAGAGATAAGTGAATTTTCCTGGGACATATGTGGATATAGAGATAAGTGATTTTTCCTGGGATACATGTGGATATTGTGATTTAGGATTTCTTGGGATATATAGAGAGAAGTGAATTTTCCTGGGATATAGGTGGATATAGTGATTTAGGATTTCTTGGGATATATAGAGAGAAGTGAATTTTCCTGGGATATATGTGGATATTGTGACTTAGGATTTCTTGGGATATGGAGAGAGATAAGTGAATTTTTCCTGGGATATAGTTGTGTTAGTTCTGGGCCAGATGTGCCTGGAGTATTTAGGGTTGAAGTTTGACAGGCTCTTGCAGGCGTGGTTGATCAAGGTGGGATCATGCATTGAGTTCGAAAGGGGAGATCCTTGAAGACGTGGTTTTGGGGGAAAACTTGTCTTCAAACCCCCCAGTAGTTTCGCTGCTCACGGAGATATGTACTGCCAGCGAGGGTCGGTCGAGCGTTGCTTCAAGAAATGTGGTGAGATCATGTTAGAGGAAATTCTGTGCCTGATGATGATGTGTCACACTTGAGGATTTTTTTCCTTTCCCTTTGCATAGGCTGAAAGTGGATTCACGACCCAATTTCACGCCTTCAGCCTGACTTGGTATTTTCTTCCTGTGTTGGTTCTCAAAACCCAGGGTAGTGTCTGAACTGAGAGTATTTGCCTCACCGCTACCTCAGTAATTCACTGCAGGTGTTAAATTCAAGTTTGTTTGGTGATTTAAAGTATCTAAATTTATTTGTTTATGATTTGCTGTAGTGCTAGGGATGTAAATTCTAAATTCTGGTTGTTGGTGTTAGTGAACTTGATATTTAGTTTGGAAATTTAGTTAATTGGTATTTTGAGCTTTTGTTTACAGTGTAGAGTTATTAAGTATCCTGAGCTATTATGTGAAGTGCAGAGTGAGGTGATTTTTATGAGCAAGCTAGTGCAAGAAGATTGTTTGAATTTCTGAATTATGTTGATGTTATGAATAGTGATAATTTTTAAGATTAGTTAGTGAGGTTTCTTTATAAGTGAAGTAGGTTCATTCAGGATAGTTCTATAGGTTATGTAATGTTAATTAATGCTTGTGCTCAGTGTAAATTCTGTTTTGAGGATAATTTACTTGGTTTGTTTACTTGCTGATAGTAGATTTGTTAAAGTATAATTTGTGACTCTTAAAATAACTGTAAATTTAATTGAAGTCTTTGAATCTGGTCTGGGAGATTGCGGAGTTTGCTAAGATTGTTTAAATTTAAATCAATAAGTGTAAAATTGTAAATTGGTCATTGAGCTAACTGGGTGAGAGAGAAGAGAGTACGTTTCAAAAAGAACAGAACTTGTCCACCTTGTGGAATTAAAAATAATCCAGTATCTTTTTCTTGTGTAAACCATGCGAATCATAGTATGATTTTGAAGGCATAAATTAAAAGCCTAGTGTTCAAACTAACTGTGTTGACATATGTAAAGTTGTGTTGTTCATAAGGCCAGTGGCCAAAGAGAAATAGAAAGTAAATTGAGATTCTGTTTTATACTGCTGTGTTTAAGCAAACAAGAAAAAAGGAAATACCATCTGTTTGTCCACTAAATTAACTCATTAAGTTTTTAAAGAAAAATAATAAATACAGGCAGTAGCCTTTCAAAAAAAGTTCAAAATGAGTGCAGTGTGGAAAGTTTTTGTGTGCTGTTGTCTTCCATGACTTGGTCCCATGTACTCCCCCTTAGCTTGACTAAGGCTATCGATCCGAATCCTGGTTTTCTAAGGTATTTCATAACTGCAATTTTTGTCCTAACCTTTTTAAATTGACTTTTCACCGCCTCCACAAGTTGTTATTGAACGAGTACATTTTATCGTATGACTTATAGTGACACAATTTCATACACATGCAACAATATCCACTTATTTTTGCACTTTCAGGTGACTCAACTCTGCTTGAACACAAACAACGCAAACTTTCCAATAACTTCTTGTGGAATGTAAATTTTCAGATGCATTTTTGTTTAGGATGTTCATGGCCTTTTTTAGTACTTGGAAAATATTTTTGTTTCGAAATGCATCCATCCATCTCCCAAATTTAACTTTTCTATAATTTCCATATGAATTTCAATACCAGCATAAATATAGTAATCCTTTTAATAGATAACAATCAATTCAATATAATCAATATAGTCTCAAAATAAATTTATATGTTTTATTTTCACCAAAACAACCAGATCCACGCACTCTCAATGAGAGTGAGTTTTTTTGTCATGAGATGATCTCAAATCCCATTGGCAAGGAGGGAGTTAGAAAAAAAAATAGATTTAAGAGTCAAGAAAAATCAAGTAAAATCTTTTCATTTATTTTATTTTCTTTCTGATTTCTCTGTGAAGTGTTGATCTCTGTGTATGTAGTTAAATTTATGTGAATAGGTCTAGGTAAGTTAGCCTTGTGATGTGTTGCTAGTTAAGGGAGGTGTAATTAGCTGGGAAGTAGATTTAAGGAAGTTTGACATCATGCTATATTGCTGGTTTTTTTGTTGTTCTTTCATGCAATGTTTTTTTTTCCTTCCTTCCATTGCATATTTTAGTGCACTGTTTACTTTCAGGGAAGAGATATTAGTGAAGTTTATTTTAGTGCAGTATATGATGTAGTGTATATGAATTGATTTGCCTTAGTTTCTTAAGTGTATAGTGCAGTTTATATATGTATAGTGTTAGATGTATCAGTTTAAAATTATCGGCGATGCCGCGGCGTTCGGCGTTATTGATCGTCGGGATAACATAGCGATAAAAAGAAAAATCTTAAGGTTGTAGTTCCGTATTTACCGTCGTTATCGCGATTTCTTTTATTGTATTATTATGTAAGCTTTAATAATGGAAAAGTAATTTGTAAACATGTAGTGTTTGAAGTATTTTATCTTATTGTAGTGGTATCTAATGAGAAAAAACGCGTGTTTATGCCATATGTCAGTAGCGTGTATTAAAATCGTCGTTGTGTGTATCGGGCTTAATTCAGTAACCTTTTGTAATTAAAATCTTGCTTAGTATTAATATTTAGTTGGTTTTAGTATGAATCTTACTTGGTATTAACTAGTGATAGTATAATTCAGCGACTGATAGAAAAAGCGGATCGGCGATCGCTCCGTAACGAAGAGACTTTCGTAGAATTAATTGCGCGTGCGCTATCGTCAAGGATATTTAATAGTCATTTAGTAAAAGAATAAAATTGTGGCTTAATGCATCAGGGCAAAATAACACATCGTTGCGTTACGCTATTTTTTCGTAATTCCGATCGTCGTACCTGTAGCTAGAGAGAATTCGATTTTTATGCGTTACGAAGTTAATTGTAACGATGTTCGTTAATGTTAGTTAATTTGTTTAATGAATTTTTGTAAAGGTGGTCTCTAAAAGTCTTTGTTCAGAAAGAAAGAACGAAAATGGCTACAGTTTCTGGTGTCGCTTTTCTAAAAGCGATAAATTCGTAGAATGGCATCTGTGAGGACGTTTTCCCAGCTTTACCAGTGCAGAAAGTCCGATTTATTTATGCTCTTGTTTACTTCGAAAAGGCATTTTTCGCTTAGCACAGGAACACGTCAGGATTTGGGCGGAATTCTGCGAGGTTCACCGCAGCGCCCGTTCTCGTGGGTCAAAGTTCAAGCCTGACTCCGAGAAGATGCGAGCCAGCGATTTCTGGGAATTGCGTCTTTCTCTCCGCCTTCTGACTTAACTTCGGGCCAATTGCCTTCCGCCATTTCGGGCGCGTGCGCAAGGGATTCGGCGAGGAGCGGAGAATTTTTGCGTGCTGCTCGACACTTCGATACCAGACTTCGTAAGGGAGAGTCCCACAATAAAAAAAAATAAAAAAAATCAAGTAAAGGAGGGGGAGTCCGAACGACGGACGTCCGGATGTCGAAACTGCCGTAAACTTCCAGCGTGCGGCCGCGATGGCCCAAGAACGGTAGGAACGATCCTTTTCTTTTCAAATTTTTCCATGGCTCAAAATTTACTCTGCTGCCGAGATGGCGTGAAAAAAGTGCTTGACATCGTCCCGAGGCAATAGCGGGCATTACGCCTCGTAACCCGCTCGGTAACATCGCTGCCGCCTGTCGCCGTGTGAGAGAGAGAAAGTCTCCTCAAAGGCCGCCATCGGGAGTAAGTAAGAAAAAAGAATAAAAGAAAGGAAGGAGAAGAGGGAAAATCCTACCATGTCATCATAAGTGCATCAGGCCCAGTTTCCACGGCGTGCCGGCTCTCGTAGCGACAGCACAAACACCAATTCCAATTCGGCATCAAAAGGAAAAGTTAAGGAGGAGGAGAAACAAAGAGAAAAAAAATGAGTACCACCTAAAATTGAAAAAAAAAAATGTGTCTTGATCAGAAATGGAATGATGTAAAAGGTTAAAATTCAGGGGTGAGAAAAAAATGGGGGGAAGGTTAAATTAAAATGGGAGGAAAATAGAGAAATGCAAATGTATGTTTGGAATTAATGGTCTGGCCAGAACCAACAAATGTAATATAATGTCGTGTTTTTTTTTGTAAAAATGTCTGGTTAATGCCAGTGACCAAAGAAATGGATTGAAATATATTAATTTTGGTTTCCTGTTAGAACAGGGTTTTTTCGTTAGCTCAAATGAGAGGAAAGTGACTTGACATTTTTGTTTGTTTGGTTTTCTGTACTGTAAAGTAAGAAAAAGATTTTTCCAGGTAACTGATCAAAATCAGTGTGTTGTGAAAAAAGAATAAAATGTCACTCTTAACCATCTAAATCTAAATTGTAAAGAGCATTTAGCTCAAGGTTCAACAGTTATCAGATATGCACATCGAGCATTAAGCTCTTAGCACTCTTTGAGTGAATGATCACATTCTTTAAAGATTTTTGTAAGGCAGGCTGGTAACCAAATTGTGCCACTTACCTCCTTCATCCTCTAAACCACACAGGTGAAAACTACTTGGTTTGCAGACCAGGGTTTCTGAGAGGATTATTTAGGACTGTTAACATGCTCTGGACTCTAAAATTCATAGCTAAATTCTTTTTTTATTCGGCCTAGCCACCTAAAGTTTTCCTTGTATCAAGTGTTTTTCCAACATGTGCCTGGGAGCACAAAATAAATTCTTAGTTAACCTGGAACATATGTTTAATCCAATTATTTTGTGTCGTATGTGAATTTCTCTTGTCGGTGGTGGTGGAATCACCTTCCATTTACTGGGAATTTTTAAGGATCGTACCTGGGGTGTTAGTCGTGGATAAAAAAAAATTCTTAATTGGGGTCCCTAGATTGATCACCGGCCATTTTCTTCTTTTTAAAAATAAAATTGTAATATTTGCATTTTTTCAGAAGTAAGTTCATCATCATAATATAATAATATTTTAAACAACCAAACCACGACGTATCAGAAACAGAAATCCGTAAAAAAATTAATCAATATATTCGGTGAAAATTTTAATCGATATATTCGATTAAATTACTTGTTGCGCATATTGATTACATGTACCTAACATATCGATTTAATAAACGATGTTACCGAAATGAACCATCAACTTTTAATTGAATTGTCTACAGATGTTTAAATTTATCGGCATATTTATATCGATTAAAATAAATTCTATACATAATTTCTCATTACTATGCTATCATTATGATCTATAAAGTGATAAAAATTTACTTTTACAGAAGTTTGCATCTAAAGGGAAGGATGTTCTACCCTTTCAATGGGATCGTGTCCCACGCCGTCATGAAACACTAAAATATTTTCAAAAACGAACCATTTTCATGTTAGGTTTTTATCTTACGGAGACACGGACGATGAGACAGTCAAATAAAAAATTAAATAAGTAAGAGTGACTGAGAGACACTAACTGGTAAATTATGTTAAACTAAAAATGAAGTGAACAAACATTTTGTACGAATCGCATCGAGTTCATTATAACTTTTAACAAAGCAAGTTAATTTCGTTATTTTTTTCCCACGCAGTCAATGTTATATTTATGCTTATCACTAGAAATATGATTTGTAATATCTTTACTTCCACCATGCGAAATGTTGAAATTGCTTCGACACATAGCGCGAAACGCATATTTTCCTTTCTTGAAGATTTCGCAATACACGGGAATTCCGCAGAATACGAATCACGGAATATTTTATAGTACTTTTTTTTTCCTTCTATGTTGCTGCTCATAGCGAATCACTAATACTAAATTTATTACCACTCAGAAAAAAAAATGTAAGTAAAAACTGCTATAGTAGAGGAAAAAATACCGATTACAGAGTTATCCGATTCGAGCTGGTCAGCTAGGAAAGCAACTGAAAGGTTCTTTCATCTAGAAACAAAGGTTTAGGTTTTAGTTACGAATGTCATCCCCTTGGGTTCGTCCCCTCCCTCCCCATCATTCCTCACAGGCGGATCGATGCCTTGTCTTTTACTAAATCCGATCCCTTTAGCGGCATCCGTTATACTTCCAAATGGCACTGATTTTATAGTTCTGTCTTCTCTTCCTGTCCTCCCCCTCCCTTCATCTTACCGAATAGAGCTTCTCTATGTTGAAATGTTGAAATTGCATCGACACATAGCACGAAACGCATATTCCTTTAAAACAATCATTCCTTTTAAAAACAATCTGGTCATTCCTTTTAAAAACAATCTGGGACCATCAACGTCTGAACCAACCCCTCTCCTGCAGTAAACTAACACAATGTGTTTTGCCGGAACAAAACCAACTGTCTTTTACATCAGGTGTCACAGGAACGATACAGCCACTTCGTCGGTGACATCCTCCCCATCTCGTCCCCTGCTCCCTTTGTGGCGTAGCCACGGCATAAAACGTTTGAACCGGGATTTTAACTCCGATCTTATGTCTCTGCAAAAAAAAAAAAAAAAAAAATGGCCTAACATGACAAAATGTAGAATACACGTATTCTGTTTTAGAAAATGAAAATCTCTAAATATCACACAATTCGGTTTGATAGAAGTTACAAAGCCAATGGCGCCTTTTTTTTTCAAACAGATAAAAAAAAAAAAAAAATCCACTTCCTCCCTAGATTAAAACTCGTGCTGTCAAAATCCGGATATTTTAAAATTCAGAGTTGTTTACTAAAAGCCCAAAATTTCATACCTACAAAAAAGTGTGGGTTTGCAAAAGCAACAGTGTTCTCCCCGATACTTTACTGTTTTCTTTACGAATCCCTTATTATGAATTAATTGATATTTTGCGTGTTTTTGTTTTATTATAGAACATTTTTTGTGCCCGTTAATTTCTAAATTAAAAAGCTGCCACACACGCGCCGTTTTATAATTAAAAATTCTATGCAAATCGGTCAATTTCCACGGAAGATATTGTGCTAAAATTCTGAAACGCGAGCGAACAAATCTCGCGCATGTGCTACTACACTGTCCCCGTGAATGCTGATAGCAACCATTTTCAATAGGATAAGTAACAGCATACCCAAACTTCATCACAATCATGCTTTGATTTTACGCAAGTCATCACGCAAAAGGGCGGAAGAATGAATCCCGCTGCTATGCCATGACCTTACCTTTGACCATTTTCAATAAGGATTAGATGAATTACTATGTACCCCAACATATTAATTTCATTGATTCAAGCAAAGACATTTTTATGAACGTTACCGAGCGATGAACAAAGCACGGTTGGAAAGCGTAGAAAACTTACTGACTAACGAACCAGCAAAATAAATCATTGCTGGAGACGCACTGGCTCGAATGAACATTGGACTTACTTTTTTTTTTTTTAACTTCCTCTTATAGTAGCATTCTTTCGTTAGGTCAAATTTATTGCCAGAGAAGAAGTTTTTTTTTTTTTTGATTGGAGGTTTAACGACCACCGTGAGCAACTCAATGGGCTATAAGCAGTCGCCCGTCCCTAATTCAGGGTCACTGGTTCCAGGGAAGGGAGAGAGCCAGTGCCGTAAGACAAACACAACATCCATGCCTGACCGGGATTCGAACCCGGACCCCTTACGGACGAATGATCAGAGGCCAGCGCCTTAGACCACTGCACCACCGGGGCGGCAGAGAAGAAGTTACGAAACCATTCATGCCCCAATGCATTTTTAATTTCACCAAACTGGCAGTTTTTACTTAATTTCGTCATGTTTGGTATCGATCTGGGCTTAAAAATTCCACAGATTTAAAATCCGTTTGAATTTTTTTCTACGATAACTACGTTCTGAGATAGCATTTCGAACTGGAAGGAATAAAGATAAAAGACACCTGCTCCAACGCGGACACACCCCACGCTGGCCTTCTGAGAAGTTGCGACTCGGGAGATGAACAATGCATGATCTGAAAAGAAAGGCGGGGGGAAAAGCGTGCACAAGAGAGGAAGAGAACCAAACGGAAGGTTAAATAAGCCCAGCTGGTTGGTGTTCCAGTGTTTAAAAAACGGCAAAACAATAACCTAAAACGTGGGAAAACTGCAGCAAAATGTTCCCAAATAAACACATGTAACTAAAAACTTATTCGTAACTTACATCGGCACTTTACTTTGAATGGATTAAGTTTAAAAAAAAAAAAGTTTTAATAGTGGGTGCAAAATCATCAGAAAAAGAAAAAAATCTCGGAGAATCGCCAAATCTGTAAAATGAACATTTTGCCCATAAAACAAGTCACATTTCCGTAAAAACCGTAAAATCTGGCAGGTCTGCAGTTGTACAGCGTCTGGCAGCACTAGGTAAGGTCAAAAAGCTGGACATGTGGCTGCCGCATGAGTTGACAACTGCCAACAAGACTAGGCTCTTGGAACTTTGCATGTCACTGCTTGCCAGGAATAAACAGGAACCTCTACTGCATCGAATCATCACCTGCAACGAGAAGTTAGTCCTTTATGATAATCGGAAACGATCTGCACAATGGTCAAGGCACAACCTGCTGGATGGCATCCTAAGCCACTTCTACACACCAAGAACATGATACTCCTTGTCTGGTGGTCCACAACTGGGACAATTCATCGGAGTTTCTTGGCAAGAGACCAAGCCATAAGCCATCACTGTAGAACGTTATTGTACTGAATTACACCAGATGCACTGCAAATTGCTGCACAACCGGCTTTGGTCAACAGACATTGCGTTCTTCTGCTCCAGGACAACGCCTGCCCTCATGTCGCACAACGAACGATGCTGACACCAAGTGGCTTGGGCTATGAAGCACTGCCTATTCCTTAGACTTATATCCGACAGACTATCATCTATTTCATTGCTTGGATCACTTCCTGTCCGGGAAACAGTTCACGACAGACGAGGTTCAATGTGCAGTTGATGACTTCTTCGGGTCCCAGCCAGAAGACTTTTTCGTTCCGGAATCATGACCTTGCCGGACAGATGGCAACTGTGTATCAATGCCGAGGGGGGACTATTTTGCATAGGTAAGTTGTCCTACTTTTCCATTCTCATCGTCCACATGTGCTTGTCTTTTGCCGGACATTTCATTCGCACCAACCCAATAAAAGATCTTTTATGGAGTAGCAGAAGTCTACTCCCAGCTAAATCATAGAACTGGTATTCCTATGAATTAGTTTTCTACTATACTTGTACATCAAAACAATGTTACTTTATGTTTGTGTGCTTTAAATTTTGAATAATAAAAGATTAATTTCATTGTTAAATGCATATGAATGGCTGTATTATTGTTGCGCCATTATATAGAACATTTTATGCAAATAACACAAAATTTCTAACGTGTTGGGCGACCTCTAAATGGTGCTCGATTGTTTTAATTTTTTTCTGAAATCGATATAACACGAAAATAAATATTTCTAGTGGGTGGGAGCACCGAATTTCTAAAAACAAAAAGATTTCCCCATAACATTAAGGACCACTGAAAGAATAGAATAGAATAGAATACAACAGGCAGGCAGGTAGCCTGGATTGTTCAGGTTTTCATTGAACAGAATTATAAGGTGGAACTGCCCTACACATTGTATTCTCCTGATATTAACCCTTGTGAAGTAATCTGTTTTGACTATTTGAAAAGTGACAGTGGGGTTGTTTTGTACTCATTACAACAACAAACAGGATTTGAGTCTTCAAATTACAGACATTTTCCATAGACTTAATAATGACACTGGTACTTTTAATGTTGTTTGTACACTGCCAACGGTTTGGGAACATATTATCGATATAATGAGTGGAACTACTAATAAATGTCCTTAAATATTGTGATCATTTCTTTGGCATTACAGGAATTACACTAAGTTGAAAGTCTTCATTTACTTTCTGAAAGGCCTAACATGAAGGAAGTATTATTACAACAGGTTAAAAAATTGTGACTTTTTTAAAATTAAGATAAGCAAAGGAGAGACAAATAATAACATCATGAAAGGTGCAGTTTTGAATGACAATTGTTCAGCATAAAAACACACTTTCTAGCTGTAACAAACCTTAGGGTCAGATGTGATGAGCTTAAAAGCTTCTGTGACTTGACGAGCAGTTGCACCACCACCAACATCCAGAAAGTTTGCAGGATTTCCACCATGTAATTTGATTATATCCATGGTCGCCATGGCAAGACCAGCACCATTCACTGAAAAACATTTTACATATGATTATTTTACATAGATCCATAGAGAAACTGATTAAAAAAAACTGCAGTTTAACTCTGACTTATATGCTTAAATAATGTCTATAGATTTACATACAAACTAATCTTAAAATAAGGCAGTTCAGTACATCAAATAGTTTACAAGTACCATAGAACTTTATAAAAAAGTGTTATCAGAAGGAGCCATTACATTATGGAACCATATCAGAGTACATGTAACAGTTTATTGCAAGTCAAGATTGACACTTTGAACAAAATCTGTAAAAACTGGACTAGAAACCTTAAAATACTTAACAAATGATCATTCAATAGCATTTATTCAAAATGATAAACTGGAAATATGATGATAATGTATGTCCCATATCCTAAGGCAGTAGTTCCCCAGGGCACCGCCGAAACCAGCCGGAGAATCCTCTTACTCCTATTAGCCATTGTCTTAACATGAGTGATGTGCCAACAATGTTTGCATATCTTTGTAGGCCTTCTTCAATTGTGTGTTTTTGGGGTTAGAATCACTTCATTTATTTTGTTCTGTTTCAATTATATTTTGTTAGATTTGATTAGAAATTATGTGACTTTTATATCTAATATTTGTGGCAGATGCACTACAAAAACATTCAAAAGCGCCTTCACTGTGTTCGGTGCAGAAAGGTCTCTCATTTCCAGAAACGCATCAGCTGCAGCTTTCTACATGACAGTCTCTGTCCAACGCAGAAGTAGGAGCGATAAAAAAAAAAATTCAGGACACAATTTTTCTTAAATTATAGGACAATTTCAGGGCATATTTTGGCAAACCTGGCAAGTAAATTAAATCAAATATCGGTACAAATGCAGAAATGTTATTCCTTTACTAAAAAAGCTACCTAAATTATTGCCCAGTTGTTAGCAGGAATTTTTTCACTTTTAAGACTAACAACGCCCCTGAAGTTTCAGTGGCTAGGTTTGGTCTAAATTCTGTTGACTCTTACGGACAATGCTAAAAATTCTTTCCAAAGTTGCATTACTGTGTGACACAACAAGAATAGTATGTATCAGGTGTGGTAAAACTTCTTACTTTTTAGCACAATTGCACCCAGTCATTTTCAAAATGTTTGACCATGCGCGGTATCAATTGTAGGACTATTCGAAACACCTTCTCCCAATTCATCAATTTAATAAAAGGCAAACTTTAATTCCAACTTGTCCAGATCATTGTCACTAACAACAGCAGCTGGGAAAATATTTGCCAAGTATTTGTTTTTATTTTTTATTTGAGGTTTAAACTACCACTGTGAGCAACTCAATCGGCTATAAAGCAGTCGCCCGTCCTTAATTTAGGGCCACTGACTCCAGGGAAAGAAGAGAGCCAGTGCCGTAAGATAAACACAACATCCTTGCCTCACAGATATTCGAACCCGGACCCATCTTGGACGAATGAATGGTCAGAAATTTGCCAAGTACATTACTGAAAAAAGGAAGCTTCTTCCATCCTAATTCCTATATTAGCAACTTCTGCGTGCAGCAGAAATTCACTTTTCAGACAGAATTGCTTCAAAACATAGTCATATGTAATACATAACAACATCACAGGATAGTCAGAACATCGCGGGGGGGGGGGAGAATTATGATTACAGCAGAAATCTTTGCTTCGGCTGTCTTCCGTTTAGGTGAGCAAAACCGTCCAAACAAGGAATCCAAAGGATGCAAAGGCACTTTATTGAAAAGGTAGCTTTGAGCACAACTGGACAGAAGACAGAAATGTCCATGTGACAGGCGGCTGCCAAGAAAAATGTACTCTTTAGTAGGGGATATGATCACCCCTGACTGCATTGCCGGATTAACAACATCTGTCCATGCTGAGGACGAGTTTGTCAAAGAGCTGTTGAGGCATCGTGGCCCATTCCTTTTGTAGCGCCAATCGCAGCTGCGGAATCGTTGCTGGTGGCTGGTGATGTGCTGCCAAGCGTCTCCCGAGAAGGTCCCACACATGTTCAATTGGATTTAGGTTCGGGGACCTTGCGGGCCAACCCACGCGTTGAATATCTTCACTCTCCAATAGCTCTGCGACAGCCACTGTATGATGAGGTGTAGCGTTGTCGTCTATGAAGAGGAACTCAGGACCCACAGCACCTCTAAACAGATGCACGTGAGGCAGGAGAACCTCGGTACAATAGCGAACACCAGTGACTGAACCTCCTTGGAAGATGTGGAGGTCAGTATGGCTACCAAGCATGATACTGCACCAAATGAGAACTCCGCCACCTTCAAACCGGTCCCTTTCGATGATGTTGGAGGTGCGATTGCATGTTCCCTGCTCTCTCTAGATGTGTATACATCTAGAATCGCTCGTCAGACTAAATCGGCTCTCATCCGTAAAGAGAAGTCGACCCCATTGCTGATGTGTCCAGTTCTTGTGTTCTTGGCACCACAGAAACCGCCGTCTCCGATGAGCAGGCATTAATGGCACACACCGTGCTGGTCGTCGTGCAAATAGACCACCTTTGTGCAGCCTCCTGGCCATGGTAAAACGCAATAACGGATGTCCAGTCATCTGTTGCATGTGCCTTGCGATTTCTCCCGCTTTCTGTCTCTTTTCGCCTGTAGGACAATATACCAGTCGTCCGCCGCCGTGGTTGCTCGTGGACGACCACTGCTAAACTCTCGGACAGCTGTTCCTGTCGTTTGAAATGCTCTCCAAGCTCTTGAAACGATGCTGTGAGCAATCCTGAACTCCTCAGCCACACTAGTCACACTTTGACCTTCTTCCAACTTCCCAATGACGCAAACTTGGGTAAAGTCATCCAGATGTTGTCTACTGGATTGCCTGTTGGCCATATCACACAGTGGCAGCAGCTTGATGTCGTTCAAACCGATGTACACCGTGCAATAGCTTTCACCGAATTGCTGAGCGTACATCGCCCATGTGCGTTATACTCTTCCAATACTCTCCCCTCCCCTACGTCATGCTGCACATATGCGCATGCCCTACCGTACCAGACCCTAGTCTATCTCCTGAGTGGTCTTTCGGTCCGTTCTGCCTGCTTGCTCCGCTATTATGCTAATTTCTCCTCTTCGTCCTTAATTTTTGCACACCAGTGTATTTATGGAATAAATGGATATTTAAGAAAAATACTGGGCAGAAGGAACATCGCGAAAAAATATTACGATTACAGGAGAAATCTTCACTCCAAGTAACTTCCGTTTCCGGAAGGTGGAATTCTGTCCTCAAATGATGGGACACCCCCACACACACACACACACCAACACCCACCCACCCCACCAAGATTTCTGCTCCGTTTGTGCATTGATCACGAGAAAGCCCCAAATAACTGCTGCAGTTATCCCGGGGCCCAGTGCCGTGCATTCTTTCCACTTAGCTTTCAAACAAGCAAAACAAATTTCTCCCCCACAGAAAGAAAAAAAAAGAAAAAAGAAACAGAAAGCTGCATCACAAACTTTGTTCAGAGGCTTCGGGCCGACGTAATACTGGCCCGAAGCCGTGCTTTCTTTCCACTTAGCTTTCAAACAAGCAAAACACATTCTTCCTCCTCAGAAGAAAAAAAATAGGAAAGAAACAAAGAGTTGTGTCACGAACTTTGTTCAGGGACTTCGGGCCGACATTATTCTGGCCCGGCGCCATGCTTTTTTTCCACTTAGTTTTCAAACTAGCAAAACACATTCCTCCTCCTCAGAAGAAAGAAAAAAAAAAGCACGTCGGGCCTACATACCCAGAGCCCGGCGCCGTGCTTTCTTTCCACTTAAGCTTTCAAAGAAACAAAACAAATTATTTCTCCTTGGAAAAGAAAAAGAAGAAAAGAAGCAAACAGCTGTGTCAAGAACTTTATTTAGAGGCTTTCGGCCAACGTAATCCTGGGTAACGGCGAAAGAAACACGCCCAACCGACGTAGTAATCCCTGGTCACGGCAAAAGAACGCCGGGCCTACGTAATCCCAGCCCGGCACCGTGCTTCTTTTTCTTTTTTTTTTTTTTTGCTCTCTTTCAAACAAGCAAAGCAAATTCCTCCTCCTAAGAAAAAAGAAAAAAAGAGAAACAAAGAGATGTGTTAGGAGCTTTGTTAATTACAAAACCGGTAAAACAATAACAGCGAAAATCTGAACATCCGTAATTTTTCGTTAGTCATCTGTTATTCTGGGGGAAATCCATAATATTTACGGAGATTCTGTAATGGTTGGCATCTCTGTGCGTTTTTCGTAAGAAGCAACTACATGGCAGCTTGGATTCTCGAAGGATCTTACAAACGCGGGAACGTCTTCACATACATCGCAAATTACAAGAGTGAGAGTTCTTGGCGATGGCGTCACAACGATAGAGTACTCTCTCTCGTTCCATTTTTTATTTATGTGGTACTTGTAAACGGTAGATGATAAATCACTATACACAATTTACCATTTATTCTTAAAATTTCAGGATTACACTTAAATTTTCAGGATATAGAACAAAAATAAGGACATTTCAGGACAAAAAAATAAAAATCAGGAACTTCAGGAAAACTCTGATCCTTGCCATAGACCATGCACCCAACCAGCATCTGAATCTTTCCAGAGCATTCGCCGAGCACATGTAAGCTCTGACAAGTGGACAGATCAGTTGGTTAACTTTAATTGGCATTGATGTCAGCATCGAACCTTTTGGCAAAAATCTTCCCTATTCCCTCTTCTTCTAGGCCTCATGCCAGAAGCCAACGCAGATCTTCTCATAAGCATCCCTCTCTTCCAGCCACCCCAGCTCAGAGTCCAAGGAAAGCTCGAAGAGCTTGAACAAAATAAATCATACTTGCCATGCCAGGATTCAAGTCATCATGTAGCACCGGTGCTGCACCCCTCCCCCAACTTTGCCTTTTTTCCTTTTCCTTCCAGACATTGTTTATTTTATTTTTGTTAGGTCAAAATCATTAGGACTTTTGGGATGTGCTTTTTCTTTTTTCTTTTTTTTTTTTTTTTAGCTCATAAGGGCAAGATCCAATGAATTTATCCACACCCTTATCAGCATACTCCTACAACTCTAAAATTTCATTTTTCTCCTTTAAAACATTTTCCAATCAGGGAACTCCCTACTCCGAATCTATTTTTAGTCCTTCAACTTATACAACTGAAAGTGTTATAAGTTCTAAACTGAGAGAAATTATTGCATAGAGACCAGTTAGTCATCACTAAGGGAGAGTAGCTTTTGGTGTGGCTCAATAAGACTGTGTGTGCACTGTGTTAGTGTTGTGATCATGTGATCATGTGCATGACCCTGCTCCATATGTTTAGTTTGGACCCAATGAAGAGGTTTTTAATGCCAAGTTGAAGTTTGAGCAAAGTGAAATTCCAGGTTATGACAAAAAAGAGGATGAGAAACAAAAAACCAAGTACAGAAAATATGATGACAGGTATCTACATTATGGTTTCAAGTGCACAGAGATCAATAATGAAGAGTGTCCTCAATGTGCAATCTGTTTAAGAGTTTTGGATGTAGAATCTACACTTACAAGTAAACTAAAGCATCATCTTGAAAGTCTCCACCCAAACGTGGTCGGAAAGCCAAGGGAATTTTTTATAAGGAAACTTAAAGAAGCCAAAGACAAAAGTCCATTTTCTCAAAACAATCCAAAGTTAATCGTAACGCTCTCCTGTTTTCTTATAAAGTTGCCTATCTGACAGGGTTCGTACTCTTTTTGGGGGAAAAAATTCAAGGACTTTCCAGGCCTTTTCCAGGCCATATACAAAAAATTCCAGGATGATTACTACGCTTTACAATATCATGCTCAAATTAGTTTTTAAAAGCAATTTCAGTTTTAAGTAATAAAAATGATGAAAGATGCAAATGGATTAGGGATGATAGGGGGAAGGGAATAGAACTGTCCATAATTAGCATGTTCTCGTTGCGCTAGGCGCTTAAGCACTGCTGAATTCCGTCAGACCCCCAATGGTCAAATGATTGAAATGTGCTGATGTTCATGGAATGAAATGGTTGATCAGCTATGATAACCGCATAAAAGTTCGAAGGGGGCGATTTCTTTTTTACGTTATGCAACATTCTACATTACTCCAGTATTTATCTTGTCATCATCAACAATAGCAATGTAACTACCACTTACGATCGCGGATATCGGCCAACTGAAAATCTGCCATACAACTAAGGGATACAACACACGGTATCATGTTACAGTGTATTGTAATTGAAAAAAAAAAAAAGATTTCAGAAATTAAAATCGAAAAAAAAAACTTTCAGAAATTAATATCATCAAGTCATGGTGTTTCAAAAATCCGCTTTCCTTTATAATGTTTAAAAACATGTAATGTTTTTTCTTTTTTACCTGTCGTGTATAATAAAATGGGTTGATTTTTTTATGGAATCAGACTTCCATATGTCCGATTGTCTTCGTCTGAGTTCACACGTTAGCTACTGTGTACAAGTAGACATATTTTTTCAGCTCAAAAATATGTAGTTTTGTATGTATTCACAGTATAACTCATTCCGTATTCCCACAGAACAAAATTCAGCAGATTCAAATGAAGAACATCAAGACCCACCCAACACCATGTTTCCGATTGTCTGCTGTTTATATTCAAGAAATGCGAATATGGATCAATGGTGAATGCAGCAACTATGGTTTTTATTTATTACCAAGAAAAAAAAAAGGAGCCTGAAAGCTGTAAAGCTGAAACGGATATTTCTCCCCCTCCCGAAAACATTCCGATTAAGTTCAAACAGCAGGAGCACGCGTCCACGTACACTCAACCTCTGGAATGTCCTGATGGAACGGCTTCTTTTCATTTGGCACATCGCCATAAATCACCACCTGCAGCTCACTGAAGTGTCTTCCTCCTTCACCCTAACTATAGGAGAAAACGTAAAAAAAAATGCTGCCCAATTTTCGACAAAATGACCAAATTTACGTCATAACGTTGCAATTTACTAAAATACGTTTATCTGCTGAATTTCGCCTAAATCCATTGAAAACTTTTTAATTATAGATTTTTTTATTAAAACAGTAACTCAGACATCTGAATAAAAATGTATGTTTGTAATTAAAATAGAGTCCATATCATCACAGAAACAAAATTTCAAAATTTAAGGATCACTCTGTTTAAATAAACCATGGCATCTAAAAAAAAATAATTTGCTTGCTTTTCCCGTAATTTATAATTGCCGTTCCTTTTTTTGAATCCGATTTTGCAACGGAAGATTTTTTTTTTTTTTTTTTTTTTGCATCTGCTAAAGTTTCAAACGGAATTCGGCGAAATTTGCACTAGAACTTTATTGTGATGTATTTTAACCACTGTAAAAATTTTACTGTTATTTTCAAAATTCCGGAAAATGGATTTCTGAAAATATCTCTTAGTCCTTTTGAGCCGTGGAAGTGATAAACAGGTGTTTGCTTTCTTCCCAACCAAGGGCTTTGGATCAGCGCTCCCAGCTGTCAATCAACCGTTGCTATGGTAACACCCTTTCTGCTCAAGGCTCACTGTCTAAAGAGGCACACATAATAAAAATTTCCAATGCTAACTTTTTAAGTTTTAAACCGATTCAAATGGAATTTTGGGAGTGAGCTTCTGTAATCCAATTATAGTAAGTGTAAAAATTTCAGCCACTTTTGTGAAAAATTCGCAAAGATAGTTTTCTTATTTTTTATCATAATTAGCCGAAGTCTCTTGAGGGGTGGGCCGGAAGCAAGCGTCTTAATGCAATAAACAAGGAGCAGATGAATGTGTTGTTCAGGCATACTCTTCACTGGTGGATGCCAGCTGACTTGGTAAACACGCGACCCCCTTGCAAATGCTAAATGTCTCTTCTTTCCCCTTCTGTTGTTCTCAGTAGTTGTCGGACGGACATCAAGCTCAGGGCTAGAGAATGCATCAAGCTCCCCTTCCCTAACAGACCTGCTAGTAATCATCCAATTTTATTGCACTGGAAGTATGCTTCCCCCCCCCCCCAGCCAAATTAGGATTTGGGCACATCCGAAACACCACTGTAGCCGGCGGTTTCTTTGAGAACAGAGGAGAGGAACTTAAAAAAATTAAGGGGTAACAGTCAGTAACACGATTTCCTAAAAGGGCATTTTTTTTAAGCACTAATTTCAAATTTCAAGGCTTTTCAAGACAGCATTAAAAAAATACCGTTTTTCCAGGATATTCCAGGCCTTGAAAACGTAATCATGATTTTCCAGGACTTTCCAGGTTTTCAAGCACGCGTGCGCACCCTGCTATCATAATGCACAGTGTAAAAAACCTCAAACAATAGCAGAAGAGCTAATTGTACCTGCTGCTGTTGATATGGTAACAATAGCACTCGGTAAAGATGCAGGTAAACGTCTGCTCAAAGAGTGCCTCTTTCTAATAATATTATCAGCCAGAGGATAAATGATATGGCTGAAGATATTAATGGCCAACTCGTTTGTAATTTAAAAGGCAAGGAGGGTGCACTCCAGTCGGACTAGGTAACAGACAACCAAAAAGACACCCATCTTATTTGTTATGTCATGTTAGTTAACAAAAAAAAATTGAGGATTTGCTGTTCTGTAAAGAAATGAAAGTGAAACTACAGGCAAAAACTTGTTTGAGGTTGTGGACAATTTTATGGTACAGAATCAGATTGACTGGGGTTTGTACTGATGGGGGTTATTCAATGGCAGGGTGCTACCAAGGACTTCAAGCTTGCATACAGTCCAAAGCACCTAATGCTGTTTGGACACACCCGTATGATACACAGAAGCACTGATAGCAGAAAACCTCAGTGAAGAACTGCATGACATTCTGAAAATTGTCATAGTGGTAAATTTTATTAAAACAAGACCAATGAAAGCAAGATTTTTTGCTGAGCTGTGTGATGACATGGGTGCCAAACACTCATGCCTCTTGTTCTACAGCAATTCTTGATGACTGTCCTCGATAACTCTCTGCTTAGTCTGCATGGGCTGAGGAATGAAATATACTTGTATCTACACTATGAAAACCATTGTTTTGCTGACAAATTTATTGATGCAGACTTTCTAATAAAAATGGCTTTTTTTTTCTAATCTATTTGAAAAACTGAATGCACTGAACCAGCCCTTGCAGAAAAACACCTTGCAGCTTTCAGACAAAGTTTCGAGGTTTAAGAAAAAAGTGAACCTTTGGAAAAGCAGTGTAGTTAGTTAGTTAATTGATTTTAGTGGCGCAAGGGCCAGGTTTGGCCAAAGGGCGCCAAACACAGAACTATCAGTTAAAGATTTTTAAAAGCGGGGTGAAATGATTAAGACTTGGTAAAAGTTAGAAAAGAGAATGATGAAAGCTGTGAAGACTAGTTAGTTAATTAGGTTTATATGTAAATTTATTAATTTACTATTATAATTATTATAACCTTTTTCTTTTTTTTTTTTAAATAAGTTTTAAAACGTCAATCTGCTTTAAAAAGGAAAATACTGCGAAAGTGTCGCAGTGGTCGCCCAAAAGCTTTTGCAGCGTAGCTGCACCGTCGTCCAGCAAATGAGACTGAAAATAGTGAAACCGATGATAACGAAAACGAACACAATTACACAAAACGTGAGAGACGGTGAGTAAACAGTCGCACGTCTCACACACCGGAGCAGTGTCACCACACTGCAAATAGCTATGCGTGACGCGACAATGCCCAATGCGGAGACGCGCAAGAACAACTTCTTCTCTACGGTTCCGGCGACACGATGATTTCCAAACTCCAAGGAAAGGTTTTATTCAGAGCAGTTTATTCTCCACCTGTTGGTCCCACAGACCCTGCCACGTTCGCCTGATATGATCGTGAACAAGAAAGCAAAAATCATGGTGAAACAGTGGCAAGGGTGTGACGACCAAAGAGGAGGCAGATCTAGCAGCAGCATCTGCAGACTCGTTCCCTGGGATCCCAACATGCCCAGGAATCCAGCAGAACCGAATCTGGACATCAGCCTCGAGCAAAGAACGAAGAAGTCTCCGTACGGTAAAAAGAAGTGGGTGGCCAGTGAAATCCAAAGATGACAATGATTGCACAACACTCAACGAATCAGTGTACACAATAGCACGCTGATGATAGCTCGACTGCACGTGAACAAGTGCAAGATACACAGCATGCATCTCCGCCGAAAACACCATGGCCTCGGCAGGAATGCAGGCAACAGAAACTTCGTCAATGTAGACGGTGGCGGATCCAACAACACCAGCCGCCTTAGATCTATCGGTGAAAACAGGAATAAAGTCTGCATTGACGTAACGGTGTTCAGCGAAGAGCTGCTGGTACACTGACGCAGGGGTTGAGGACTTATCAAAAGATGTAAAGCTGGTATCAACCATGACACCAAGAGGGTGCCATGGGGGATCCTCAAAGCCCCTGGTCTCTCCAACGAGCGACAAGTCGAGCCCTGCATCACGAGCTACGGTCGCCATACGAAGACCGAAGGTTCGAATGCACGAGGGACGGATCTCAAACAAACGAGCATGCTGGGGATGAAAAACTGCATCGTATAAAGGATGGTCTGAGAGAGATTTAAGTTTCAGGTAAAATTAAAGAGACAGCTGCAGACGGCGTAAATGAAGCGACAGTTCGTTCGTGTCGGCATAAAGGCTGGGAATGGGTGACATGCGAAACACTCCCGTACAAAGACGCAGCGCTTGATGGTGGATAGTATCTAACGGCCGGAGAACGGAAGGACATGCAGAGCCATACACCATACAGCCATAATCCAGCTTAGACCGAATGAGAGAATGGTAAATACGGAACAAGGAAGTCCTGTCTGCACCCCAGGAGACTGAGGCAAGGATCTTAAGGATTGACAAGGCTCTCAGACAGGAAGTCCTTAGCCGTCGAACGTGCGAGCGAAAGGTGAGCGCATGGTCAACGGTCAAACCAAGGAACTTGATTTCCGGCAAAACTGGAATGGCTGCACGGTCCAAATAGAGCTCTGGATCGGGATGGAGGCCACGCCTCCGGCAGAAATGGACACAGGCTGTCTTGTCGGGAGAAAGAACAAACCCATTATTGTTAGCCGCTTTAACAATCTGGGTAATTGCAGACTGCAGCTGCCTTTCAACAAAATACATGCTGGATGACGAACAGAAGATGTGAAGGTCATCAACATAAATGGTAGCCGAAACCGCTGGAGGAAGATTTTTGAGCAGACAGTTTATGCGGAGGATGAACAGAGTCACCGATAGAATGCTGCCTTGAGGGACACCTTGTTCTTGATGGAAAAAGGCAGAGAGCGTCATACCCAGGTGCACATGGAACACGCGGTTACGAAGGAAGCTGGCAATGAATGTTGGGAGGTTTCCCCACAACCCATTTTCGTGGATGTCACGGAAGATACCGTGACGCCACGCTCTATCGTAAGCTTTTTCGATGTAAAAAAAAACAGACACCAGGTGCTGCCAACATACGAACGCCTCACGAACAGACGTCTCAAGGAGCAGGAGATGGTCAGGAGCTGAACGATGACGGCGGAAGCCGCTTTGTGATGGAGACAGTATTCGATGTTCTTCTAAATAATAAATTAGCTGGGAATTAACCATTCGTTCAAGGATTTTGCACAGACAGCTAGTGAAGACAATTGGCCGATAACTAGAGGGAGACTTGGGGTCTTTGCCAGGCTTGGGAAAAGGTAAAACAAAAGCTCTTCGCCAAGAGTCCGGGAAACTGTGCTCCAACCAAATGCAGTTGAAAAGCACTAACAGATTCTCGAGAGACGACCGCGAGAGATGACGGATCATGTCATAGTGGATGCCATCGGGACCGACAGATGTTGCACCTGACCGATGCAGAGCCACCCGTAGTTCAACAATGCTGAAGGGGGAGTTATACTCAGTGTTATGAAAAGGCGCAAAGGAGATTCTCTGGCGTTCCGCGGTTGTTTTAATCCTCTGAAAGGATGGGAGATACGCCTGAGAACTATAAACTGAGGCAAACGCTTCGCCCAAGCAATCCACAATCTCCCCTACTTCAGCATACGTGCAGCCGTTACTCTCAAGAATTTAAATTTGGTGGGAACTATAGTTTCCCCGGATCCTACGAATTTTTTCCCAAAACGTTTTTGAACTGGCACATGAATTAATAGATGAAACGTACTTCATCCAAGACTCCCTCTTGCTTCGCCGACGCACCAACCAAGCGTAAGATTTTGCTCTTTTAAATTTAACAAGATTAGCTTCGGTTGGATAACGCCGAAAAGTACACCAGGCCTTATGTTGAACTCTCTTAGCCGCTGCGCAATTAGGGTTCCACCAAGGCTTCGGAAGTCTTAGGAGCGTCGTTGATGTCTATGGGATAGAGAGATCTGCTGCCTGAATGATACACGTTGCGACATCAGTAACAGCTGCGTCAATTGACCCCCGGGTCACCATGGCAGAAGATATCACTGCGGACGATGTGAAGACCTCCCACTTGGCACGATCCATCTTCCAACGAGGAGGGCGGGAGGCAGAAGATGGCATGCTCACATTATATCTAAGTACAATTGGGAAGTGGTCGCTTCCATGGAGGTCGTTACACACCGTCCACGACCAGTCGGCCATAACCGATGGTTGACCCAAAGATAAATCGATCGCATTGAAACTTCGTGTAGGCTCGTGGAAGTAAGTGTCAGCACCGGTATTAAACAGGCACAAAGAGGTCGAGGAAAGAAGAGATTCGATCCTACGGCCTCGTGTGTCTGTTCTGACACTACCCCACAATGGATTATGAGCATTGAAGTCACCCAGAAGAAGAGCAGGTGACGGCAGCTGCTCAACTAAGCTCTCAAGAACGGACATCCTCACGTCCTCATCCGGTGGCAGATAGACGCTGCAAACAGTTAGAAGCACAGGCATGGAGATACGCACCGCAACGGCTTGTAAAGATGTTGAAACCGCAACGGAAGAAACTGGAACACTGTGGTGGACAAGGATGGCAACTCCCCTCAAGCTATATCTCCTGATACATTATCTTTCCGAAATGCACTGTAACCTCGAACTGAAAGCATGATGGTTTAAGTTTTGTCTCCTGGAGACAAAGGCACACCGGGGAGTATGACGAAAGCAGATGTTTCACGTCGTCATGTCTTGTCCGAAAGCCTCGACAGTTCCACTGAACGATTTGACCCATATTTTGAAGTGTGGTGAATGAGAAAGAAAACAAAAAAACTAAACCCAAGAAAGACTGGGATGACTAACAGTTGTCCGACTCCATCAGTTCGCCAGCAATGTCCATTTGCGCTTGGGACTGTTTTGTCCGACGCTCTGCAGTCTCTGGTGGTAAAAATGGGGTGATATTTTGATTCCTGTGTCATTGATGATCCTGCCCGATCCTGGTTCTTATGATGAGAGTTTGGAGAAGATTTCTTCTCTTTTTCTTTTCTCTTTCCTCCCGGGGTTGTGGAAGTCCCGGTGGTGGTGGTGCTAGTTGCAGCAGGTTTAGGCATAGTGGTTGTTGGAGCTTTCGCATCCCTAGCTCGGGATTGCAGTGCTGCCAAACCAGCAGCTATGATGTCGTCTAGCTTGTAGAGACAATTAACTGGGATTTGGCTATTAGTCTGTGTACCGACTGTAGTCCTTGCAACAACCGCTGAAGCATAGGATCCGCGATCCAACCTCTGGGTAGGAGATTCCCTCAACAGTCTTAATGCGTTGGATCTCTTTTTCCTCTTTCCACTTTGGGCAGTCTCTCGATGATGCTGCATGGGATCCCTTGCAGTTGTAACACAGCTCGGCTTCGGCATGGCAATCTTGCAAAGTATGGTCTGTTGCTGCACAACGCCCACACCGAGCAGTGCTCCTGCAAGACTGCTGGGAGTGACCATATGCTTGGCATTTGAAGCATCGCAAAGGACTTGGTATGAAGGGGCGCACTTCAAGGTGTAGATACCCTGCCTTGATTGATGTTGGCAGGGATGGGGTGTTAAAGGTCAGTATGATGTTTCGAGATGGGACAGATTGGCCATTTTGCCGAAATAGGAT
Organism: Macrothele yani; assembly: GCA_039090855.1. NCBI lineage: Eukaryota > Metazoa > Arthropoda > Arachnida > Araneae > Macrothelidae > Macrothele > Macrothele yani. The sequence goes on from CM077027.1 coordinate 101,655,396, forward strand.
GCGTCGGACTCCACTCACTTGTTGGTCTTTCAGTTCCTCCATAAGTTCTTGGTCACTGCACTCCAGAAGGTCTTGAGAAGAGATAACACCTCGTGAGGAATTGAGGTAGCCGTGAGGGGTAACCTTAACTGGACAATCTAAAAGAGAGGTAGTGTTTAAAAGCACTGTAGAATATCTGGGACTCTACATCTCAACAAGAAGATCTCCAAATTGGAGCTTCTTAATGCTCTTAGGAGAGCTGGCAATTGATTGCAATGCTTTATTTATCCAGAAGGGACTTCTGGTGTTTAATGGGTTTGAAGCGTCCAAGGAGTGGATGCAAAAGAACCGAACATTGGCAGAATCAGGTGTAGGTTTCTTGTTGGGAGGGGGTTACCCTTCCTCTGTGGGCCGCTTTGTTTGAAGTTCTTGGGAAATTTTTTTATTAGCCATGAATAGAAGTGAAAAGTTCGTCCGCCGAGTTCCCCGCCCACAACTGAGCCCAACAGGGGAGAGCCGGAGGTCTGCAAGCCCAATTGGACGCAGGACACGATTCTAGGGTTAAGCAACGGATATAGCATGTTGATAGCGCAGACATGCGCTCAGCGAGTACTGCGACTTTCCCAGGTCTTGGTAACACCCCTTTGGCATACCCGCACTATCCCCAAACTCACCCTGTTGCACGCAACAACAAGCCGATTGACTAGGAGCGGGTTAGTTCCTAGCCGCCCGTTTAGGGTGAAGCAGGGGGCAAAGAGGAGTGTTGGCGACTGGCGACAACTACAACCTGGCCACCAGAAACCTCAGCCTCCAGCATCCCCTTTTCCACCTTACGGGTCACCACACACGGCAAACGTGCAGGTAGGTCTAGAAAACCAGCCCGGAAAAACAAGAGAGGAACAGAAAATGGAGAAGCAAAGGTGAGTAGAAAATGGAGAAGAAAAGAAGAACAGGGAGTGGAGAAGAAAGCAAAAACAGGAAAGGGAGAGGAAAGCGAGAGGAAAGGAAAGGGCTGGCGCATAATCACAACCTCAGCAACCTACAACTGAGGCGGGTGCTGTCAAGGTGGTGGCAACACAAAGTTGTAATGGAAAATATCAACATAACATGTCGGCTGGGGCCGTGGGGTCGCTACTCCCCATCAGCTGGATGAACAGCTGTCCCTTCGGTGACGTGAAAGCACAAATACTAGAAAGCAATAAAAACCGTCACAAGGTCAGCTCGGGCCGTGGGGGCGCTGCTCCCCAAATAACTGGAAAACCAGTTATCCCCATGCGGGGGAAAAAGCAGTGTAAGCAAGCGTGACTATAAATGATTTCTTTCATTGGACCAGTTTCTGAAAGCAAAAGAAATGGCATTGAAGGAGGAACTGAGGACAGTCCTTGTTCTGCATTTGTAACAACTGCATCTTTACCTAGAAAAATATTTCCTAGAGAATGAAGTGGAGCCAATAAAATGGGTGAGAGACCCCCTTCAATGCTGAGATACCTCCACATTTCAACAATGAGGAAACAGAACAGCTCATTGACGTGTCAACTAACTCAACATTGAAAGTAAGGTTTTAGTCTCTGCTTAAGTTTTGGTGCCAAACTGAAAATGAATGCCCAGTGACAAGTAAGAGAGCCATGCATGTTTTGATCCTGTTTGCTACTACTTACCTTTGTGAAGCTGGTTTCTCAGCAGTTAAACTGATAAGGGTCGAAATATAGGGCAAAAATTAACGCTGAAAAAAAATGTGTGTTGTGATCTCAAAAATAACACCAAGATTTGATGAGCTATGTAAAGGAAGACAAGCACATCCATCTCACTAGGATTTTGGAAATAAATTTAGATCTTTTCTATTTTTTTTTAATTCTTTTTTTTTCTGTTAATTAAAAAATATTCTTTACAGCAGGTTTTTTTAAAACTTTTGTTGTGTGGTTAATCTTATATGTGTTAAAAAAGCTTGTTTAGCCTATGAAAACATTTTTTGTATATAACACTGTATTGTTTCTAAAACTAATTAAACTGTTTTATTTTTATTTCGTTACATCCTATAATTTTAATGCTTTCATCCCAATTATTTTCAGGGAGAGAAGTGAAAGTACTATTGAGGCAGACCCCCCCCCCCCCTAACATAATGGGGAGAGCGAGTAGGTCAAGGGAGCAGCGAGTCGAAAAAGTTTGGGAACCACTGTCCTAAAGAAAACCTTTACAAGTTCATTACTGTATCAGAATCCATTTTTCACAGGTCAAATTAAACTTGATTAACAACCTCATTTGCAATGGAAAAGAAACGCTAAAGCATGATTAATTAATTAAATTTTATGAACACTGCACCTAAAGACGAATCCCACACTTTTCTCAAAGAAGGCCTTGTTGTTCTTCTTCAATCATTTCTCCAAGAGTATGTAGAAAAAATTGTTAGGTTTCATTCCTTAAATTATAATTTGAACTTTTCTACAAACTATAAAAAATGTCACTGAAAAGATGTCATCTCACTGTAGCTGTTATCAGTAAGTTGTATAAAACACATCACAGTTAAATTAATGAAACATCCGGTAGAACATGACGACCATTTTAAAAGCTCATAAATAACTATCAATAAAGCGAGTAACAATACATCACAGGTAAACAGGTATTGGACACTACTGAGAAGGATAATTTCCTAGAGACTGCTATGAAATCCTTGGCCTGGTTGAGATTTGTAAATGAAGCATTTTTTGTATGATTTTATGGAGAAGAAAATCTGAAAACTTTTTTGGAGATTATTCCTTATACAATTCTACTTCTTTTACTCATAGTGTTTGAAAAGGAGCATTTGCCTTTCTTGGGTGTACTCTGTAGGTCAGGTGACAGTCCATTTTGCAATGAAATCTGATGAATTTAAGGCTTCAATGTCCTCAGTTCTCAACAACCAACCAATCAGAACCTCAGTAGATACATAATAGAATCTGCAGACTTTTCACTTTCTTTATATTACATCTTTCCTTCTGATTTACCAGATTGTATTTCTTTTACCATAAAGATACAAGCATTTGCCTTTCTATGGTGTACTACTCTGCAGGTCAAGAGATGGCCCCTAAAAGAAAAGCAACTATAAACCTTCCACTGTACCAAATTTCATTTCACAGTAAGCCTCCTACCCTAAATCCACAGGTGTGGCATTTTCAGATAAGTGCTCTGTACAGACCACACAGCTTAGTCCAATGAAGACATCAGATATCTTGGAATTGCAGATACATTAATGTACAGCATTTAGACAAGGTTTTCATATCAAGTACTATGTTGTACACAGTCGACTCACATTATGGTGACCACCAGCTAATATCCGGAGGAACTGCTGTGTGCAGCATGGACAGCAGCTAGACAGGCTGGGAGTGACTCAATAAGGTGCTGGAAGGTGTTCACAGGTATGTGGAGCCATGCTAACTGCAGTGCATCTGAAAAATGCTCGAGGGTGTGTGGTGGAGGATCCATAGAGTGAACAACACGATCAAGGTGGTTCGACAGATGCTTAATTGGGTTTAAGTCTGTGGAATTAGGGAGCCAGGGTAATACTTTGAAGTCTTCATTGTGCTCTTCCAACCACTCTTGGACATTTCTAGCTGTGTGACACATCGCATTGTTGTTCTGGAAGATCCCATCCGCCCCAGGAAAGACAATCAGCATGTATGGGTGTATGTGGACTACAATAATGGATTCATAATGAATTCAGTCCATAGTGCCTCTCACAGGTATGAGTGGACTCAGAGAATGCCACAAAAACATTCCCTAGACCATAAAGCTGCCCCCACCAGCTTGTGTTCTGCCAGCAATGGTTGAAGACTGTTTGTTCTCCAATGTTTCTCGCCTTATAGGTCAACGTCCATACGTTCGATGAAGCAGAAAACATGACTCATCGGAGAAGGCAATCCTTTGCCAATCAGCAGAGGTCCAATTCCGATACTGCTGTGCAAATGTAAGCCTTTTCTGCTGATACACCTTTGTTAGCATAAGTGCAGTGATCATCCGTCTGCATCGGAGCCCCATGCGCAGCAGGGTTTGCTGAACTGTCATTTTAGACACACTTCCTGTAGCCGCCTGGTTCATTCGGCCAGTGAATTGCTCCACGGTAGCGTGTTGATTAGCCCTAATGCACCTTCAAAGCCGACATTCACTTCTCATATCAATGGCACGTGGTGCTCCACAATTTCCACATCGCTTATTTGCAATGGTGCCATTTCTGCCATCACAATAGACTTTAACCACAGCAGCACACAAACAGTTCACAAACTGTGCTGTTACAGAAATACTGCCAGCCTTGTCCCAAAAGCCAATAATCAGCCCTTTTTGCAAATCTGATAAATCAATCCTTTTACTCATTACAAGCAATGAGGGATATGTGATATGTTTTTTTTTGTTTTTTTTTTCAGAATGCCTACAGCACACCTTATATACCCTCCAAGCCAGCTCACAACACATGCTTTGTTTCATTGGCTACAAGCTGTTGATGTCAAAAGTAGGAGGTGGTCACAATAATGTGACTGGACTGGACTGTGTGTGTGTGTGTGTGTGTGTGTGTGTGTGTGTGTGTGTGTGTGTGTGCATATGTATGTATATATGTGATGTAAGGTCAGGTGATGCGTAACATTATAGCCTCTTCTTGACATATGTCAACCCCGCCTTCTCGTGGTGCATCCTGTTCCCAATAAAGGGGCTTTGACGACCGCCAATAGCGGTATAACTATACCACCGGGATTAGAGGAAATGCTATCCCACACTCACCAACTCGCTTGGCCAGCGTGGTGAGTTATGGCCAAATCCCTCTAAAATGACTCCACAACTTAAATCTTGGCCCTCAGTCTCCAGCAGCTGGAATGTACCTGGCCAAGGCAGCGGCCAGTGCGACATGAAGGCAGAGGGTGCTAAGAATCCCCAGAGGACCGGACTAGGCTGCCATCTGATGCAGACCTTGGCTACGTATAATGGACGCTCCCTATCTTCTGATTCAAAGCTTCTTGAATTGGAAGAAGAACTACAAAGGATCAAGTGGGGCATCGTCGGGCTAAGTGAGGTAAGGAGAAAAGGAGAAGATCTCATTGAACTGAAAAGTGGACATCTCTTCTACTATCGTGGAACAGATAATGGCAGAACTAGTGGTTTTGGGTTTATAATAAACAAGAAACTGAAGGAAAAAGTTGTAGAAGTTGAAAGTTCCTCTGACAGAGCTGCACGACTCGTTATCCAACTCTTGAGAAGATACAAGGCTCAGATTATTCAAACTTATGCACACACCACAAGTCATCCTGAAGAAGAAATTGAAGAATTTTATGAGGAAATTCGTCATCTAAATAATAAAGGTAAGCAGCACTTGAAGATAATTATGGGAGATTTCAATGCAAAAATAGGGCAACAGCAAAGGAATGAAACTTCAGTAGGTAAATTCGGTCACGGCAACAGAAACCAGCGTGGAAATACTCTCGTAGAGTTTGCAGAGGCAGAAGGGTTTTTCATCTTGAACTCCTTTTTCAAGAAAAAGCCACACAGGAAATGGACATGGAGACATCCAAATGGGACGACAAGTGAAATTGATTTTATTATGTGTAACAAAAAATTTGTCATAGAAGACTGCAGTGTACTAAACATGTTCAACACAGGTAGTGACCATAGATTGGTGAGATGTAAGATGCACCTCAACACTAAACTTGAACGTGGGATTAAAAATGAAGTGGGATTAAAAATGAACTTTCAGAAGACAAAAGTGATGTTCAATGCTTTTACAAGAAATGAAGATTTATGGATTGATGGAGAAAAGCTGGAGATAACAGACACGTACATTTATCTTGGACAGCAGATATCAAGTGAGGGTCACATTGATGAAGAAATTAATCGGCGTACAAAACTTGCCTGGAGAGCTTTTGGAAGAAACAGCATAATTTTCATGAGCAATATGCCATTATGTCTTAAAAGAAAAGTGTTTGATCAATGCATCCTTCCAGTGCTTAGGTATGGTGCAGAGACTTGAACCTTAACTAAAGGAGACATACAAAGGCTGCAGACAACTCAAAGAAGCATGGAGAGGTGCATGCTTGGTATATCCAGGAGAGATAAGAAGAGGAACTCGTGGATCCGAAAAACGACAAGAGTGGAAGACATGATCAGAGTTAAATCCCTGAAATATCAATGGGCTGGACATACTGCCAGAAGGACAGACCATCGATGGACAGCCGAAAATTTAGGTTGGATTCCAAGGGACAGGAAAAGACCCATAAGAAGACCATATGGGAGATGGGTGGATGAAATTCGAAAGTATGCGGGTTTGACATGGAGGAGACTGGCACAAGACAGACCGTTGTGGAGGAAACTTGGGGAGACCTTCGTCCAGCAGTGGATTGATAATGGTTGACGATGATGATATGTATGTATGTATGTATGTATGCATGGGATGCAAGGTTAGCTGATGCGCAATATATCGCCTTTCCTTGACAAATGTCAACCCCGCCTTCTCGTGGTGCATCCTGTTCCCACTAAAGGGGCTTTGACAACAGCCAAATAGCGGTATAACTATACCATCGGGTTTAGAGGAAATGCTATCCTACACTCACCAACCCGCTTGGCCAGCGTGGTGAGTTATTTGAGTTGTCTGCAGTCTTTGTATGTCTTTTTTAGTTAAGGTCCATGTCTCTGCTCCATACGTAAGCACTGGCAGGATGCATTGATTAAACACTTTTCTTCTGAGACATAACGGCATACTGCTCTTAAAAATTGTACTGTTTTTTCCAAAAGCTCTCCATCCAAGTTTTATACGCTGATTAATTTCTTCATTAATGTGACCCTCACTCGATATCTGCTGCCCAAGATAAATGTAGAAATCAGTTGTCTCAAGCTTTTCTCCATCAATCGATAAATCTTCGTTTCTTGTAAAAGCATTGTACATCACTTTTGTCTTCTGAAAGTTAATTTTTAATCCCACTACTTTACTCTTGTCAGCAAGTTCTTGGATCATACTGTGCAGCTCTGAAGGTGTAGTTGCAAAGATGACTGCGTCATCAGCAAAACGAAGGTGAGTTAAGTAATCTCAATTAATCTTTAACCCTTTGTTTTCCCAGTTCAATGCTTGAAATACATTTTGCAATGTGGCATTAAACAGCTTGGGAGATATGGTGTCACTTTGTCTCACTCCCTTTCCAATTCTTATTTGTGCTGTATCCTCAAATATCCGGTCCTCCGGTGATTCTTAGCACCCTCTGCCTTCATGTCGCACTGGCCGCTGCCATGGCCAGGTACATTCCAGCTGCCGGAGACTGAGGGCCAAGATTTAAGTTGTGGATTCATTTTGGAGGGGTTTGGCCATAACTCACCACGCTGGCCAAGCGCGTTGGTGAGTGTGGAATAGACACCATATCTCCCAAGCTCTTTAACGCCACATTGCAAAATGTATTTCAAGCATTGAACTGGGAAAACAAAGGGACAAAGATTAATGGAGATTACTTAACTCACCTTCGTTTTGCTGATGACGTAGTCATCTTTGCAACTACCCCTTCAGAGCTGCAGAGTATGATCCAAGAACTTGCTGACAAGAGTAAAGAAGTGGGATTAAAAATGAACTTTCAGAAGACAAAAGTGATGTACAATGATTTTACAAGAAACGAAGATTTATCGATTGATGGAGAAAAGCTTGAGACAACCGATTTCTACATTTATCTTGGGCAGCAGATATCGAGTGAGGGTCACATTAATGAAGAAATTAATCAGCGTATAAAACTTGGATGGAGAACTTTTGGAAAAAACAGTACAATTTTTAAGAGCAGTATGCCATTATGTCTCAAAAGAAAAGTGTTTAATCAATGCATCCTGCCAGTGCTTACGTATGGAGCAGAGACATGGACCTTAACTAAAAAAGACATACAAAGACTGCAGACAACTCAAAGAGGCATGGAGAGATGCATGCTTGGTGTAACCAGGAAAGATAAGAAGAGGAACTTGTGGAAAAAGAAAATGACAGGAGGGGACAACTTCATGACCAAAGTGAAATCACTGAAATGGCAATGGGCTGGACATGTTGCCAGAAGAACGGACCACTGATGGACAACCGAAATTTTATACTGGATTCTGAGGGACAGGAAAAGACCCAGAAGAAGACCCTGTGGGAGATGGAAGGATGAAATTCAAAAGTATGCTGGAGTGAAATGGAGGAGACAAGCCCAAAACAGACAATTGTGGAAGAAATTTGGGGAGACCTTCATCCAACAGTGGATTGATAATGGTTGATGATGATGCTATGTATATCATCATCATTGTAAACCATTATCAATCCACTGCTGGACGAAGGTCTCCCCAAGTTTCTTCCACAACGGTCTGTCTTGTGCCAGTCTCCTCCATGTTACTCCTGCATACTTTCCAATTTCATCCACCCATCTCCCATGTGGTCTTCTTCTGGGTCTTTTCCTGTCCCTTGGAATCCAATCTAAAATTTTGGCTGTCCATCGATGGTCTGTCCTTCTGGCAGTATGTCCAGCCCATTGCCATTTCAGGGATTTAACTCTGATCATGTCTTCCACTCTTGTCATTTTTCGGATCCACGAGTTTCTCTTCTTATCTCTCCTGGTTACACCAAGCATGCACCTCTCCATGCTACCTTGAGTTGTGTGCAGCCTTTGTATGTCTCTTTTAGTAAAGGTCCGCGTCTCTGCACCATACGTAAGCACTGGAAGGATGCATTGATCAAACACTTTTCTTTTAAGGCATAATGGCATATTGCTCTTGAAAATTATGCTGTTTCTTCCAAAAGCTCTCCAGGCAAGTTTTATACGCCGATTAATTTCTTCATCAATGTGACCCTCACTTGATATCTGCTGTCCAAGATAAACGTACGTATCTGTTATCTACAGATTTTCTCCATCAATCGATAAATCTTCATTTCTTGTAAAAGCATATATACACTGCTGGCCACCCAAAATGCAACACCAAGAAGAACACGAGATAGCAAAGCCAGATTTACTGGATACATAACAACAGAGATAGAAAGATGAAATGATTGAGCTTACAGGCCCGTGCGTATTGCGGAACACGCAGACATCAATAGTTCGTGTGGCCCCCATGGCTGGCAATAACGGCCGCAACACGTCGCGGCATCGAATGAAAGAGGCTTTCAATTTGGGCTTGGGGTATGTCAGTCCAGGCTGCTTCCACACTTTGCCACAGTTCATCAGGCGTAGACACGGGTGGTGCTTGCCGGGCCACTCGGTTGCCGATCAGCGACCAGACGTGTTCAATGGGTGACATATCGGGAGAACAGGCGGGCCACGGCAACAGTGACACCTGGTGGGCCGTGAAGAAATGTTGCACGCCGCGTGCCACCTGCTGGCGCGCGTTGTCCTGTTGAAACATTGGCGCTGGCAGGTCCTGCAGGTAAGGGAGGACTATACAGGCTCCAAAACGTCGCAGATGGTGCGGTGGCTGTTGAGTGTACTGGCGATGCGTACCAGACGGGTATGGGTGTCATATCCAATTGCGCCCCAAACCCATAACGCCAGGCGACGGACCAGTATGACGATGCATAATGCAGGCGTCATACAGTCTCTCGCCGCGGTGCCACCACACTTGGATCAGACCATCGTGGTGTTGCAGGCAGAAGCTGGATTAGTCGGAGAAGACAAGGTCGTGCCATTCCGTAGTCCAGGTGTGGCGTTCAACGGCCCACTGCTGCCGCACTCACCGGTGGTGTAACGTCAATGGTAATCGGAGCAATGGCTGCCGTGCGACAAGTCCCCGCTCCTGCAGACAACGTCGAACGGTACGTGCTGACACAGGTTGTTGTGCAACACACCCTAATTCCTGCGCTAACGTTCGTGATGTGGCGGTATGAGCAGTCAATGCCCGCCGCACAATATGCCGGTCCTCTCATTCGGTGGTGTGCTGCGGCTGCGGCAATCGCTCACGTCGGTCGGTCGGTCCGTCCGTCCGTCCCTCCTGTACCCACCGAATCCATACTTGCCTCACTGTGGCTGGATGTCGTCCCACACGGGCGCCGATGTCTCGGTACGATAAACCACTGTCGCAATAAGCCACTATTCATCCTCTGTCGAACCCCGAAACGTGCTGGAATGACTACCGTATTCTGCGACGAGGCATCAGGAAGCTTCCCAAGCACAAGTCCGGCAGCACAACACATTTCCACTACTTACACCCCGCCTTCTGTGCACCCTTCTTATAGTGCTTCTTGGTGGCGTGCCGGGCATACATGATTTGCATATGCCCTGCAATGCTAATTGTTTGCATGTCTTCTCGCGGGCGACGCATGCTGCGAATTTCAGGCCAATCGGATGCTTCCTTCTTGGTGTTGCATTTTGGGTGGCCAGCAGTGTATAACAAGCAAAAAGTGAAAAACTAAACATGTTATCATGGTTCGTACCCTTTCAAGCAAAATAAATTCAAGCAGTTTTCAAACCCGAATTATCATGCGTGTGTACTGTTGGTCGGTCAGTAGGTAGGTACTTTAGTAAGTTCAGACGATTAATCATAGCTGGGGCTGGCACACCTTCAATGACAAACAAAACATTTTTTTTTCAAGTACTATTTACACAGCCTTAAACATTTTCAAGTACTTTCAAGGACTTGAAAATGAACTTTTTTATTCAAAGACTTTTCCAAGGTTTTCAAGGAGCATACGAACCATGTGTTATACATATTTAAAGATGAAAAACCAATGGTAAGTACACCTTTTTTGTACTGAAATTTTGCAGTGCAGAGGTTGGTTGCTAACAGGGTTTAACAAACTGTTATCCAATGTCAGCTAATTGAATTAATTATTCACACTTATTGTGGAACAACTCTCAACCTTTTTTTTTAAGTTTTGGCCATATTTCATTAAGAAGATACAAATAATGCAACAAACATACCTAAGCAACCAATATCACCATCCAAGGCAATGTAATTCAAATTATGGTGGTAAGCATCTTTCTCACGTTGATCCTCTTGTGACCAATCTCTGAGATCAAACAATTCTTTCTGTCGGAAGATGGCATTTGAATCGAATCTGCACTTGGCATCTAGACAATAAACTAAACAAAAGATACATATCTTAGAGCAAATCAAAACAATGAAGTACATTTTCAAAATCAGCATTCTGAAATTATTATTGTCAAAAGACATGATATAACTGGTCTGTGGAAAATACTCATGCACTTTTCACAATCAATTTATGTTGAATGTGGGTGTTATATTTATTTAAAATCACAGTCCCTTTAAAAGACTGAAATACATATATTCCCATAACTTCATTGTATCAACAAATTTTACACAACAAAGAACTGAACTGAACACATGCAAAGTTTTCAAGGATCTCAAAACAAAACTCTTTCTTAATGTTCTTCACATTACCTAGCTGTAAGTATTACCTTTCCTGTTTATTTGTGTGAGTGTGTGTGTGTGTACAAATCAAAGAATCATCCTTCTTATTGTACAGCATATTATCATACATTTTTTGAGTACTAAAAAAAGTTGTGGAATGAGAATTTTCCATTATGCAAAGAAAAAATGAACAGTATTCTGAAAATTAATCAGCATTCAATCTCCACAAAGCATAGAACAATCACATTAGATCACTATTTTTGGTACTGAAATGCTAACAGCAAACCGCCATTCGTATGGTGAATTCCTTAGCCAATTTTTATTGTCCTTTAAAGGAAAATGAACCAACATCTTCCAATTGCTGCCAAAGTATGTTGGCCATTACATCATCAACAAAAATGGTCCATGTGACTGAAAGCATAAGAAGTGAATTTATTTTAAAATAGTCTGTGTGACTGATACATATGAAGTAAATTTATTGCCTAGATACATTAGTAAAGACATCTGCCTCTCATATGACAGTGAATTTTCCATACTGAAAATAGGCATCTAGGTTAGAATTACCAGTTTTTGATTGCCTAGAAATTAGGCCCTGGTATCCATTATTTTTAACTTCATATTTTGTTAAAGTTATAAGTTTAGGTGCTGCAGATAAAAAACACTGCTTTAAAAAAACAGAACCTATTGAATATTTTTTTCTCAATATTAGACATAACTTCTGAAAATAAGGTTGATAATGGTGACCCCCATTGGACCAAATGTTTTTGTCTATATCATCATAATCATCATTGTCAACCATTATCAATCCACTGCTGGACAAAGGTCTCCCCAAGTTTCCTCCACAATGGTCTGTCTTGTGCCAGTCTCCTCCATGTCACTCCTGCATATTTTCGAATTTCATCCACCCATCTCCCATGTGGTCTTCTTCTGGATCTTTTCCTGTCCCTTGGAATCCAACCTAAATTTTCGGCTGTCCATCGATGGTCTGTCCTTCTGGCAGTATGTCCAGCCCATTGATATTTCAGGGATTTAACTCTGATCATGTCTTCCACTCTTGTCGTTTTTCGGATCCACGAGTTCCTCTTCTTATCTCTCCTGGATATACCAAGCATGCACCTCTCCATGCTTCTTTGAGTTGTCTGCAGCCTTTGTATGTCTCCTTTAGTTAAGGTTCAAGTCTCTGCACCATACCTAAGCACTGGAAGGATGCATTGATCAAACACTTTTCTTTTAAGACATAATGGCATATTGCTCATGAAAATTATGCTGTTTCTTCCAAAAGCTCTCCAGGCAAGTTTTGTACGCCGATTAATTTCTTCATCAATGTGACCCTCACTTGATATCTGCTGTCCAAGATAAATGTACGTGTCTGTTATCTCCAGCTTTTCTCCATCAATCCATAAATCTTCATTTCTTGTAAAAGCATTGAACATCACTTTTGTCTTCTGAAAGTTCATTTTTAATCCCACTTCTTTACTCTTGTCAGCAAGTTCCTGGATCATACTCTGCAGCCCTGATGGGGTAGTTGCAAAAATGACTACTTCATTAGCAAAACGAAGGTGGGTTAGATAATCACCATTAATCTTTATCCCTTTGTTTTCCCATTTCAGTGATTGAAAGGCATTTTCCAATGTGGCATTAAAGAGCTTCGGAGATATGGTGTCACCTTGTCTCACTTCCTTTCCAATTTTTATGTGTGTTGTATTTTCAAAAAGCCGAATCTTTGCACTTGCATTTTCATAGATGTTATTAATATTATTAATGTATGCATCTTCAATACCACAGGATTTCAGAGCCATTGTAACTGCTGATGGTTTCAGCGAATCAAAGGCTTTTTCATAATCGATAAAAGCCATGCACAATGGAAGTTCATATTCCCTCGCTCTTCCAATTATTTCTCTCAGTACGTGGATATGATCTATTGTGCTGTAGCCACTCCTGAATCCCACTTGTTCTCTTGGTTGAGCCATGTCCAGTGTTACCTTCAAACGGTGTGAAAGAACTTTAGTAAAGATATCATAAACCACTGATAGGAGGCTGATAGGTCTGTAGTTTCTGAGATCCTCAATGTCACCTTTTTTATGTAGCGGGATCATTGTAGCGTTGTTCCAATCCTCAGGAATCTTCCCTTCATTAAGGCATCGAGCGAAAATTTGGGCGAGTACTGTTTCGATTTCTCCACTTGCTTCTTGTATGATGTCTACAGTAATTCCATCTTCTCCTGGAGCTTTTCCCCGCTTCATGTTCTTGATTGCATGTGCAACTTCTGCTGGGAGGACTGGAAGAACTCTGGTATTGGTACCTTTCATGATGTCTGGAGTACACGTATCATCCCTTTCATATAATTTGGAGTAGAAATCTTTCACTCTTGTCAAAATTTCACCTCTATTTCTTGTTACAGAACCATCTTCTTTTCTCAGTTTCATAATCTGTTTTCTTCCCTTACTGAGATGTCCCTTTGCTATCTTTAGGCTTTGGTTGTTTTCAATTGCTTTCCTCACTAGTTCACAGTTAAATTTCCTTACGTCTTCAGTGATACTTTTTCGTACTGTCTTGCATAGCTTTATATATTCCAGTTTGGAAGTCACATCTTCTTTAGTTGCCCTCATCTCTCTTCCTTTTTGCATCAACATTTTGGTTTTTCCTGATAATTTGTTCACATGCAACTTGTTCTTAGACCCAGCTAATTTTGTTGCTGTTTCCATAAGAGCTTTGGTTACTTTTCTGTTAACTTCAGAAATATCCACTTCTTCCAATGTTAGGTCTTCTAAAGCAGAGAATCTGTTCTTCAGTTTCAACTTGAAGGTGGTATTATGGTGTTTTTTTAGGTTGGTTATGTCAATAGATTTTGTTTGTCTTATGAGCTTGCCACGTTCAAGTTTAGTGTTGAGGTGCATCTTACATCTCACCAATCTATGGTCACTACCTGTGTTGAACTTGTTCAGCACACTGCAGTCTTGGATGACGAATTTTTTGTTACACATAATAAAATCAATTTCACTTGTCGTCCCAATTGGATGTCTCCATGTCCATTTCCTGTGTGGCTTTTTCTTGAAAAAGGAGTTCAAGTTGAAAAATCCTTCTGCTTCTACAAACTCAACGAGAGTATTTCCATGCTGGTTTGTCTATATATTGGGTATTATGTCTAGAATATGACTTTTGATTTCTTAAATTTACTTCGTTAAGATTCTTTAAATTTATAAAATTTTCAATGATGATGTCTATTGCTTTTAGCATAGAAGTTCTTGGATGTTGTTCTATGTCTTTCAAAAGTATATTGTACATATACTATGTGAAAGCCTGTCAATTATGACAGCAAAAAATAAGATGTACAGTATTTTTTTAATAACCTGATATTCTTTGTCTGTGATGTCCAAATGTAAAAGTATGTTTCATGAACATTACAACAATAAAAAAAAGTACTACGTCATACAGTTCTTACATCACACACTGACATAATTCGCAGTTTTCATTCACAGAACACCTACCCAAAAACATGAAAAGCAAAGCGAGACATCACAAATATTTCTCTCTCGGTTGATGCTATAGTGATATCATTATATCCAAGAAGCAGTTTCCATTTACTGAACACTTGAACCAAAACATGATAACTAAGCATGTCATCACAAATATTTTTTTCTCTGTTGCTGCTAAGGTGATGACCAGAGTTGTATAAAAATAAAATGTATCTGCGTACACAACCATTGAAGCAGAAATCTTGCTGCAAACCGGTGAATCACGATAATACGATAAGATAATTTAAAGAAAAATTAATAAAAAAATAATTATTAGAACATTACAGGTTCCAATGAGGACAAAATAAGTAAATTGAATGTGCAACAATGTGTGTAAATGGACCTTTACGGTAAAATATTAAAATATTGAACCATGAACCTCATAAAAACAAGAGACCAAAGAAAAAAATTATATCCAGAAAAACAGTTCCGTAA
Organism: Macrothele yani; assembly: GCA_039090855.1. Lineage (NCBI taxonomy): Eukaryota > Metazoa > Arthropoda > Arachnida > Araneae > Macrothelidae > Macrothele > Macrothele yani. The sequence goes on from CM077027.1 coordinate 101,670,638, forward strand.
TGAACTTTAAAAAATATAAATAGCATTTTCAACAATTTAATTAAAAATAGTAAACTTACAAAATACATAAGGAAAAGATTTTAATTTAATAACAAAAGGAACCTGGCAATAAAATTTGAATTCTTTCTGTGCAAACAAAACTCTTGATACAGTTCCTATACATTGAGAACATGCATTGGTAAAATCTAGAAGCTGATGGGTTCCATTTCAACTCAGGCAGGGTCGTACCATCATGGTCTCAGATTTCTCTAAAAAAAATTAAGGGGTGTTCCTTGACTAAAATAAGGAGACCCATATTTTTTCTTTCGGCAAGAAAAAATTTTCCCTTCAAGATAGAGGGTTTCAAATCTTGCACCGTCAAACAAGCTCTCTAGAAAACTGTTATTTTTCCTAACTTCAGCGAGTCATTGCAGCAGAGTTAAAAAAGATATCGTGTTCTTGTATTTTTTTACATTGTGTGTATAACATATAATAATATATGGTGCTAATATTTGCTACACATCGTATGATTAAAATTTTAAAAAATCGTAAACTTTGTGATTTTTAAAAAAAATTGCATTTTTAAGTTTTTTTAAACAGGTTTGGAAGGAGTTTTTTCTATATTCGTTTTTTTCGTTAAAGACATACAAATGTGCACTTTATTCGTAATTTTTTGTGTGTCCGTGAAACTGCTAGTTTCCGCGTTTCGGCAGCGTTAAAAACAGCCGATTTTGAAAAATCTCTAACTTTGCCAACGATTTTCTCAAAAAGGCCATTTTTTAAAATTCTGAAAATTAAATCCCTGTTTTATTATCAACAGGAGAATATCTGTGCAAATTTTCAAGGACCTAAAACGCCCGTTTCCGAGTTAGACGCGTTTGAATTGGGTTTGAAAGCCTACGATTTTCAGTGTTCTAAAGGCGCCATTTTGGAAAAATCTCGGGCGCAAAGTGCGTATTCTCTTACCCGAATCAAAGCGTTAGATATTCTTTGCCCGAATGATGGAATGAGAGCATTGGGTCAGCTGGCCCTGGTTGGATACGTCCACCTCACCCTTCCCCGAGTGATGACATTCCTGTAAACCTGTCGGGGGGGGGTGTAAACAAATGGGGGATAACAAATACATAAAGGAAATTCTTGCTGCTCCACTAACAAAGTTGAGTTGCCAAAGACAGCAGCAGTTGTTTGTTTGTTTACGTATATACTTAAACATTGCATAAGAAAAGACTATGAAAGAGTAGAAAACTGTTGTGAAATAATTTTAAGAAAAAGAGTGCAGGTACATGTACTGTTAGTTAATTTTCGATGGCCAAACACCCTCGAGTTTTTCTGGGAGTTGCTAATTGCAGGCTACTGTCAGAAGAGCAGTTGCTGTTTTGTTACAGTTGCTAAAATTAACTTCTCAGTTTTTCGTAATAGTAAAATATTCGCTCAGGAGAGTTTTGTCCTCTGCGAACGGGGGAGAAGGTGCAATGCTCTTGACCACGCTGCTGGGTTGATAGCGCTGGTCGCTACCCAAACTCTGCATACCTCCTCTCCGAAACGTAATGGCAATTGTCTAATCTTCTAAATAAATAACAATTAACACATACGCGTGCATGCTTATTCATAAAATGTAAGTTGAGTATATTTCCTGTTCAATCAGCTGATTTTACAAGTAGAATACATATACAACTTATGCGCTTATAATGGTGTACATATTTTTATCTATTTAAAACATATTCAAAGATTTCAATTTTTTTAAAGAGGGGGGGATTGTGTTCGTAGTGATTTCCACCTGGGCCACGATAAACCATGCACTGCCCATGTCTTCTGTTCCCTTAGAAGATAATCCTGGATCGATGGGAGACCAACCAGCACAGTTTTGACACCACCATTCCCCCCCCCTCATGTGGTGGTGAGGTGTCTCAAAACTAGGTAGCTTTCAAAAATGTCTCAACTTAGTTGGCTGGCAACACGAGAGGGATTCCATTTCAACTCTGCAGGGTCGTACCATCACGGTCTCAGATTTCTCTAAAAAGATTAATTAAGGGGGTGTTCCTTGATTAAAATAAGGAGACCCATATTTTTTTCTTTCGGCAAGAAAAATTTTTCCCTTCGAGACAGAGGGCTTCAAATCTTCCACCGTCAAACAAGCTCTCTAAAAAACAGTTATTTTTCCTAACTTCAGCGAATCATTGCAGCAGAATTAAAAAATATATTTTGTTCTGGTATTTTTTATTACATTGTGAGTGTAACATATAATAATATTTGATGCTAATATTTTTACGCATCGTATTATTAAAATTTTAAAAAATCGTAAACTTCGATTTTTTTTTAAAATTGAAATTTTTGAGAATTTTTTAGCTGGTTTAAATGGAGTTTTTTTCTATACTCGTTTATTTTTGTTAAAGACATACAAATGTGCACTTTATTTGCAATTTTTTATGTGTCTGTGAAACTGCTAGTTTCCGCAGCGTTATAAAAAACAGCCGATTTTGAAAAATCTCCAACTTTGCCAACGATTTTCTCAAAAAAGCCCTTTTTTTTAAATTCTGAAAATTAAATCCCAGTTTTATTATCAACAGGAGAACATGTGTGTAAATTTTCACGGACCTAAAAACGCCCGTTTCCGAGTTAGACACGTTCGAATTTAATTTGAAAACCTACGATTTCTCAGTGTTCTAAAGGCACCATTTTGGAAAAATCTCAGGCGCAAAGTACGTATTCTCTTACCCGAATGAGAGCGTTGGATCCATCCAGCTCACCCTACCCTGAGCGTATAATGCCAAAAAACCGGTCTTGGACAAAAAATAACAAATCTCTATATATAGAATTGAATGTATGTCTGCTAAAAAAATTTACAGTTTTCAATTTAGAAAAACCAAACGTGGTGTACTATCTCATGGTACCCTAACTTAGACCGTAGACGGTTTTTGGAAGGGCTCGGAGCCCGGGGTCAAGAGGTCAAGGGGTCAAGGGGTCAAGGGGTCAAGGGGCCCCACACAAAACTTCCATAAAATCTAGTTTTCAATTTAGAACCACCAAATTTGAAATACTATAGCATGGTACCCTAACTTAGACCGCAGACTGTTTTTGGAAAGGGTCGGAGCACTGGGTCAAAGGGTCCCCACACAAAATTTCCACAAAATATACTTGTATACTATAGTGCCCTAACTGAGGCTGTAGATGGTTTTTCGAAAGGGGGGGGGCAGAGCCCTGGGTGGGTGGGAGCCCGGGGTCAAAGGGCCCCACGCAAAATTTCCGTAAAATCGAGTTTTCAATTTAGAACCATCAAATTCGGTATACTTTTTCTTGGCACCCTAACTTTGTAAAATATTTTACGAAAATTTTGTAGGGGGGGGCTTGACCCCGGGCTCCAACCCCTTCCCAAAACCGTCTAGTCAAAGTTAGGGTGCCAAGAAAAAGTATACCAAATTTGATGGTTCTAAATTGAAAACTAGTTTTTACAGAAATTTTGCGTGGAGCCCTTTGACCCGGGCTCCCACCCACCCAGGGCTCCCCCCCCCCTTCCAAAACCATCTACGATCTCAGTTAGGGCACTATAATATACACGTATATTTTACGGAAATTTTGTGCGGGGGGCTTTGACCCAGTGCTCCGATCCCTTCTAAAAACCGTCTGCGATCTAAGTTAGGGTACCATGCTATAGTATTCCAAATTTGGTGGTTCTAAATTGAAAACTGTAGATTTTATGGAAGTTTTGTGTGGGACCCCGGGCTCCGACCCCTTCCAAAAACCATCTACGGTCTAAGTTAGGGTACCATGAGATAGTATACCGAGTTTGATGGTTCTAAATTGACATCCATTCAATTCTCTCTATATATAGATTTGTTATTTTTTTTCCAAGACCGTTTTTTAGGCATGTTATCGCTCAGGGTAGGGTGAGGTGGACGGATCCAACACTCTCATTCGAGTAAGAGAATACGTACTTTGCGCCTGAGATTTTTCCAAAATGGCGCCTTTAGAACACGGAGAAATCGTAGGTTTTCAAACCAAATTTAAACGCGTCTAACTCGGAAACGGGTGTTTTTAGCTCCTTGAAAATTTACACAGATATTTTCCTTTTGATAATAAAACAGGGATTTAATTTTCAGAATTTTAAATAAGGGCTTTTTTGAGAAAATCGTTGGCAAAGTTGGAGATTTTTCAAAATCGGCTGTTTTAAACGCTGCGGAAACTAGCAGTTTCACAGACACACAAAAAATTGCAAATAAAGTGCATGTTTGTATGTCTTTAACAAAAAAACAGTATAGAAAAAAACTTCATTTGAACCAGTTCAAAAAAATCTTAAAAATTTCAATTTTTAAAAAAAATCAAAGTTTACAATTTTTTAAAATTTTAATCATACGATGTGTAAAAAATATTAGCATCAAATATTATTATATGTTACACACACAATGTAATAAAAAATACCAGAACAAAATATATTTTTTAATTCTGCTGCAATGACTCGCTGAAGTTAGGAAAAATAACCGTTTTTTAGAGAGCTTGTTTGACGGTGGAAGATTTGAAACCCTCTGTCTCGAAGGGGAAAATTTTTCTTGCCGAAAGAAAAAATATGGGTCTACTTATTTTAATCAAGGAACACCCCATTAATCAATTTTTTTAGAGAAATCTGAGACCGTGATGGTACGTCCCTGCCAGAGTTGAAATGGAATCCCTCTCTTGTGACCAGCCAACTAAGTTGAAACATTTTTGAAAGCTACCTAGCTTTGAGACACCCTCACCACCACATGAGGGGGTGGGGGTGGGGGTGTCAAAACTCTGCTGGTTGGTCTCCCATCGATCCAGGATTATCTTCTAAGGGAACAGAAGACATGGGCAGTGCATGGTTTATCGTGGCCCAAGTTGGAAATCACTACGCGAACACAATCCCCCTCCCCTCTTTAAAAAAATTGAAATCTTTGAATATGTTTTAAATAGATAAAAATATTTACACCATTATAAGCACATAAGTTGTATATGTATTCTACTTGTAAAATCAGCTGATTGAACAGGAAATATACTCAACTTACATTGTATGAATAAGCATTACCGCGTATGTGTTCATTGTTATTTATTTAGTAGATTAGACAATTGCCATTACGTTTCAAAGAGGAGGTATGCAGAGTTTGGGTAGCGACCAGCGCTATCAACCCAGCAGTGAGGTCAAGAGCATTGCACCTTCTCCCCCTGTTCGCAGAGGACAAAACTCTCCTGAGCGAATATTTTACTATTACGAAAAACTGAGAAGTTAATTTTAGCAACTGTAACAAAACAGCAACTGCTCTTCTGACAGTAGCCTGCAATTAGCAACTCCCAGAAAAACTCGAGGGTGTTTGGCCATCGAAAATTAACTTACAGTACATGTACCTGCACTCTTTTTCTTAAAATTATTTCACAACAGTTTTGAAACATGACGATTATGGGCAAAACACGTAACAATATTAACAAAGAAAGGTGACTTGATCACGCTAGTTACGTTAACTAAAACTTTTACAAAAAGTTCGTAAGTTGGAAGCTTTCGACCTTATCTTAGGTCTTCATCACGCCAATGGAGGACTAAGATTGTTGCCAGATTCTACATTTGAATTTTTCCTATTTTTGTTGCCAAAACTTAGAATTGATCTCCAGATCAACGGAATGTAGAGAGGAGATTCGGAGTTGCAAGTCATTGAGTTGAAAATAATTTCTATGCTTTCACGGTAACGGAGGGCAAAACGATTGTCAAACGAAGCAATTCGTTTTGCTTCGTTCCAGTGGGGAACTGCAGATGTGTCTTCCATTGTCAAAATAGACAAGGCAGTGTTGGGATTGCCTTTCGAAACATCTTTTCTATGTTCTAAAATTCTATGGCTAATGCTCCTGTATGTGCTTCCAATGTATAAGTTATCCCCAGTAGAAGAAGAGATAGGAATGCAGTAAACTCCTGGGAGGTTCAGGCTTTCAACTTTGTCCCTATCCCTTTGTAGAAGTTTCAAGATGTTTGGGGTAGATTTAATGGCAAGATGGTAACCAAAACTTCTAAAAAGAATCTGTAACTTATAAGCATAGGAAGGATGGTAAGGAACAGAACCACAGAATTTCAGGTCTACTTTCTTGTGAGGAAGGAGGCATTCGATTTTCGAATGGTTTTCATATTTCTTTATGAGGGAGTTGACTGTAACAGCAGGGAAACCAAGAGAGAGGGCTATTGTAGAAATTTTGGAGAGTTCTTACAATCTTAGTCCTCCATTGGCATGATGAAGACCTAAGATAAGGTCGAAAGCTTCCAACTTACGAACTTTTTGTAAAAGTTTTAGTTAACGTAACTAGCGTGATCAAGTCACCTTTCTTTGTTCACAACAGTTTTCTACTCTTTCATAGTCTTTTCTTATGCGATGTTTAAGTATATACGTAAACAAACAAACAACTGCTGCTGTCTTTGGCAACTCAACTTTGTTAGTGGAGCAGCAAGAATTTTCTTTATGTATTTGTTATCCCCCATTTGTTTACAACCCCCCCCCCCCGACAGTTTTATAGGCATGTCATCACTCGGGGAAGGGTGAGGTGGACGTATCCAACCAGGGCCAGCTGACCCAATGCTCTCATTCCATCATTCGGGCAAAGAATATCTAACGCTTTGATTCGGGTAAGAGAATACGTACTTTGCGCCCGAGATTTTTCCAAAATGGCGCCTTTAGAACACTGAAAATCGTAGGCTTTCAAACCCAATTCAAACGCGTCTAACTCGGAAACGGGCGTTTTTAGGTCCTTGAAAATTTGCACAGATATTCTCCTGTTGATAATAAAACAGGGATTTAATTTTCAGAATTTTAAAAAATGGCCTTTTTGAGAAAATCGTTGGCAAAATTAGAGATTTTTCAAAATCGGCTGTTTTTAACACTGCCGAAACGCAGAAACTAGCAGTTTCACAGACACACAAAAAATTACGAATAAAGTGCACATTTGTATGTCTTTAACGAAAAAAACGAATATAGAAAAAACTCCTTCCAAACCTGTTTAAAAAAAACTTAAAAATGCAATTTTTTTTTAAAATCACAAAGTTTACGATTTTTTAAAATTTTAATCATACGATGTGTAGCAAATATTAGCACCATATATTATTATATGTTATACACACAATGTAAAAAAATACAAGAACACGATATCTTTTTTAACTCTGCTGCAATGGCTCGCTGAAGTTAGGAAAAATAACCGTTTTCTAGAGAGCTTGTTTGACGGTGCAAGATTTGAAACCCTCTATCTCGAAGGGAAAATTTTTTCTTGCCGAAAGAAAAAATATGGGTCTCCTTATTTTAGTCAAGGAACACCCCTTAATTTTTTTAGAGAAATCTGAGACCATGATGGTACGACCCTGCCTGAGTTGAAATGGAACCCATCAGCTAGAAATGTCTGCAAAAACAAAAGAACTCAGAAGATGTGAAAAATAATTGAAAGTTCAAGTTAAAATAGAATTAAGTATATCAATCTGAGTAAAAGTCTTACGTGCTTTATAATTGCTGTAAATAGCATTTTTATTTTATTTTTAATCTACAAGCAAAAGCTATCTGCAAAACCTGCTAATAATTTGGAAACTATCCGCTACGCGTGTACGTCTACATTCTGCTACTCTGGTGATGACATCTCATAATTTAATCTGGAAAGCAGTTTCTATTCACTGAACACCTGTACAAAAACATGGGAAGCTAAGCGTGATGTCACAAATATTTCTTTTTCGGTTGTTCTATGATGACTCTTTCCATTGCACCAATAAAGTGGGACAAACATTCAAATGTTCAGACAAAAGAAATTACATTGTTTGTTATTGTTCTAAGTTGTTATTTTTTTTTTCAATAAATTCATATGCATTTTTGTTATATTTATTTTTCATGAATATTGGTGCAAAAAAATCTACATAACTTTTTTCCAAATTTACTAGAAGAAATTTGGATTTTGACATAATTATTCCTAATGGAGTACCTTGTTTGTGTGTTATATATGGCTGTACCTTTGGGTATATCTTACAGTGACAAAAAATATTTTATTTTATAACTCTTGTAAAAACAGTAGTCTTTGCAGTCCCAATCTGAACTAATCCTAAAATAATTAACACAGAACAAAAAAAAAAAAAAAAAAAAAACAGAAAACAGACTAAAATCACTTAAAATAAACGTATAAAAAACTAGCCAAAACAAAAAAAAAGTGTTATAATTCAATTCTGTAAAAACAATAATGAAATGTCATAAATTTGAAGAAATAAAGATTTCAACTTCCTTGAAATCCTAAAAACAACTGAGAATTGCTGAACCAGTTATAAATAAAAAATACATCGCACTTTTATAATATACAAAACCCAACAACCATTCCAGAACCACAGAAAATATTAATTGGGAAAAAAAAAAAAAAAAAGGAAGTTTCTTCCAATTGTGCAAATCCTATAAACAACAATACTTCAATTTGGTTTCAACAAATGCTGCCTTGATCAACCTTTCAACAGTCTCATGACTACAAACAGTGACATACGCACATGGAGATGCGACCATGTCCTTACCCAGCATATGGAACTACTCAAACTAGCACAGATGTCCAGGAAACTCTACACATGTGGATATTTATTTCTGTGAACAGGCTGATATTAGAAGATAGGACTGCCGAAAAACTTTCATGCAACTGACTGATGATGCATTTACTACACTTGTTGCTCTTTTAACATTACTACTTTTTTTAATTTGAAAATAAAGGAAGGGAGGTTTGTGTGTTTTTGTCAAAGATGTTCATGAATCCTCCATGTTTAATGTGCAATATGTAAATAGGCAGTAAGAACTCTGACGGTTTGTTTATTTTTGTGTATTAACTAAATAAAGAATTTAAATTTAATTTCTTTTAATTCATAATGTTCCTTTTAATTCTCCCTCATTTTTGGTGTGCGAAGCGTACATGGGCAGCATAATTTTGTTAAACAACCAAAGGTCAAGGCAAGAAATGTTTACAAAGAAACAAAAAGTGATTATGTATTGCCTACTTTACGTGATTTTAAAATGTTACTTTACAGCACGGAAAATACCTAAAGCACTGATATTCATTTATAATATTTCCTTTTCCCAAAGAACTGAATTTTATTTTTAAAATAAATGTCTATCATTCACAAATTTTGCCCTGTTTCAAAATCTAAGGTCCACTCAAAATAATGAAAAGTGATAATTTCACAAGCATTGTAAATAGCTGCATTAATTTTTACTCTTTTAAAACACCTAAAATAAAACTCATATGTAGTAGTCCACTCATCTGAATTATAAGCCACAATTTACATTTTCATCAAAATGTTTATAAAGTCAAAACTACCCCTTCATGGTGCTTCAAAAGAGTAAAAGTAATTAGAAACACACACACACACACACACACACACACACTGTTGACCATATTCATCTTGTCTAAACATTCCCCACATGAATTGTTGCAAAACAAAAAATATGCAGAACAACTCACAAGAAATCATTTGTATGTGCATTCATTATTACATATACATTTAATCATTTTTAATTACCATTGCCTGATGAATCCTCAACCATGGGGTTGATTTCTAGCATGACTGCATCATATTTTAAGAAAGCACTATACAGCTTCTCAATGATTTCTACAGCCTGAAAATGAAAGAACGTCTTGATAAAAATGTTATGCCATCACATAAATTACTTTAATGTTTTTCTTTTTTTATTTTCTTCAGAAGACAGTAACTGAGAGTTTAAAAGAAATATAAAAAAATCTACGTTTATAAGGACTTAAGAGAACACAAACAGATAGCACTTATGAATCTAAAGTGAAAGTTAATAGTATGATTAACATACTAGAAGATAAAAACTTAAAATCACTTCAACTCAGTACTAGAACATGTAAATAATTCACACAGAAATAAAACAAGCATAATTGGGCAATCAGGAACCTTTTGGAACAACTAACATCAGCACAGCATTGATAGCGTGACCTGAAGGGCATCAAGGGATACGAAATGTCTGAAGATAATTTAAACAGCCCAGAGATAAGGAATAATTATGCTTGTGTTATTTCTGTGTGGATTATTTATTGCATACTCTGAGTAAGCCAATATTTTCATTTCAGTTACGGTACATGTAATAACTTTTTAATAAATCCAGTAGCTAGCTGATATTTTCCAGCAAACCAACTGAAATTTTATCTTGACTAAGATCAATGAAAATTCAGATAGCACTTTTGAACCTGACAGAGATCTGATTTATTTTTCCACAGAATACTGCGACACACTGATTGATGTCAGAGTAACACTGAGCAGAATTTCTCTCCTAGAAAAAAATATGGACCAGAAGAACAGAGGAAAATTCAGAAACATCTTAAACAATGTGACAATGAATTACATAACTAGACTCTTTCAGTGAAACTCTTAGCAAAACTTCTGTGGAAACTCCAAGAAAAATATTTCAAGATTCTGATGTTGCAAAAGTAAACACATAATTATTAATGCAACTGTCTTTGCAACATGGCAGCACCACAATTTTCTCTGGGCATCTGCCAAACAAAGGACAACAGACATAATACATCTATCAATGAAAAACACCCCATTCATTCTTAAAATCATTTTAATGAGTATACTACTCAGCTAATAACACTTCTAATTCTTATAAGATTAATGCTTAGCTGCAATACAGTCTAAAACTATACATTTCCTCAGCATTCTGTGATGAGAAGTACAGAAGTTTCTGAAAGCTGTAAATAGGATCACAAAAAGTTGAACATGACTGTGTGCAGCTACAAGAACTTAAAAAGGCTGGCTCAAATCAAATGCACTGAATGAAATAACAGCAAATTCCATGGCTTGCAACACAATCCTAGATTATGAAAATTGTGACCTAGAAAAATATGGCAAAGAATGAAACATAAGCTTAAGAACAAGTCAAAAAAGCCTACACCCAAGAACCTGATGAGAACAACAAGGCAAAGATTTGAACATCGACCACCTACAACCGGGAGGTACGTGAAAGATTTTTCCTTGAATCACATTCGATTACCGCGATATATATCCGCAGAAAATATTAATAACTTCCAACCGAGAAATTGCTTTCCACTCAAAGGAAATATAACATGTAAAAAGTTACAGCAGCTAAAACCACCATTAAATGGTTCTACCTGAAAAATTAACGCACGGAAAACAGGTTTTTTTTAAGTCTCGATACATCGAGAAATACACGTGCGTATTAAGGTCACACATTAAACCAAAATCATTCTTTATCAAATATGCTTAAGAAGTAAAGTGAAACATCTAAATTGGCTAATAGAGCATACAACTGAAATAAAGCTTAGTGTTCTTTGCAGCAAATAAAACAGTATTTGAAGTTATAGAACATTTCATACCACTTCTTTGAAAAGTTCGATATTCAGAAATCTTGGATAAAGTTTCAGTGAAAAAATGTACATGATAGTGATAAATATGAGTCAGAAAGAAGCATACAAAACACCTACAATGCCCCAGTTTATAGAAGTGATTACAAGCAAAAAAATTATACAGCAAAAATCCCATTTTCAGTTCTGGAAGACAATCGTACAGATATATCCCCTGGAAAGTTCATGTGCCTATTTGCCAAATGTGTTTTGCAACCAAATGGTGAGATCTGAATAAAACTACTAGAACAGATTTCAGTCAATGCTAATAGTTCTACAGCAGAGAGTAATGCTCTGAAGGCCTTTCTTAAAAAAAAAAAGATAAATAAAAGCTAATAGTCAACAACATACAGTAATTGGGTTTGCATCTGACAATGCCAGTGTAATGATTACAAGCAAAAATTATGTTTTCATACTGCTATAAACTGGGGCATGTGCTTTGAAGGCATGCAGATCCATTTGTAGTTTTTGCACACCAAGCCAGCAGCAAAGCTAAAGAATATTTACCCTGAAATGTCGAAATAACACTGCGCATATATCCCAAATAAGTAGAATGCTGCAACAACCAAGGAGCAACTCTGAAGCAAACTTTAATTTTTGCACCTTCTGAGGATCGACTCCTCAGATTTCTGTCTCAGTGAATTTTGCAATCCCTACATAAAAGATTACTGTTTCTTTCAGAAGTATGTTCATTCTATCATTTGTTTAATGTGTTGTTTCAGTCTGTGTAAATCCCAATTCATTATCTCCAAAAAGAAAGTGAAAAGATATAATCAGAGGTTTCTGCCAAAACTTCATTATACCCAGTGAGTTAAATAAGCGAATGAGATGAAAACCCTGGGGTTTAACAAGGGGTAGTCACACCCACAATTTTTTTTTTTTTTTTTTTTTTTTGTATGAAAGATCTGGATGCGATGCAGGGGTGCCACTTGTACTTCCTCCTCGAAGCTGCCGTGTTAACTTTGTCAATGTGGCAGGAACAGTTCATCTGTTATCACGCGTGAAAGATGTCATGTCTGTTGGAAGTAGATCCAGATTCGCGCAGTGATCCATTTTTTGTGGGCCAAAATGTTGAACCCCACTGAAATTCAACACCAATTAATTGAAGTGCACAGTGACAAATAATTTTCATGGCAAGCGATCAAAAAATGGCATTTGTTGTTCAAGAAAGGACGCATGGATATCGAAAACAATTACAGGGAGAAAAGGCCATCAACTTCAACAACGAATGAAAACGTGGACCTCATTAACAAATTGATTCATGCAAACAGGCGAATCACAGTGGATGAGATCAGGGATGAATTGAATATTTCCCATGGAAGTGTGCACCACATCATCACTAAGCATCTGGAGTTTTGAGAAGTTTGTGCTTGATGGGTGCCTTGCTTACTCACAGAACAACAAGAGGCGCAACAGTTTCAAGCAGCTCTCACTTTTTTGGATCATTATCACAGAGAAAGAAATAAAGTTTTGGACCATATTGTGACTGGAGACGAGACTTGGGTCCATCACTTCTCACTAGAAACAAAGCAGATTTCATGTGAGTGGAAACGCTCACATTCTCTGCCTCCAAAAAAGCGCTGAGTTGTTCCTTCCACCAGAAAGGCTATGCTCGCCCTTTTCTTTGACAATCAAAAAGTTGTGCATTATGAATTCATGCCAAAGGGCACCACAATTAATGCGGCATCATATTGTGAAACCCTTAAGTGGCTGCAAAAGGCGATTAAAGATCAATAGCCAGGAAAACTGTCAAGAGGCATTGTCCTTTTGCATGACAATACGACACTACATTCAGCACGCATCATCAAGGCCCTCCTTGACAAATTCAAATGAGAAGTGTGGGAGCACCCTCCTGCAATCCAGACCATTTGCCTTGTGATTTCCATGTGTTTGGCTCCTTGAAAAATTACCTTGTGAAGCGGCGATATCACTCCAATGAAGATGTCAAAAATGTGATGTGAGAATGGTTAATACAAGTTGAATGACAATTTTTTCAAGAAGAGATAGACAAACTTGTGTCACGCTATGATAAATATTTAAATAAACTAGGTGATTACATCAAAAAATTGCTCTTTTATTGTACTTCCTACGTATGTAGGTATAAACATTTCCCAAATGTTTTTTTTTTTTTTTTTTTTTTTTTTTTGACATGCGAGTGCAGCTAACTCTTTGGTGGCCCCTCATATCTACCTATGAAGAAATTTATCTTGGGAAACTGTGTGAAAAACAGCTGGCTGAAATACCTGAAGGAACACGGGGAAAAACAAGAATTCTACAAATGTTGGTCAAAATTCTTTGTCTGGGCTAAAACTCCCACACAGCAAAAAAAAAAAAAAAAAAAAAAACCAATGAAAAAAAGTCTGTGCAACTCACACATCTGAAATCTGAGGTCATTTAAGTCCAAATGTGGCAGACGGAAGTTAGTTGCCTTGACTTCCTTTTCTGAGTGGAAAGTTTTCTTCCTTATTACAATGTACCACTGAGTGGCATTTCTTGCCATCTTCACTCGAGGTGGAAACAATGACCAATATGGGTACTATGCAAGTTAATGTAATGTGGCATGATACTGTCACACTGAAAAACTCTGCTAATGAGTTGATTAGGAAAACATTTGAGAAGAATTTCAAAGCTTTTGTCTCTGTCTCCTTTCCGAAGTTGATGTGAAAAGATTTTTTTTTCATGGGTGATTGATGCTAAAAGCAGAAAAACAGAATGAGTGACAAAGCACTAAATGCTGTTTTGGCAACTAGTGAAGTTTCTATGCAAATCAGATATGCAGGGCAAATTTCTGAGTTGAACATGTGTGTGCAAGTAATTCTGAAAATGTGGTAAAATTTTTGCAAATATTTATATATCAAGCATCAAGGAAAATGTTACATGCAGTGAAATTTTCTCATTAGTGTAAATTACAAAATACATAGGGTAATAAATATTTTGTTTAACTGCTGAAGAAAATATGCAAATATCATTTTATTTCCTGTGTATCAACGAAGTTAATGAAATGTATAAACGTCTATTTTCTTAATGTAAATATCTGAAAGTATATCATTGCAATGAACGTGGCAAGCTCATAAGACAAACAAAATCTATCGACATAACCAACCTTAAAAAACACCATAATACCTTCAAGTTGGAACTGAAGAACAGGTTCTCTGCTTTAGAAGGCCTAACATCAGAAGAAGTGGACATCTCTGAAGTTAACAGAAAAGTAACCAAAGCTCTTATGGAAACAGCAACAAAATTAGCTGGGTCTAAGAACAAGTTGCATGTAAATAAATTATCAGGAAAAACGAAAATGTTGATGCAAAAAAGAAGAGAGATGAGGACAACTAAAGAAGATGTGACTTCCAAAGTGGAATATATAGAGCTATGCAAGACAGTAAGAAAAAGTATCACTGAAGACGTAAGAAAATTCAACTGTGAACTAGTGAGGAAAGCAATTGAAAACAACCAAAGCCTAAAGATAGCAAAGGGACATCTCAGTAAGGGAAGAAAACAGATTATGGCACTGAGAAAAGAAGATGGTTCTGGAACAAGAAATAGAGGCGAAATTTTGACAAGAGTGAAAGATTTCTACTCCAAATTATATGAAAGGGATGATACATGCACTCCAGACATCATGAAAGATACCAGTACCAGAGTTCTTCCAGTCCTTCCAGCAGAAGTTGCACATGCAATCAAGAACATGAAGCGGGGAAAAGCTCCAGGAGAAGATGGAATTACTGTAGACATCATACAAGAAGCAAGTGGAGAAATCGAAACAGTACTCGCCCAAATTTTCACTCGATGCCTTAATGAAGGAAAGATTCCTGAGGATTGGAACACCGCTACAATGATCCTGCTACATAAGAAAGGTGACATTGAGGATCTCGGAAACTACAGACCTATCAGCCTCCTATCAGTAGTTTATAAAATCTTCACTAAAGTTCTTTCACACCGCTTGAAGGTAACACTGGACATGGCTCAACCGAGAGAACAAGCTGGATTCAGGAGTGGCTACAGCACAATAGATCATATCCACGTGCTGAGAGAACTAATTGAAAAAGCGAGGGAATATGAACTTCCATTGTGCATGGCTTTTATCGATTATGAAAAAGCCTTTGATTCGGTGAAACCATCAGCAGTTACAATGGCTCTGAAAACCTGCGGTATTGAAGATGCATACATTAATATTATTAATAACATCTATGAAAATGCAAGTGCAAAGATTAGGCTGTTTGAAAATACAACACACGTAAAAATTGGAAAGGGAGTGAGACAAGGTGACACCATATCTCCGAAGCTCTTTAATGCCACATTGGAGAGTGTTTTTCAGTCGCTGAGCTGGGAAAACAAGGGGATAAAGATTAATGGAGATTATCTAACCCACCTTCGTTTTGCTGATGACATAGTCATTTTTGCAACTACCCCATCAGAGCTACAGAGTATGATCCAGGAACTTGCTGACAAGAGTAAAGAAGTGGGATTAAAAATGAACTTTCAGAAGACAAAAGTGATGTTCAATGCTTTTACAAGAAATGAAGATTTATCGATTGATGGAGAAAAGCTGGAGATAACAGACACATACATTTATCTTGGACAGCAGATATCAAGTGAGGGTCACATTGGTGAAGAAATTAATCGGCGTACAAAACTTGCCTGGAGAGCTTTTGGAAGAAACAGCATAATTTTCAAGAGCAATATGCCATTATGTCTTAAAAGAAAAGTGTTTGATCAATGCATCCTTCCAGTGCTTACGTATGGTGCAGAGACGTGGACCTTAGCTAAAAGAGACATACAAAGGCTGCAGACAACTCAAAGCAGCATGGAGAGGTGCATGCTTGGTGTAACCAGGAGAGATAAGAAGAGGAACACGTGGATCCGAAAAATGACAAGAGTGGAAGACATCATGATCAGAGTTAAATCCCTGAAATGGCAAATGGGCTGGACATACTGCCAGAAGAACAGACCATAGATGGACAGCCGAAATTTTAGATTGGATTCCAAGGGACAGGAAAAGACCCAGAAGAAGACCACATGGGAGATGGGTGGATGAAATTCGAAAGTATGCAGGGGTGACATGGAGGAGACTGGCACAAGACAGACCGTTGTGGAGGAAACTTGGGGAGACCTTCGTCCAGCAGTGGATTGATAATGGTTGACAATGATGATGATGATGATCATTGCAAAGTAAGTATCTTGCATTGATGTTTGCCCACTACTGATTTAAATTAACATATATATGACACACATAACATGTATAGCAGGGTTGCAATGCTGGGTGAGAAATCACTGGTGAAAAGGCACAATTTTGATGTGCTGAGAGGGAAATTCCAAGTCTGTCACAGTTACACTACTGCTGCAAAATTCAGTTTAATGAATTTTGTCTTTCATTAAGACAATATTCTTCACACTGCATTATTTATTAAACAAAGGCACTCACTCAGAAAAGAGTGTTTTATTTATAAAACTGAACCCAGAATTAACATGTGCTTAAAGTGACTTCCTTAATCTTTTGTTTCCAATTCTTAATTTTTGAAATGTCATAGTACTTTCAAGCTATTAAACTTCAGAGTATTTTAGCACCAGCAAATGTACAATGGAAATAGTATGTATATTCAACATAGTTAGGAACACAGCAGCTGTGTATTCTTAATTTACTTACCTTACAGTAAGCATGTGTTCATGCATACTGCAAGGTAAGTAAATTAAGAATGCACATGCAAGGTAAGTACATTAAGTATGCATCTGCACATGCATACTGCAAGGAAAGCAAAATACTTACCTTGCAGTATGCAAGTGTACATTACATACCTCTATCACTGACAAGCAGTCTGTAATGCCAAAATGCAAAATTACCTCACACCCATTCCACAGAATACAGAAGGTCATTCAGAATTTATGGTAACAATTCGCAAGACATGAGTGAGTGTGTCACAGCCAAACTGTAGGCCTGCACTTGCATACAGATCAGTCTTAAGTGCCAAATGCCATAAACTCATTTTCTTTCAGTCTCTCTCTCTCTCTCTGTCTCTCTCGCTCTCTCTAAAAATACCTAATTTATGAAAGGGATGTTTACACTCGCTGCCTCCAAAATACCTGACTTACAAGAGGGGTACATCACAGCCTTGTTCGATGCAAAATCTAGTTACTACAAGGGTAGACAAAATCCAAAAAAATTTCAGGAGCCATCTCCTTTTCTTCAGGAACCAGCACATTTAATTTCACTAAATCTGCAAGAGATACATGAAGAAAACCACAATCAATCTTAATGAAACACAGACACACACTGTGCCATTCCCAGTCCTGGATAGTGACATCATTGCTGACGCCAATGCTGACAAGAAAACTTTGGTGTGGACAGAGAAGAAAAAGACGGAGTGAAGAGCGTGGGAAGAGAGGTTGTTTGTTTTGATTTGTAGGGAGGTGACAGGGCATAAGAATTGTATTTTTTTTTGTTTATTAAATTAATTGTTGTTTTTGAATGTATGATAGTCATAAATGAGTATGTGTGAGGAGTCTAAGACGACACAGCTTTAATATGAAAATGGTGCCAGCGTAATGGGATATGATAGTGTATTGTTTTCCTTCACGGAGTTTTTTTTTTTTTTTTCGGATGCCATCTTGGATAATTTCAAAATTTGTGAACAGTGGATAAGTCAAGTTATGACCGGATATGATCAGCTCTATATATGTGCTATCAAACTAAGGATGGAAGACGTCAGTGCTATTGGTATGAAATATAATTTTGTTTTTCACTTTCAAAATAGTTCCTTTTTTTTTAGAACGTTCGTAACATACGAAAGTAAAAGTGTTCCTTAAGTGCGTCAGTACAAATAAAAGTGAATCTTGAATATATACTGTATATACGACAGTATAAAAGTTGCAGTAATCAGTATTGAGGAAATTTTGTACGCCAGTACTAATCGTTAGAATTACAAATTCTTGTAGGTTGATAAGTTCACTGAATCTAGGTTTACTGTTTATTGTCACAAAATGGCATATTTAGCGAAGGCAAAAAAGAAGACTTACCCCTTTTGGCAGAAGAGTTAGGAGAGAAAGTATCTCCTGACTATAAGATAGTGGATTTACAAAAATTAATTTTAGGAAGTCAAGAGTATGAAGAAGAATTTGTGAAAGAATTATTAGCCACAATTATAAGAGTGAGAATAGATCAAGAGGAACTCGAGGAACAGAAAAGGAAAGAAGAAATGGAAGAACAGCAGAGAAAGAGGAAAGAGAATATGAATTGTAATTACAATGAATTGAAGCTACAAGTAGAACACAAGGTAATGATTCAGAACAAACTGTAGGAGGAATATTAGGAAGGCCTAAAATTGATTTACATAATCTGATACCAACCTTTGATCCTAAGGAAGGCAACATAAGTCTATATTTGGTCTTGTTCGAAAGGCAATTGCATAAAACACAAATAAAAAAAGCAGATTGGGTTTCACATTTGATGGGATTACTACCATGAGATTAATCAGCTTATAACCAGAGAACCGGAAGAAGAGGCAGACAATTATGAATATGTAAAAATTCTGTTGCTAAAAAGATTGAAGCTAAGTCCAGAAAAACTTAGGCAAATGTTTGTGAGACATCAAAAGAAAGCAGAGTTGTCGTGGCGTGATTTTAGCCATGAACTTTTAAATTATTGCACCGAATGGGTTACAGGTCTTGAAATTTGTAATTTGGAGCGGTTACTGGATCTAATGGTGACCGATCAGATGAAATATTGAGTGCCAATTGAAGTACATGAGCATTTTATGGATGAATAGACTAAGATTTTGTCATTGTCCAAACTTGCTGAGATGTTGGATGACTTTGACAATGTACAGGGAAATATGAAAAATGCTTCAGTAAACATTCAGCAAAAAGAGAAGAATGTGCCCAAATGGCGAACAAAACACTTGTACGATAATAGCAGTAGAAGTGAGACTAGCACAGCTCAAAGAGATCAAGCTCATGGGGTGCCTAATGTTTCTAGAACTAGGAATTTTGAAAATTTTGAACGCCGGAGGAGATTACAATGTTTTGAATGTGGTTCGTATAACCATCTTAGACCTCAACGTCAAAATTTAAAAAAAAAGTCATGAAGCAGTTTCTGCAACTGTAAATAGAATTTCAGAACTGACGGAGGATGAATTGTTGATACCGTTTACAACTACCAGCAAAGTAAATGGGTTTAAAAGGCCTATTTTACGAGATTCTGGAGCGACTATTGATATTGTTTGTCAGAAGCATATCACATCTCAGATGTTAACAGGAGAATATGTTTGGGTTCAGCAGCCCCTTGATGTAGCACCAACTTGTTTACCTTTAGCTCAAGGGCAACTGATAGGAGATTTTGGTCACATGGCCACAGAAGCAGCTGTAATTAGAAATGAGCTTGACCAGGGCCAATATTTACTGGGAAATCAAACTGCTGCTTTATTAGATCAGATTAAGCATCATAAAGGATTAGTTCATCATGAATTAAATGCCGTGCAGACTAGGTCACAGAAGTTTTTGGAAGAAATGTCTAATGTTCCAGAAAGTAGTGGGAAAGAACTTGAAAAGAGAAAAAATGAGAGCTCACCTAGTAATGTTGAAGTGTCGGGAATAGAGATTGAGCCGAGCTAGGAAGATGGTGTATTATTTGCCAGTTTATACAAAATGATCTCGATCCAATATGTTCGCTTTTAGAAATTTATTCTGATATATTTGCTGCTGCACAGCGTCGAAGTGAGGATTTGAAACCATTATTTGATACTGTTGGGAATTCTTCCACTGATTTGTTGAAGGAATCATATATTTTGAGGAACACATTATTAATGAAACAGAGGGTAGACAAGACCAGTGTTGAGAGAGAACTACTCGTAGTTCCTGACGAATATAGGGAACGCCTTAAAGCTTTGTGTCATGAAGGAACCTCAGCTCACCTAGGTGTGACGAAAACTAAGGATAGAATATTCCGATATTTTTTCTGGCCAAGATGTTATAAAGAAGTAGAAGATTATGTGCGATCTTGTGAAAATTGTCAAAGAGCAGGAAAATCAGGTGATAAGAACAAAGCTCCCTTAAAACTAGTACCAGTTATCGAGGAAATGTTTTCAAAGATAAATGTAGATGCATGTGATCCCTTACCACCTACTCCTACAGGAAAAAGATAATATTATCACTGCAATGTGTTTGTCTTCAAAATATCCTGATGCCATAGCTGAGACTGACATTGGGTCCATATCAGTGATCAATGCGTTACTGCAGATTTTTAGTCGTATGGGGTTTCCTAAAGAACTACAGTGTGATCAAGGAACTTCTTTCACGAGCGCTTTAACAACAGAATTTTTGGAACGATTTGGGATAAAAGTAAAACATAGTTCGATTCACAGAGCAATCCTGTTGAAAGATTTCACAGTACGATTAAACGTAAACTGCGAGTCTTGTGTTTGGAAGCAGCGCCCGATTGGGAACAGCACATTCATTTAGCATTATTTGCGCTTCGAACTGTGATGCATGAAAGTACTGGGTTTACTCCCGCAGAATTAGTTCATGGGAAGAATTTAAAGACACCAGTTACCCTGCTCTATGAAAAGTGGATGAAACCTGAAAGCAAAAAAGAAAATTCAGTCGTGGAATATGTGTTTCAGTTGATAAATCGATTAAAAAATGCCAGACAGTGGCTGTACAAAAAATGAGAGAAATGCAGGTAAAGAGAAAAACCTGGTTTAATAAGAATACAGTAAAAAGAGAATTTAAAGAAGGTGATTTTATGCTAGTATTGGCTACTTCTAGACCAAATAAGTCAGCTAGCTGTCCAATGGACTGGTCCAGGTACTATTGAGAGTAAAATTTCTGATACTAACTATATTGTAAAGGTTCCTGGAAAGAAAATGCAATCGCAGATATATCATGTCGATATGCTTAAACCGTTCTACAAAAGACCAGAGTTAATTAATTTCTTATCCAGTAGTGAACCACCAGATCAACCTGGTTTGGAAATAGAAATTCCTGGAATAGAAAATGATCCTAATGTTTTTAATTTTCCAGAAATTGTTCAGGAAAGTCGTTTGGAAGAATGGCTAGAGGTAGAACAAATTCGACAATTGCAGGATTTGCTTTGTAAATATGCAACATCTTTTTCTAATGAACCTGGTATGACACATCTTGTCGAGCATGACATTGAATTAATTAGTGACGAGCCCATCAGAGCTAAGCCATACCATATGTCTCCTAGATAAACTGAAATTTTGCAGAATGAAGTAAAAAAATGTTGCAATGCAAAGTAATTGAGATGGGAGAGTCAGATAATACATCTTCGATGATTTTGGAAGAATCTACAGGCAGAGATCCAAAACCTTGTGTTGATTATTGTCGATTAAATGACGTTATTGATACACAGTATTACCCCTTACCAAACATTGAACAAAGAGTAGAGACAGTTGCTTCGGCCAGCTATATCACTGTACTAGACTTGGCGAAGGGATATTGGCAAATACCTCTGAGTAAAAAAGGCACAAAGAGTAGCTGCATTTGTAACCAGTTTTGGGACCTATCGTCCGTTACGAATGCCTTTCGGTCTCAAGAACGCTCCGTATTTTTTTAGCAAGATGATGGCTGAATTATTGCAGGGATGTGAAAATTTTGCAGTGCTGTATTTAGATGATGCAGCTGTATTCTCCTGTACTTGGGAAGAACACCTGAAGAATCTTGACCAAGTCCTTCGGCGCATTCAAAATGCCCATCTAAACATCAAGCCTTCAAAGTGTAAATTCGCTCAAGCTCAGGTGAAATATCTGGGACATCTAGTAGGACAAGGTACCAGAACCCCTGGAAATCTGAAAGTGAAAACTATTCGTGAATTCCCTACTCCTACTACAAAAACTGATGTAAGAGCATTTCTTGGACTGGCTGGATATTACCGCCAATATATTCCAATGTTTTCTACCACTGCCGCTCCGCTATCCGAAGTGTTAAAGGGCAAAACTAAGAAAGAAAAAATTTTGTGGACCCCCTCAGTGTGAGAAAGCCTTTCAAGAGTTGAAAGATAAGCTTTGTAGTAACCCTGCGCTACACGCTCCCAACTATAATAGAGCATTTCTTCTCCAATGTGATGCTTCAGATTTCGGAATGGGTATCGTACTCTCTCAGATCAGTGATTAAGGAGAAGAACACCCTGTGTTGTATCTGAGCAAGAAATTCACGGAAGTTGAGAAACGGTATTGTACTACCGAAAAAGAATGTGCTGCCATTGTATATGCTGTAAAAAAATTGCATTGTTATCTTGACGGACAAACTATGTTCAAGATACAGACAGATCACAATCCTTTAGTGTGGCTTCGTACAGACACCAGTACTAACCCTAGACTCATGAGATGGGCTCTGATTCTACAACCGTATAACTACAAAGTTGTACATCGTCGTGCGACGCTACATAAAAATGCTGACAGTTTGAGTCGCATTTGTGTTGCAGTATTGTTTTTAAATGTTTATATTTTTATTTTAGGTAAATCTCATTGTAAATTGCATCTGATCCTAACAGACTTTTGAACTTACCTACTTTTCTCTATGAACATTCTTCGAACATATTATCGAGAAAAGCTCTGGAGGGGGAAAGAACTAGCTGTGCCGTTCCCAGTCCTGAATACTGACATCAATGCTGACATCAGAGCTGACAGGAGAACTTTGGTGTGGACAGAGAAGAAAAAGACGGAGTGAAGAGTGTGGGAAGAGAGGTTGTTTGTTTTGATTTGTAGAGAGGTGACAGGACATAAGAATCGTATTGTTGTTGTTTTTTGTTTATTAAATTAATTGTTGTTTTGTGAATGTACGATAGTCATAAATGAGTATTCGTGAGGAGTCTAAGACGCCACAAAACACACACACACACACAGAGTTAGATACTGTTCAATAATATAGTGCAGTATCTACAACTAAAATTAGGGAATATATCATACACTTGCTGCATTTTAAAGTAGGTTTGGGTTTCAGAAAGTTCGGCTTTGTCTTCTGGTTTATAATGTTCAATAAAACCACTAATGAATAAATACACTTAAAAGCACCCATTCTGAAATTAGTGTCATAGCTATTTAAATTTCTGATACTTATTCTGCATATGTACATGCATCAGTTTTGGGTTGCACCACAGAACTTCACTATTGCTGCAGAATGCATAACTCCGCTGGTGATACTGCCAAAAACAGATATTGGCATCTTGATTATTCTGAATTTATGGTAAGTAGTCTACAAAAAAATATGCAAACAGAAAAAAATCCATATACTGTACTTGTTGCTTTGTGAAAGAGATGGAAACTTATCAACAGAAACCCAAATTTTGAAAATTAAAATTTTCAGAAAAGAATTTGAAAGCTCAGGCACTAGGTGAACATTTCGCGTTCATTTACCCCTGCTTGTTTGTAAATAATTTTTTTAAATGTTTAAGTCATGAATTCAGCATTTTAAAGAAAGGCTCCCATTCAGCATTACATACACAGCAATGGAATTTTGCTCAGTGGAAACCTCCCAGTTGGAAAAAAACAGCTATCCAAGCCCCAGCACAAGTCGCTTTGTAGCTGTCATCCGGAAAGTGAAGACATTGGTGTCAGGACCAAATCCCAACAATGCAATACATTGTAGCAGCAAAGACAGAACTGTCCCTGTACAAACAATTAACAATAATCCACCAAGATTTAAATCTACAAAAAACATCACATGAGCTGCTGAGTATCCACACTTCTCCCAAGGCATAGTTTGGAGAAAAGGACCATGAGCACAAACCTCTACGAAAACCACCTGGCTGCTGAAAGGTAAAAATATGTTGGCCACCTTGGATGAAGCTTACATTTACCTATCAGTTTGCAACAAACCCTGTACAATTTACTATTATCAGGATGGCATCAAAGTCTTTCCAAAATGGTATTGAGAGTGCAATGAAACTTTCCTGTAAGACATTTTATGATGGTTGCTGGATTCTCGATTCTTGTGGCCTGCCATTTGTGGAGTGAATAGAAATGCCAAAGTTAAGTCAGCATTTATCAGAGAGGTTCTGACAACAATTTATGTGCAGGAAGTGTTGGTGCTATATGTTAGTGATAAAACTCTGTATGCATCCACCAACATAAAGTGGCAAGCCACACATCAAAACTGACCCAAAATTTCTTACACCAGATTGACCAGAAGAACAAGATTCAGGCAATACCATATTGGCAACATCCTTGTCAATTCTCCTGATGCCTCTCTGATAATTTCTGCACCTTTTGATTATTGAGATGTGCTCTATAGCAGAGACGACCAAATACAAGAGATGGTTTCTGGAAAATGTGCTAAGAGGAGTGGTACAATATCAGCATGAATACACTTCAAAACAGCCTTCTGCAGTGGAAACTGCATTTTACAGTGATTGTGGGAATAAAAGGCCAACATTGGTGGGATGGCAAGAGGTTTTTTCAACTCCCTCTGTCTCATCTGAAAATCGTTAATGCACTTCCTAAAGAATCTTCTGTACAAGCATGATATAACTCTACACCACAAGACAGATGCCACTAAATTCTCAGGTCAAATGATATCGTTTGACAAAAGTCTCAAATCTAGTATGCTGAAGCATTTCAAGGTATTATTTTAAAGTATGCAATCAGTAAGTTTTAAAAACCTGAGGATTTTCTGCACAGTATGTGAATAAACTTGGCACTGTAACCTAATGCCAGATGAAGAAAAAAAAATTTCATCTGTTTTACAGTAGTGTAAATATTATGGTAAACATAAGTGTATAAATGCATGGAAACCCTTAGTGATAGTAACGTTCAATGAAAAAAAAATTCCTAATTGGATAAACAAATGGAGATATTGTGCTTAATATATATTTACGCTAATAAAGGGGACAGTTTTTCATAAGAGTAGCTGGAAAACAGGTCAATAATCCTCGCAACTGTGCATAACCTTGGCCCAAAAAGAAATAGTCTTGGCCTTTCAAAGAGAAAGATATTGGCCCTTTAAAGAGAAAGATATTGGCCCTTTAAAGAGAAAGATATTGGCCCTTTAATGAGAAAGATATTGGCTCTTTAATGAGAAAGATATTGGCTCTTTAATGAGAAAGATATTGGCCCTTTAATGAGAAAGATATTGGCCCTTTAAAGAGCCCTTCAATATGAATAATTTCATATTGGCCCTTCAATTTGAAGCAAAAATATGATGTCAATTACAAATAGTGATATGCCAAATATTAAAGGAACAGGGAAACTAGAAAATTATAAAAAATATTACTAAGGATCACTGCTTTCTAATTTAAAAAAAAAAAAAAAAAAAGAAGAAAGAATACCTCTAATATGATTCTACAAACAGAGATATTGAACCAAATTTAAGTATACATTTTGCTCCGACCACCTAGCAGAAAATTTCTTTCTGAACAACAGCTGGAAATATATTTTATATATTTTCATAATAATTTATTTCATACATTTTCATTTATTTTTGAAATTTTGTTTCAATTACACTACCTAACTAGGGAACAACGTGTGCAGAAAATCAGAAAACATGGACAGTACCAAAATTCCCTGGAGAGCAAGCCCCAGCGTGCGAACTGCAAACGGGTTTGACGTCACGGTCAGAGGGCCATCGCAATCCCTCTCTTCAGAGAGGTCAAAGGGCAAATGTAAGGGAAATGCCGATT
Source organism: Macrothele yani (assembly GCA_039090855.1). Taxonomy (NCBI): domain Eukaryota; kingdom Metazoa; phylum Arthropoda; class Arachnida; order Araneae; family Macrothelidae; genus Macrothele; species Macrothele yani. Next base: position 101,696,616 of record CM077027.1, read on the forward strand.
TTAGATGTGCGTTCATGCGCCATTGGTCAGTATTGAGCTTTCGGTAGTCGTGCACGTGAGTTAGCATTTTTATACAACATGCCTGGAAAATATTGAGTGCCTTTATGTAGACCTAATTACAAAGCACATCCAAAAGCGACTGTTTTCAGCTTTCCTGAAGGTGAAAGAATTCGAAGATGATGGATTTCTTCCGTATGAATAAAGAATTTTGAACCCACCATGAATTCAAAGGTTAGTTCAGCCTAATTGTTCTCGTGATAGCATGTTCTGCTTTCGTTGTAAATACAACTATAATTTAGTGAATTGTTAGTTGTTATTTTGATTGACGAAGTAAAATTTAAGAGCTAGCCTTCCGATTATCAGCTCATTATATTTGTTGTGGTTTAAATAATGATATTACTTACCATTCAACATTTCATTTCTATAAAATAAATGTTATTTTTCTTTACAAAATTCATAGTTAGTAGTGTTCAAATTGGGGGAAAAAAATGTACAGATATTATCAGCGCATCAGGTACTAAGGTTAGCCAGGCAAAGAAACTGGCAATAAATAATTACGTTATTTATTAATCAACATTTCATTTCCATAAAACAAATGTCATTTTTCTTCACAAAATTGCTGTGTATCAGTGTCATAATTAAAATAAGAATTTGCACGAAATGTACAGAACTACTAGATGCGCTGATATAATCTGAAGGCTAGCCTAAAGAAAAATTTATTGGAATGTCCAACAAATGTATCCGAAAGTTTGGAATGTGTCCGAAAGAATTCACTTATATCGTTAAACTTCAGCACGATCCCTGAAGTTTACTGACTGATAAGTTAAAATGTATGTATGTACATATATTCATGGGCTTACAATTTTTTTTAAGTTAGTTAATGTACAATTTAATTTAAATTAAGTTGTGGTAGAGATTGAGGTTCCAATTACAGAACTATGAACTTGAATTGTTTACATTGAACTCTTTTGCAAAGCAGCACTTTAATTCCTAGTTACATTCATAGTCCTATGTATAAGGACAGTTTCAGAAATATTGGCAAAGAAACGTTCCTCCCTGAAAGAAGAACATCGTGCAAAAAAGAAAGTACTTATGCATAATGAAGGTACACATTTATTATTGCATGTGTTTTCCGCTTTTTGGGAAGTCTGTTAATGTGTTACTTGATATCTTCAATATCGTTACAGATATTGAAAAATTAGAAAAAAAGTGTGACATTCAGATTTTCCAGCATAAAATTTAGAGTGTTATGTGCATGAATTCGAAGATATCCAAATTAATACATTCCATGTTCATTTGACAAAGAACTTTTTCCTAAATGATTCTAATTTATAATTATATATATTTTTTTTTTTACCTTCTAGAAGAATTTGCAAGATTTGTGCACACATCTTTCCATATTTTCAGTAAATATGCTCACTAAATTGGAAATTTTGCTTTCGCGTTCGTTACATAATTAAGGAAAAATCTTCTTTTTTTTCTTTCATTTTAGTGATTCAAACGTGAAGGGAATTTCTAAAAGTTTTAAGTGAAATGATTATGTTCATACAGTCCTTTCAATTTGCCATTAACGCACTTCAAAAAATCTTAGTTGCAAAAATGCTTAACGTAAAATACTGGGCTTTTCACGTTATGCGTGAAAAAACTTGTTTGTGCTCCTTTAGCCAAATTGCAAACAAAAGGAAAAATGTCCTGAAATATTTCATTTTAAGACCCGTACATGAAATCATTTCCGAGCACAAGAGCAAAACTTTGGAATTCCCCAACTTACAGGTATCATTGCTGTAAACTGAGAAAAAAATTTCATTTTTTAATGTGTTATCTAAAGAAAAAAATTACAGAGAAAAAAACATGGTCGATTTATTGCTGTGTGCGCAAATTGTCTAATATCGCACTCGAGAAATTATTTCTCTGCGTAAACACCGCAGAACTTGGTTGCCGTTTTCAGGAGCGGAGAGCTCGAGGCTGGAGTCGGTCGGCCCACTAGCTCTGACTTCACAGACCGGTTCGGAGGCTTTCTTAATCTTCAGGGGGTTTTGACAGTACTGACCACAGTTGCAGTCAGCTGACATTTTTTTTTTTTTTACAGTCCAACCTGCAGATAATCCTACCAAACAAATAATTGAGGTTTACATCACCTAGAATGATTTAAACTTCAATTATTTGTTTGTTTTCTGCAATTTCTTTTGCAGCTTTTAAATTTAAATTTTTCAATTTTGCGTTAGAAAAGCTACAAAATTCATACAACGTCATGGTGACAGTTACAGTAATCTGATGCAAAAATAATTTTTAGTACAGCCCTTGTAATGCCAGTTTATAGCAAAAATAGTGTAAGTGGGAAATCGGGCTGGCAGCATGTAGATCATACTGACAACAGTAAAAGTTAGATGCTAGTAGAAATTCCTCAAATTGGTCATGCATAACTTGAAATATTGTCAAAATCAAAATATAATTTAATGCCACCTCATGGGAACATTTTACACAAGAAACAGCTGCAAAATTTATTTATAAATACAGGAAAGAAAAACAAACATTTGGATGTAATTATGTTTACAGGATGCAAAAGGAGTTTTTTCACTCTGGCTTAGAAGTGTAGGTATCGTGGCAAACATAAAAATACGATTAACCATCGAATATAAAATATGTGTATTAAAAAACTCAAAAATTAACGAACAATCATCTTCACTGCTGCTGTTACCTGATGCTAGAAGAATTTTTCAAAAATAACTTGTGTTTACAGTATCAATTTGCCTGTACTGACAGACAGTGATATTATAAACACTAACTTTTTATAAAAGATGTGATGTTTGCTATAATGATGGTTCATCATCAGTAGAGTAGTAAATAAATGGAAATGTGCATCTATATATTGCAATACACTTACAGGGATCATAGCATACTTCTGGAAAATTTTAGGTAAGAATTTTAGGAATTTTTAGAAAAATTTTAGGAGTGTATTTCAATAAAAACTAGATGTATATTTGTATACATCTAGTAAAACAACTTTGTATACATTGTAAAGAGTTTGCTTCACACCCTTCAACCATATATACTGATAGACTGCGCATGACATCAAAATTTCTGGCTCCAACATAAAATCACATGACAACAGTCAAAAAGATGGGTTACACCTGCTGTGCTTATGGTTGCTCTGACCGATATAGTAAAGAAAGTTCTATGATTTTTCATGGGTAAGAAACGAATTAAATACCTAAGTCAATAAAGTTCAATTACTTAACCAGAAACTTGCAGCTATTGATATAAAAATATAGTAACTTAAGAAAAAAAAATGGAATGCATGTTCCAAATTCTTCGCAAATGTTCATCACATTATAAATCACAAAATGTAAACAACACGATCATGCATGTATATAGCTCATAAGTAAACTTACCTGAAGAGTTTTCATTATATATGAGGTGCATTCACATAATACACCGAAAACACTGAAGTTCTGCAGCGTAAATTAGTAATCATAACAGCATTTGTACACGAAATTTGGAGTCTGATGATGACGTGCCCAATGTTTGAGCCATGGCGGCTTTGATGCAGCTATTGCCAATGCGCAGTCCATTAGTATATATGGTCGAAGTTCACACCCAAATTTTTGCATAACGTCTAATGTCTAAAGTTTAAGTATGATTTACTTCTAATGTTCAGTTCTTATCTTTTCACGTGTTATTATCATATTCAAGTATATTTACCACATTCAAGTTTCACTTTGAACATTAATATGCTGTTGAACCAGAAGCAATTCACGATTTTCACAGTAAAGTTTTCAGGTTTCACATTAAACTATAATATCCTAAAAAGGTAATTGAAAACCAAGAACTATGTACAATTGTTCACTGAATTACTTTTTTCATATTATTGTTTTAACCTTTTCCTGATTAGCCTATCTTTTTCTGCTTCCACCACAACTAATTTACTTTCAGTTTTCTTTATTTCAGCTGAACCTTGTATGATCAAGTTAGAGGCAACTGCTATTTCAACAGTATTTTGTTTTTCTACAGCTTTTCTCATTCTTTCTGTTCCCTCTTGAATTACTGCTAGGGAGGCTTCTTTATCTTTTTTAAGCCTATTTATTTCTGCATCATTTTCTTTTATTTTGTCATCAAACTCAGCTTTTCTTTTTTCTCTAGCTGCTTTTCCTTATTTTCCCTCTCTTTCTTCGAAAATAAAAGCATAACAAACAGCGCGAAAACTAGCTCATAAATAGAATATTTGAAACACTCTCAATGTATGCACTCTCAATTATTAGGGATGGTAGAGGGGAAGGGAATAGAACTGTCCAAAATTAGCATGTTTTCGTTGCGCTAGGGCGCTTAAGCACGGCTGAATTCCTTCAGATACCCCCAATATTCAAATGATTGAAATGTGCTGATGTTCATGGAATGAAATGGTTGATCAGCTATGATGACCGCATAAAAGTTCGGGGTGGGGGGGGGAGGGCTTTATTTTTTTTATTTTTTTAGTTTATGCAACATTTTACATCACTCCAGTATTTATCAACAATCTCAATGCAACTACCGCTTACGATCGCGGATATCAGCAACCGAAAATCTGCCATATCTCTAAGTGATATAACACACAGTATCCTGTTACAGTGTATTGTAATTGAAAAAAAAAGGATGTGGAAAAAAGAAACTTTCAGAAATTAAGATCATCAAGTCATGCGTTTCAAAAATCCGTTTTCCTTTATAACGTTTAAAAACATGTTTTTGCTTTTTTACCTGTAGTGTAAATAAAAAAACTATGTTGATTTTTTTTATGGAATCAGACGTCCGTATGTCTGATTGTCTTCATCTGAGTTCACACTTTAGCTACTGTGTACAAGTAGACCTATTTTTTCAGCTCAAAAATATGTAGTTTTGTATATATTCACAGTATAAGTCATTCCTTATTCCCACAGAACTGAATTCAGCATATGCAAAATGAAGATCATCAAGACCCGCCCAACACTATGTTTCTGATTGTCTGCTGTTTATATTCAAGAAATGCAAACATGGATCAATGGTGAATGCAGGAACTATGATTTTTATTTATTACCAAGAAAAAAAAAAAAAGAACCGTGAAAGCTGTAAAGCTGAAACGGATATTTCTCTCGAACCCCCCCCCCTGACGCGTCCACACAACACAACCTTTGGAATTACCTGATGGAATGGCTTCTTTTCATTTGGCACATCGCCATAAATCACCACCTGCAGCTCACTGAACTGTCAAGTTGCACCCTTCCTCCTTCACTTTAACTATAATAGAAACTGTAAAAAAAAAAAAATGCTCCCCAATTTTCGACAAAATTAAATTACCAAATTTACGTCATGATGTTGCAATTTACTAAAATACGTTTGTTTATCTGCTGAATATTGCTTAAATCCATTGAAAACTTTTTAATTATAGATGATTTTTTTATTAAAACAGTAACTCAGACGTCTGAATAAAAACGTGTTTGTAATTCAAATAGAGTCCATATCATCACAGAAAAAAAAATTTAAGGATCACTCTGTTTAAATAAACCATGGCATCTAAAAAAAATAATCCACTTGCTTTTCCCGTAATTTATAATTACTGTTTCTTTTTTTCAATCCGATTATGCAAAGTTTTTTTTTTTTTTTTTTTTTTTTGCATCTGCTAAAGTTCCTAACGGAATTTGGCGAAATTTGCACTAGAACTTTATTGTGATGTATCTTAACTACTGTAAAAATTTTACTGTGTTATTTTCAGAAATCCATTTTTCTGAAAAATTCAGAAAAATGGATTTCTGAAAATATTCTCCTAGTCCTTTTGTGCTGTGGAAGTGATAAACAGGTGTTTGCTTTCTTCCCAACCAAGGGCTTCAGATCAGCGCTCCCAGCTGTCAATCAACCATTGCTATGGTAACACCCTTTCTGCTGGAGGCTCACTCTGTCCAAAGAGGCACACATACTTGTCCATAATAAAAATTACCAATGCTAACTTTTAAAGTTTTAAACCGATTCAACTGGAATTTTGGAAGTGAGCTTCTGTAATCCAATTACAGTGAATGTAAAAATTTCAGCCACTTTCGTGAAAAATTTGCAAAGATAGTTTTCTTATTTTTTATCATAAGTAGTGGAAGTCTCTTGAGGAGGGAGGAGGGTGGCATGCACATAAACAAGAAGAAGATGAATGTGTTGTTCAGGCATACTCCTCACTGGTGGATGCCAGCTGACTTGGTACATACGTGACCCCCTGCAAATGCTAAATGCCTCTTCTTTCCCCTTCCGTTCTCAGTTGTCGGACGGACATCAAGCTCCCCTTCGACCTACTAGTAATCATCCAATTTTATTGCACTGGAAGTAGTGCCTTTTTTTTTTCTTTTTTTTTCCCCCCCAGCCAAATTAGGATTTGGTGCACATCGGAAAACCGTTGCCGGTGGTTTCTTTGAGAACAGAGAAAAGGAACTTTAAAAAATGAAGGGGTAACAGTAACACGATTTCCTAAAAGGGCATTTTTTAAGCACTAATTTCAAATTTCAAGGCTTTTCAAGACGGCATTAAAAAAACACCGTTTTTCCAGGATATTCAGGCCTTGAAAACGTAATCATGATTTTCCAGGACTTTCAGGTTTTCAAGCACGCATGCGCACCCTGCGTAATGGTAAATTTATTGGCGTTAATAACGGTTGTGTTTTTAATAAATAAGCTTACGAAAATTTTAGGATGAATAGCAAATTTTAGGTATAATTTTAGGAATTTAAGGAGGGTCACAAAATATTAGGAATTTTAGGAATTTTAGGAATTTTAGGAGGAATGCGATCCCTGCACTTATTATTTCAATGTTTTTACACACAGTCACAAGTATGCGTGTGTTCTTTTCCTGTAATTTCAAAATGATATACATGATTACTTCTAAGCAACACTGACGCAAACTGAATTTCACAAGTGTGGTAGTTGAGCACAGGTGCAAACCACCACACTTGTACTGTAGTATTCAGCCCAATTGATGCTATAGTATATTATTACAAAAAATATGATACCAATTCTTTAATATTGCAGTTGTGGCAAAAGCATATTTATTGGGCAGAAAAAAGGCAAGCAAAAAAAATTTATGCTGGAGTGAGTTTTTCTTTTTCAGAATTTTGTAGTAAATAAAAAATTTGATAGTCTTGAATAGCACATTTTCACCAAATACTATACTGCTGAACTCAGATATGGCCTCACTTTACATAAAACTGTTAAAATTTCATCAAGACTTAAAATTCAACATGCTTTTGTCAGCAGGTCTTCTACTTTTTCCAAAATACAACAAAGGCAGCTTGAAAAGTAATGACATTATTTACACTATTTATATCTTAGAATTCCTGAGACTTGACTTGGCACTACTACTTTTTTCAAAGTAATGTTCTTCATATGGCATATACTTTCTACAATGTGCAACTCATTTCTCAAACATTGCTGGTCATCCAACAGGGTAGTGCATTGAGCTTCTTTTCCTGCAGCATCAGTATTAATTTTTTATCTTTGTGGATCTTGTTTCTGCATCTGAAAGGCTCAAAAGTCATATGTTCAAGGTCTGAGTGTAGAAAGGGTCAGAGTGCTTGAATACAAACACAGATTTTGGAATGCATTCGCTCAAAGTGGTGTATAGTGTCATCTTGCTATGTATCACGCCACACCTGCTCTACCTAAGTTTAACTGAAAAAATCAAAAGTGTAGGTTATTTGAGTTATTTTAAATTTGAGGAAAGGAACCTATCAATCATGTCCCAGACATGTATGATTGTGCACAGAATGTGTACTTGTAGAATACAGGAATATATATGGAATATTATTCATGATATAAAAAAAGAGCCAACTTGGCAATCCTGCAGGCCATGGGAGCACAATCACGACTTGGAGACCCAGCCTGGTAACACTGACAAAATGGGGATAAATATATATTAACCAACATTTGCGATACTCTAGGTTTTCACTGTAATAATGGGATGTCATAGCACCCTCCACAAACAAAACAAGTGCTGTCTTCTTGTCTTATCTGATGGCTATGGAAACTGTTATATCAAGAGTAGGCAGTTTGTGACTTTTCCTCATACAGCCTGTGTTTTCTTTCTTTCTCATACAGGCTTCATCAAAATACCATTGTTATATCACCTCACACTGCAACAGAAATAGCTCTTATTACTTACTACATACAAAAGATGTTATTCTGTTCTCCAAATAACCCATGAAGAATACTCTGAAAATGCTTGTGATCATGAGCAGGAGCAAGAACTAATCAGTTCAGTGGGATTCGAGATCTATGCCTCCCACATAATTACTGCGTCGCAATAGCAGAATTGTGGCGATGGGAAACGTATGTCGCAGATTTTAATTCGTTCTTGCAGACAAAAACGCTATCCCCAGAACCTTTATTCTGGTCCTACAAAAAAAAATCCGTCCCCAGAAGCCTTTTTAATACTCCCTTACAGGCTTGCATCATGAGCGCAAGTTTTTCATCTGGAGACGGAATTTTGTCCTTCAAAACTTTCCCAAAATGAAAATTAGATGAAGTAAAGATTTCTCCCATAATCATAGCCCCCTCTCCTCTTGTGATACTTGTTCTGTCCCTGTTATTGTTAAAACATCATTTTATTGCATAAATGTTGTAAACAATTTCCAAAAATGGAAGTTAGAAGGAGTGCTGTAACCTTAATTTTTTTTTTTTTTTTTTCGAGATGCCCACTTTGTTTTGTATAGCTGCTAAATGTTTTATTTCATGCATACACTGCTCAACATTGAAATTGCCCCACCCAGAAGGATTGAGGATAGAGGGGTGAAATTGAGTATGCAAATAGGAATATACATAAGGGTTTACCTTGATGTTATTTTCAGCCACATACAGCATTTATCAGATGAGATAATGCAGTAGAATGGGTACACCTCAGTAAGTGGCTGCACCCCACAAACTGCAATACAGGCAGCAATATGACGTTTCAATGAGTCATACATTTTTTTCAATGATATCATCCTAAGGAATGGAACACCAAGCATAGATCCTTGCTTCCATAATTCATCAAGATCCCGAGCAGGCAGATTTGATTGCAGACTATGTCCAATGTGGTCCCACAAGTTTTTGATTGGGGATAAAATGGGCAATCTTGCTGGCCATGACAGTGTTTGAACATGTGGCAAACACTGTCTGGAGACATGAGCAGTGTGTACACGGGCATTATCTTGCAGGAAAATAGGGTGCTGTGGGCCACTCAGGAACAGTATCAAAACAAGCTGCAGAACCTTGCTTATGTATCGTGCATCTGTCAGTGTGTCTGTGATCTGTACAAGAGGTGACCTGCTGTCATGCGCAATAGCACCCCATACCATGATGCTTGTCTGACAGGTGGTGTGGCGATCACGAACAAACCGGGATCCATTCGTTCACCAAGGTGTCACCAGACATGGATCCATCAATCGTCAGCACCCAGACAGAAGTGGGATTTATCACTGAAGACCACACGGATCTATTCATGACCCCAGTTTGCATGACTTCGGCACCAAGCCAGACGAGTGCTGCAATGGCTGGCCATCAATGGTAGTCAACATAATGGTTGCCTACTGCGCAGGTTTACCACATGCAACCTTTGGTTTACAGTTTGGATCGCTATGGTGACGTCCATGGCCGATGACACAGCACATGGAATATTGGCTGCAGTACTTTCTGGTGACGAAAGAGCATGTCAAACAATCCACAGGTCCAGGAGCGCTGACATCTGTCGGACTGCACCTCTGACGCACGTACAAACCTTCCTGTAGCCACTGGTTCCAACAGTTCCTGCACCTCGTTGCACATGATCAGTGATACGACGTGTAGACCAGCCCGCTTCACACAGAGCTACAATTCTTCCTCTCTGAAACTCATCCAAATGGCGATAAACCTGCTGACAGCGTGTACCTGACATTTTCAGCTTTTGCTGAACAATTTCCCAGAACAAACAACAAATCTGAAATATCAGCAACATTTCCACCAGTGATCATACATTACCATCCCTGTCGCTGCTGGCACCTTTATCACATGAATGTGTTATGTCATCAGCTCCGGTTAAACATCATTTGCATATCTTGAGTGGGTACACCCGCCCTGCGATTTGCATGTTTATAGCACACCTCCTTCTAGGTGGGGCAATTTCTATGTCGAGCAGTGTATTTCTTTTTAAGCTTGAAAACGGAGGAAGATATTCTGAAAATGGAAGTTAGACAGAACAAAGATTAACCTCGTAATCGTAGTTTGTTTTTCCGCAATGTTCCTCCTGTCCAAATATTGTTGCTAAATATCATTTTATTGCAGAAATGTTTGTGTTTCAGCTTAAAAATAAAGGTGAAATTTTCCAACAACAGAAGCTAAAGGGGGCGAAGATTTATTTCTGTGATAGTATTTTTTTTTTCATGGTGTTCCACCTGTATTACATTGTTGTTAATTACCATTTAGTTACATAAATATTTGCCTTTAAGATTGGAAATGGAGGGGGAATTTTTTTGTAAACGGAAGTTGACAGAGCAAAGATTTCTCGGTTTTTATTTTTTCTCACAATGATGCTCTTGACCAGTATTGTTGTTAAATAGCAAATTTATTCCATAAATCTTTGTGTTTCAGCTTGAAAACAGAAACAAGAATTTCCAACAACTGATTGGACAAAAATTATTACTCTTTTTTTATTCTCGGACTCTCTTACCCCTTTTCTCTTTTTTTTTTTTTTTTATTTGTATTTTGACCTGTGCAACTTTTTACTTTTCACACACAGTCATTGTGTTGCCCAGTGACAGACCTGCGTATTATTTTATGGCACCACAATATCCGTTGCAGCCTGATCAGGAACATTCTGCTATGGGGCTGCGAATGATGTGTTGAGTCTTGTGGCATACACAAAAATACTCCTAATCTGGACAGAAATAGTTGATCTGTTCAAAACAATTCATTAAGAATGATGATAATGATTTTCATCAACTGTCATAGAAGGTCCTGAGTACTAATCATTAAAGATAATCTTTTTTGTCTTCCCACTGTGCTCAAAATTTATGAACTGGACACCATTTATCTCACTCCATGACATTAAAGAACAACATTCTGACCTGTCATTGGCTGACCTTTTTATTCTTAGTCTGAGAGTTGGACATCTGGAGTAATAATGCACCATCTTACTGGAATTACTATGGGATTTCACAAAGAAAGGTAACTTGATCACGCTAGTTACGTTAACTGAAAACTTTTACAAAAAGTTCGTAAGTTGGAAGCTTTCGACCTTATCTTAGGTCTTCATCACGCCAATGGAGGACTAAGATTGTTGCCAGATTCTACATTTGAATTTTTCCTATTTTTGTTGCCAAAACTTAGAATTGATCTCCAGATCAACGGAATGTAGAGAGGAGATTCAGAGTTGCAAGTCATTGAGTTGAAAATTATTTCTATGCTTTCACGGTAACGGAGGGCAAAACGATTGTCAAAAGAAGCAATTCGTTTTGCTTCGTTCCAGTGGGGAACTGCAGATGTGTCTTCCATTGTCAAAATAGACGAGGCAGTATTGGGATTGGCTTTCGAAACATCTTTTCTATGTTCTAAAATTCTATGGCTAATGCTCCTGTATGTGCTTCCAATGTATAAGTTATCTCCAGTAGAAGAAGAGATAGGAATGCAGTAAACTCCTGGGAAGTTCAGGCTTTCAACTTTGTCCCTATCCCTTTGTAGAAGTTTCAAGATGTTTGGTGTAGATTTAATGGCAAGATGGTGACCAAAACTTCTAAAAGAATCTGTAACTTACAAGCATAGGAAGGATGGTAAGGAACAGAACCACAGAATTTCAGGTCTTCTTTCTTGTGAGGAAGGAGGCATTCGATTTTCGAATGGTTTTCATATTTCTTTATGAGGGAGTTGACTGTAATAGCAGGGAAACCATGAGAGAGGGCTATTGTAGAAATTTTGGAGAGTTCTTCTTGAAGAGAGAGTTGGTTGTTGCAAATGATATGAGCCCTGTGGATGTAGGACTTCAGTGCTGCAAGCTTGTAGAGATGCAGGGTGCAAGATTTGTAGGGAATGATGTTAGTGGCTGCAGAAGGTTTTCGATAGACGGAACGAGTAATGGAGAGATATGGTGCCGTTGATCTGGAGATCAATTCTAAGTTTTGGCAACAAAAATAGGAAAAATTCAAATGTAGAATCTGGCAACAATCTTAGTCCTCCATTGGCGTGATGAAGACCTAAGATAAGGTCGAAAGCTTCCAACTTACGAACTTTTTGTAAAAGTTTTCAGTTAACGTAACTAGCGTGATCAAGTTACCTTTCTTTGTTAATATTGTTACGTGTTTTGCCCATAATCGTCATATGTGATTTCAATACCTTTTTGTTTAAAAAAATCCAGTAAAAAAAACACTATCATTTTAGGACTTTCAAGAACAACAACATATCTCTTAAAAGTGAATCAAATTCAATAACCATTTTAAGCTCCATAATACTTCTTAACACTATTACCAAATTTTGTCAAAATCTGACTATTCCTTAATGGTGCTGTGGTTCCTATTTCCATCAGCCTGTGTCTTTAATCAAAATGTTGGAAATTAAAAGTTCTTATTTATGAACTTATGCTGCACCTTACGCATTTCCATGTAAGGTGCAGTATAAGTTCAGTACTTTCAGTACCCTACACATTCTTACAACATAAAAGATTACACATTTTTAGAAAAGACAAAATAAGTAAGATCATCAAATCTATGATATAAAAACACACAAACAGAATTAACAATTTTCAATTACAGTAAAACCTCGAAAATCCGGCATTGACGGGACCGGATGAGTGCCGGATTTATGAAAATTCCGGATTTCTGAAGGTATCCAAAAATTGCATAACAGGCGTTACGTAAAGCACGTGTTTATACTTACACGTAACAGAAAATTTGTGTATGTATGCCTTACAAATATGTAGGCGTCGCGATGCAGATTGCATTCTTTGCAATTTGCAAAAGAAAAAAATCGTAAATCAAACTCAGAAGTTCCTCCAAAAATTTGCAGAAATTTTAAGAATTTACCTAGATAAATCCCATAAAAAAGTTAACTAGTCTGGAAAAAAATCATTTTGGTGATGAAGAAAAAGTTTCGGCTAAAATATTGGTGATAACCTTTTTGTACTATTTATTATAAAACTGTCGAAAAAATTTGAATTTGGCAAATGGTTAGGCAAAAACTCGAAAAAAAACAAAGTAACTGCTAGGATTGGGCGATGTATCGATACATCGCGAAAACTGGATGTCAATTTTACATCGATGCTGCGGTTTTTCAACTGATAAAACTACGATACATCGCGAAGGTTATTACTGCGATGCACCACGAAGGCCGATGTAGATGTCATTACACAATTAATCCACATACTGCCACCACCAAGAACAGATCATCATCACACATTCGACACACATTTCAAATGTACATGCTGATTCATCGCCTCGTGGGTCTGTGTCACTTCAGCGCGGCAAAAATGAGATGACGAATTTGAGAAACCTCCCGATGTTACACGTTTGGGCGGTTATCGGCAATTCGCACGCTGAGTGCAGATGATCTCATGATTTGTTGTTGAGACAGTACATCGGGAGATTTCCATGGTGATTCGTGAAACATCGGATGCTCTCACGAAAATGAATCAGAAAAGTGCCGGATTTCTGAAGTTGCCAGTTTTCTAGATGCTGGATTTCTGAGGTTTTACTGTATTTAGATAATGTGTAAAAAAAAAAAAAAAAACTCTTAACATAGAGTGCATAAACCATGATCAAGATAAGTAGTTTTAATGATTTTTAGCCACTGCTTTGAGCTACCTAAAACATTTACAACCATAAAATTTAGCATGACTTCAAAGTATCCCACCTGATTAATGTTGTTTTCATGAAATCCAAGATGAGTTGCAACTTTAAGTGCTTGTTCGGGTAGAACACCTGTCATGATATCAATGGGCTCAGTAACAATGGCTTCAGGATTGTCTCTTGCAACATCTTCAATATTTACACCACCTTCAGAACTGGCAATAATAACTGGGCCCTAAAAACCGTGAAACTAAATAAATCACCAAAAACACCACAGGCTTTATTCAATATATCCAACAAAATTTTGCTTGAAAAATTATGTTACCAAAACAGTTTCAAGCTTAAATTTTAGGTACGACATAACTTCATCGTAAATATTTTGTATTAGAGAAAAAAATGATTTTAAACACGAAAATAAATAGCATTTTTGTAAATGATTAACATTAGTTAAAAAAAATAGTTTAAAAAGTGAAAAACCCCTCCAAATATGTGGCATCAGTGAATAAACAAAGACATTGCTCTTTCCACATTTAAGCAATACATAGTAACCGAAAAATTGTTATTCAATCACCGCTGGGGATCTGAATCCCAGATCTCTCGATACCTAGCCGAGCACGTTAGCCTTACACCAGGGTGACCAATAATCCACGGCGCTATGTGTGTTTTTCTGATAGCTTCTGACATCATAAATCCATAAGATGGGCTCAGCAACTGAGATGTCTCCATCTGGTGGACATTAACGACACTGGCTATATATTAATTATAGCAGTTAAATCGAAAAGGCGAGATACAAAGTGAAAATCCTCCAAATACGTGGGTGGCGTCAGTGAATAAACAAAGACATTGTTCTTTCTGCATTTTAGCAACACATAGCAGCAACCAAAATACTGTTATTCAGTCACCGCTGGGGATTATAAACCCAGATCTCTCGATATCTAGCCGAGTGTGTTAGCCTTACACCAAGCTGGCCAACAATCCACGGCGATATGTGTATTTTTCTATCAGCTTCTGACATTATATATCCATAAGATGGGCTCAGCAACTGAGAGGTCTCCATCTGGGTGGCATTAACAACACTGGACATATATATATATATATATATATATATAGGGATGTAAGGTCAGGTGATGCGTAACATCACAGCCTCTCCTTGACAAATGTCAACCCCGCCTTCTCGTGGTGCATCCTGTTCCCACTAAAGAGGCTCTGACGACCGCCAATAGCGGTATAACTATACCATCGGGATTAGAGGAAATTCTATCCCACACTCACCAACCCGCTTGGCCAGCGTGGTGAGTTATGGCCAAACCCCTCCAAAATGATTCCACAACTTAAATCTTGGCCCTCAGTCTCCGGCAGCTGGAATGTACCTGGCCAAGGCAGCGGCCAGTGCGACATGAAGGCAGAGGGTGCTAAGAATCCCCGGAAGACCGGACTAGGCTGCCATCTGATGCTGACCTTGGCTACGTACAATGGACGCTCCCTATCTTCTGATTCAAGGCTTCTTGAATTGGAAGAGGAACTACAAAGGATCAAGTGGGACATCGTGGGGCTAAGTGAGGTAAGGAGAAAAGGAGAAGATCTCATCGAACTGAAAAGTGGACATCTCTTCTACTATCGTGGGACAGATACTGGCAGAACTACTGGTGTTGGATTTATAATAAACAAGAAACTGAAGGATAAAGTTGTAGAAGTTGAAAGTTCCTCTGACAGAGCTGCACGACTTGTTATCCAACTCTCGAAAAGATACCAGGCTCAGATTATTCAAACTTACGCACCCACCACAAGTCATCCTGAAGAAGAAATTGAAGAATTTTATGAGGAAATTTGTCATCTAAATAATAAAGGTAAGCAGCACTTGAAAATAATTATGGGAGATTTCAATGCAAAAAAAATAGGGCAACGGCAACAGAATGAAACTTCAGTAGGTAAATTCGGTCACGGCAACAGAAACCAGCGTGGAAATACTCTCGTTGAGTTTGCAGAGGCAGAAGGGTTTTTCATCTTGAACTCCTTCTTCAAGAAAAAGCCACACAGAAAATGGACATGGAGACATCCAAATGGCACGACAAGTGAAATTGATTTTATTATGTGTAACAAAAAATTCGTCATAGAAGACTGCAGTGTGCTAAACAAGTTCAACACAGGTAGTGACCATAGATTGGTGAGATGTAAGATGGACCTCAACACTAAACTTGAACGTGGCAAGCTCATGAGACAAACAAAATCTATTGACATAACCAACCTTAAAAAACACCATAATACCTTCAAGTTGGAACTGAAGAACAGGTTATCTGCTTTAGAAGGCCTAACATCGGAAGAAGTGGACATCTCTGAAGTTAACAGAAAAGTAACCAAAGCTCTTATGGAAACAGCAACAAAATTAGCTGGGTCTAAGAACAAGTTGCATGTAAATAAATTATCAGGAAAAACAAAAATGTTGATGCAAAAAAGAAGAGAGATGAGGACAACTAAAGAAGATGTGACTTCCAAAGTGGAATATATAGAGCTATGCAAGACAGTAAGAAAAAGTATCACTGAAGACGTAAGAAAATTCAACTGTGAACTAGTGAGGAAAGCAATTGAAAACAACCAAAGCCTAAAGATAGCAAAGGGACATCTCAGTAAGGGAAGAAAACAGATTACGGCACTGAGAAAAGAAGATGGTTCTGTAACAAGAAATAGAGGCGAAATTTTGACAAGAGTGAAAGATGTCTACTCCTAATTATATGAAAGGGATGATACATGCACTCCAGACATCATGAAAGATACCAGTACCAGAGTTCCTCCAGTCCTTCCAGCAGAAGTTGCACATGCAATCAAGAACATGAAGCGGGGAAAAGCTCCAGGAGAAGATGGAATTACTGTAGACATCATACAAGAAGCAAGTGGAGAAATCGAAACAGTACTCGCCCAAATTTTCACTCGATGCCTTAATGAAGGAAAGATTCCTGAGGATTGGAACACCGCTACAATGATCCTGCTACATAAGAAAGGTGACATTGAGGATCTTGGAAACTACAGACCTATCAGCCTCCTATCAGTAGTTTATAAAATCTTCACTAAAGTTCTTTCACACCGCTTGAAGGTGACACTGGACATGGCTCAACCGAGAGAACAAGCTGGATTCAGGAGTGGCTACAGCACAATAGATCATGTCCACATGCTGAGAGAACTAATTGAAAGAGCGAGGGAATATGAACTTCCATTGTGCATGGCTTTTATCGATTATGAAAAAGCCTTTGATTCGGTGAAAACCATCAGCAGTTACAATGGCTCTGAAAACCTGCGGTATTGAAGATGCATACATTAATATTATTAATAACATCTATGAAAATGCAAGTGCAAAGATTAGCCTGTTTGAAAAAAAAATACAACACACGTAAAAATTGGAAAGGGAGTGAGACAAGGTGACACCATATCTCCGAAGCTCTTTAATGCCACTTTGGAGGGTGTTTTTCAGTCGCTAAGCTGGGAAAACAAGGGGATAAAGATTAATGGAGATTATCTAACCCACCTTCGTTTTGCTGATGACATAGTCATTTTTGCACCTACCCCATCAGAGCTGCAGAGTATGATCCAGGAACTTGCTGACAAGAGTAAAGAAGTGGGATTAAAAATGAACTTTCAGAAGACAAAAGTGATGTTCAATGCTTTTACAAGAAATGAAGATTTATCGATTGATGGAGAAAAGCTGGAGATAACAGACACGTATGTTTATCTTGGACAGCAGATATCAAGTGAGGGTCACATTGATGAAGAAATTAATCGGCGTACAAAACTTGCCTGGAGAGCTTTTGGAAGAAACAGCATAATTTTCAAGAGCAATATGCCATTATGTCTTAAAAGAAAAGTGTTTGATCAATGCATCCTTCCAGTGCTTACGTATGGTGCAGAGACGTGTACCTTAACTAAAAGAGACATACAAAGGCTGCAGACAACTCAAAAAAGCATGGAGAGGTGGCATGCTTGGTGTAACCAGGAGAGATAAGAAGAGGAACTCGTGGATCCGAAAAATGACAAGAGTGGAAGACATCATGATCAGAGTTAAATCCCCGAAATGGCAATGGGCTGGACATACTGCCAGAAGGACAGATCATCGATGGACAGCCGAAATTTTAGATTGGATTCCAAGGGACAGGAAAAGACCCAGAAGAAGACCACATGGGAGATGGGTGGATGAAATTCGAAAGTATGCAGGGGTGACATGGAGGAGACTGGCACAAGACAGACCGTTGTGGAGGAAACTTGGGGAGACCTTCGATCCAGCAGTGGATTGATAATGGTTGACAATGATGATGATGATGATGATATATATATATATATATATATATATATATTAATTATAGCAGGATTTTGCTCTTTGGATTTAACTGCTATAATTAATATATAGCCAGTGCCATTAATGCCCACCAGATGGAGACGTCTCAGTTGCTGAGCCCATCTTACGGATTTATGATGTCAGAAGCTGACAGAAAAACACACATAGCACCGTGGATTGTTGGCCCCCATGGTGTAAGGCTAACGCGCTCGGCTAGATATCGAGAAATCTGGCTTTCGGATCCCCAGTGGTGACCGAATAACAATTTTTCGGTTGCTATGTGTTGCTAAAACGTAGAAAGAGCAATGTCTTTGTTTATTCACTGATGCCACCCACGTATTTGGAGAATTTTCACTTTGGATTTTGCCCTTTGGTTTTAACTGCTATAATTAATATATAGCCAGTGCTGTTAATGCCCACCAGATGGAGACATTTCAGTTGCTGAGCCCATCTTGCGGATTTATGATGTCAGAAGCTGACAGAAAAACACACATAGCACCGTGGATTGTTGGCCACCATGGTGTAAGGCTAACGCGCTCGGCTAGATATAGAGAAATCTGGCGTTCGGATCCCCAGTGGTGACCGAATAACAATTTTTCGGTTGCTATGTGTTGCTAAAACGTAGAAAGAGCAATGTCTTTGTTTATTCACTGATGCCACCCACGTATTTGGAGAATTTTCACTTTGGATTTTGCCCTTTGGTTTTAACTGCTATAATTAATATATAGCCAGTGCTGTTAATGCCCACCAGATGGAGACATTTCAGTTGCTGAGCCCATCTTATGGATTTATGATGTCAGAAACAGACAGAAAAACACACATAGCACTGTGGGTTGTTGGCCACCATGGTGTAAGGCAATCATACTCAGCCAGATATCGAGAGATCTGGGATCGGATCCCCTGCAGTGACCGAATAACAATTTTTCAGTTGCTATGTGTTGCTAAAACGTGGAAAGAGCGATGTCTTTGTTTATTAGTTTTAAAAGTATAGTTTAAAAATTCAATTTTATTGTGGTATTTAATGCTATGACTTTTGTTCAAAATCTACCAATTATAACTATTATGTACTAATTAGAGACAAACAAAACTGAATCATGAAAACAAGTTAGATCTGCACTGTCTTGATACTTTATTATACCCAGATATTTGGGCAGTGAAAATATCTATACGAATATACAAAAAGTCACACTGTACAAAAAGTCACACCTTACAGGAAACCACACAGAGCTGCAAGATCTTAGTACCTAAGTATTTATGAACATATTCACAAATACAGCCTTTATAAACAAGTTTTGAAAGTTCTGGTGTGAGCTATGGTGCTCTAGTAGTATCAAAAATATCTATGCAAATATATGCAACTCAAATCATATGATGTAAGGAAAATCCAGTGCAACAACTGAAAAACAACTAACGATTAAGCAAAGTGCAGGAACGTCAGTCTCTGCACCACAGAAGGTACTGACTGACTGATGTCTAGCCATGTTTACGTGCATTTTGTGGTACTTAATTTATTACAGGAATATCAGTCATCAACACTTGCCATGCACAGAAGATTAGGGCAGCACGATGTAATAATTAAAAAATATATATACTCACTCTGTATAAGCTCTACTCTACATTATTTGAAAGGAATAAAATAATAAATGACATGTAGTTACTACATACATACATATCACTAAGCTGTTCTCTGAGATTCAGAAGTTAGCTCCAAAAAGAAATACAAACTACCAGATATTTTTAATTACTGCTGTTGTATCAAACTTGTCCATTTACAGCGATTTTGACATAAAACTCGGACTTCACTGATATCGATTACACGCCGTACACAAGATCTTTTATACTTCATACTCATAATCTTTTTCTCATGCAGACACTCCTGAATCTGATCCACCCAAGTCTTCCTTGGCCTTCCTCTGACTTTCCTTTCTGCCACTTGGGCTAAAAAGATTTTCTTAGCAAACATCTCATCACTCATTCTTTCAACATGGCCAAACCACCGAAGCATATTAGTCTTCACCTTGCTAACAACATTTTGCTTCACATCACACAACTGCAACACATCTTCATTCCTCACACAATCAGAACGTGTCTTGCCACAAATTCCCAGTGAGTAACGCCTTTCTCCAGCACACAAACGACTCCTGTGTTTCTTCTGCAGTACTCAGGTTTCACTACCATACATCAGAGTAGGAACAATTACGCTTTCATACACAGCCATGCGGGACTCTCTTGAGAACCAATCATTAATGTGAAAACCTCCCAGAGCAGCCATGACTTCCAATGAAGAATTCACTCGCCTACTAATTTCACCATCCAATTTGTTCTCTCTGTCAAACATGCTTCTTAAATACACAAACTCACTCACCTAGTCAATCACAGTGCCATTTATACTTACATTACATTCAGTGCTACCAGTTCCTCTCTCAAAGACCATAACTTTGGCTTTTTCCTTATTTATACGCAGTTTGAATTTCATGCAAACTTCGTACATCCAGGACAACATACTCTGCAAATCACTTTTGCTCTCTGCCAACAGGACAGTGTCATCAGCATACAGCAATATGCACACACGGATATCATCAAGATATAAACCAGTATTATCTATCTTGGCATCACACATGTACGCATCCATAAATATATTAAACAGCCATGGTGACATTATACAACAATGTCTGACTCCTGCACCAATAGAAAACCATTTTGATAAAACACCATTCACTCGTACACAAGCTCTACTACCAGCATACATGGCTTTTACACTATTAAGTAGATTCCCAGTAACATCATATTCATTCAATACTTTCCACAAAAGTGTCCTATTTACTCGGTCGTAAGCTTTCTCTAAATCTATGAAGGCAGCAAAAACTTTCTTATCAACAGCCAGATACATTTCAACCATCACACGTAATGCAAAAATTTGGTTAGTGCAGCCTTTACCAGGCATAAAACCACTCTGAACATCCCACATTTTCTCTGATGTAAGACCCCGTATTTTTTCAATAACGACCTCACCAAACACTTTCCCTGGCACACTCAGTAGGCTAATACCATGATTGTTCTTGCATTCAGTCTGATCACCTTTTCCCTTATACAAGGGAACAATAATAGCATCTTTCCAATCCCAAGGGACCATTCCTAACTCCCAGCACAACTGGCAAATTTCAGTTAACCAGTCAATTAGAGTCACCACCATATTTCAACATCTCAGCAGTTATGCCATCAACTCCCCGAGCCTTACCCTTCTGAAGAGATTTTAGAGCTTTACACACTTCTTCTCTTGAGATCCCTCCTGTGCTTCCATCCCTCACTGTGACATCATCTGCATCTGTCTCAGAATCATCTTTGCTTTTTTGATCTAATAACTCACAGAAGTATTCACCCCATCTTTTACTTAACCCATTGGGCTCCCATATCATTTTCTCAATCTTATTCTTCACACAACTTAAAACTTTGTTTCCCCTATTTTTCCTGAGTCTCATGTACTTCCAGAAAGACTTCCTATCTTTCCAAAAAGCCAATTCATGCCTTTCCACTTTCTCCTTCCTATCTTTTGCCTTACTCTGGCGAACCAGCTTAGCAGTTTCACGCTTCTTACAGCAAAATTCATCCACAGAAACTCTACCTTGCAACATCCCTAAATAGGCTTCCTTCTTTCTCTTTACTGCTTCTTCAATCTCACTATTCCACCAAGCATCACCTCTATTGTTACCCACTATTGTGGTGCCACAGACCTCTTTAGCAGCAGGGACAACACAGTTCTTAAAACATTCCCACTTCTTTTCTACATCCCTCTCCCCAGACTTCAGCTTCTTCAGTCGTTCTCTGAGTAAGTCAGAATAACGCTGATGACCTTCAAGGAGCCTATCAGCCTTTATACTTTCTATCCTGGGTCTCTTCCTATTCCTTTTCCTCCAACCAACATTCAGTTTCACTCGTGACACTACCAAGTAATGATCAGAACCAACATCCGCACCTCTCATCACACGGGTGTCAACAACTAAGTCTTTCAGACTCTGATCGTAGACAACAAAATCTATCACATTCTTTTGACCAAGAGTACAATTTTCCCAAGTATATGTGTAGATATACTTGCGGTTGAAAAATGTATTAGTACACACAAACCATTTTCAATGCAGAGTTCAATTAATTTTTCACCATTATCATTCACACAAGGATCCTTAAACTTACCCAGAACATTGTCAGAAATTGCATTCTGCACATTTGTACTGTTTATTTAAGCTAACATGTAGTTACTAGTAAGCTTAAATAAACAGTACAAATTTATTTACATCAATTGCTTTTCATGTGATTAGTTTTTAAAAGAGTAACTAACAACTGATACTTGGTTACTTTAAATTTAGAAAATACTCCTAATACTATGTGAATATATGACAAATCTTATAGAGATGATAAATCCATAGAAAAATAAAAGATAAGGACCAGTTGCCAAAGGATTTTTGAAAAATATGATTAAAACTATGATGCAACTCCTGCACCAATAATAAAGCTAGGAGAATACTACTCACAACTGCAGCATACATGAAAAAGACTGTGAGTCACCTCAACATTAAAACTATCTTTTTGTCTTTTTGTATGGAAACATAAAAAGGAAGAAATTTATCTAAAACTATCTGAAGAACGTAATATCCAATAACAAGAATCTATAGTTTATAGAATTATAAAACTTAAAAAATTAATTTTTGGACACAGATGCCCTAACTGGAAGTGGTAGAGTAAACAATGACAAAGCATACTTGATGTATCAGAAAAAAATGATCTGAAAACATTTATGAATTATCTAGACTGACACTGAAGCAGCTAATGGTCAAAGTTATTTACTACATAAAACTACAAGAACAAAAAATAATTGAGAAGCATAAAAACAAAAGTAATATGTGAATGAGCACAGAATTTTTTTTTTTTTTTTTTTGGTTGGAGGTTTAACGACCACCATGAGCAACTCAATGGGCTATAAGCAGTCGCCCGTCCCTAATTTAGGGTCACTGGTTCCAGGGGAGGGAGAGAGCCAGTGATGTACGACAAACACAACATCCATGCCTCACCGGGATTCGAACCTGGACCCCGTTCGGACGAATGATCAGAGGCCATCGCTTAGACCACTGCGCCACCGGGTGGCACAGAATGTTACAAAGCAAATAAAATGAAGGGATGCTCATTGGAAAGTCAACTTATCACTAAGTAATGAGAGCTCTACATTTTAATACTTACATTGCCAATTAATACTACAGCTATTGGCATGCTAAGCAGAAAATTGGAGTAAACCCTACCATTAACAACTGGAAAGAAATTACAAGGATCATATATTATCTAAAATCAACTATCCATCATAAACTATGACTCATTCATTATCTCAAATCAACAATCCATCATACACTATGATTCAATGAAAAAAGTACAATTTATATTAAAAGGATGTGCAGTAGCAGGCTGAGCTGCAGATACCACATCAGAAAGAATTGCAGCATATTTATTTGTACACTGGAAGAGAAATTATATCTTAGTCAAATAACAGTAAAATACATTACATTATCTCCAGTAGAAGCAGAATATGTAAAAATTAATACAAGCTTGTCAAGAAGTTATATGAATAAGGAAAATACAAAACTTATACTATGGGCAAAAACTTCTAATGACCATCTGTTAGCATACGGCCTTCAAAACTATGATCAAAAAAGAAAGAATAACTACAAGGGCAACATGTATGAACTGAAGCATAGCTTCACTTCATTAAAGACCAGCAACATCCCATAATTAAGAGAGATAATAGCTACAACTGACAAACTGAAATACTTGCAGATACATTCACTTGGTTATTAATCAGAAGTAGATCTGAAACACAAAGATCAGCTCTGAGACTTCTCCTTTATTCTGATTTTCCCAAGTGAGAAAGTGTTAGCTATGAAAACTATCACAATGACAGAAGCAAACCTTTCAAGATGTACACACATAGTACAGAAACCAAGCTCTGCTCTGGGCCAATATTTAGATCACCTGCTCTGAGAGCGAGAGAAAGATAGAGAGAGAGCTGAGATCTGCAACACTTAATACTGCATTATTTTGACTTGCAATTCTTACACCACTATGATATAACATCAATATTGGTTAAGTGCTACTTTATGACTAGTGCTACTACAGTACTAAAAGGCTAACAAAAGACCATTGACAATTTTATAGACAGGTAAAAATCTGTTCATGGATATGTTTGCTGCTTCTTTTACTCCTCAGCATGGCCATTTTGTGTGTGCATGATACTTCACTATCTTCATTTTCATAAAATTTCTTTTTCATATAAATATGTAGCAGTTCTCACCTTAACTCTGTCCTGATGCTTTGCGATAGGAAAACGTTTTGTTTTTCTAAAAACAACAGCTTCTGTTCTCACTTTCAGAATTTTATTTAAAAGTCAGAACTGACAAAAACTAAAAACCATAACATGCTAAGGAAAATTTACTATCAGAATAATTACAAAATTTTCAATGCTACCATTTGAAATTCATATATCAAATTACTAAAGGTAACTTAAAAGATTGGATGTAACAGAAAGGTCAAATACAGGTTTTCGAAACACAAAGATCGGCTCTGACAAGAAGCCCATACAGTGATATTGAAGAAGATTAAAAAATCTGTTGATGCACGATAGTAAAATCATAAAATCACTAAAAGCTCAGATCAATTAAAACCTTTAATTACATACCTAGCATAATTAAAAATCTAGTTTACACTAAAACACGTGAGATCTTTTCAGCAGACTGGGCTCATCCTCAGATGTGATTACAATGGAAAAAAGTTCCGGGTTACATTATCGTATATATAGCTATAATAAATGACGTCATAACAGTAAGCTGCATGAGTTCAAGTTGTTACATAAATTACAAGTATAGCACATTATTTCATTTCAAAATACAACAAAAAAAAACCCGAAAAAACCTTTTATATAAATAACTATATACATATTGCCCCCCCCCTCCCCGCACAAAATTTGAGAAACTATTTATGGAAAGTCTATTTATTTACAGCTTTTTGAATTCCTGTTGTAATGATGAAGTACTGGTTAATATTCCACACCTTTGGAAACAAGTACTAAAAAGAACTACCTGATGAACATGAATAACTATGGAATTAACTTTTTTACGGGTCTTATAGAGGGCTATTATTCAAAAAAGCTGGTGGTCAAATTTTCGAACTAAAGCCTAGTTCATCATCAGGACTACGTCACTGGAGTAGTTGCTGCCACTCTATGCTTTTTGTACTATGCATTCTTGAACGAACTAGGCTTTAGTTTGAAAATTTGACCACCAACTTTTTGAATAATAACCTCTATAAGATCCGTAAAAAAGTTAATTCCACAGTATAATATGAATAGAGGTGCCATAAATTCATTTACAACTAGGATGAATAAATATTCAAGTACTTTTTATAAATGAGGTATTTAAATGAGATGTAATTGTTGTGCACCTCAGTTATTTACATAAAAGTTTTTTTGTTTTTCGTTGTATTTTGAAATGAAGCTATATACGTATACGATAATGTAACCCGGAGCTTTTTTCCATTGTAATCACATCTGAGGATGAGCCCAGTCGACTCGAAAGATCTCACGTGTTTTAGTGTAAACTAGATGTTTAACTATGTTAAGTATGTAATTAAAGGTTTTAATTGATCTTAGCTTTTAGTGATTTTATGATTTTACTATCGTGCATCGACAGATTTTTTAATCTTCTTCAATATCTTACATTTGCACAACAATTAGACGAATTGATACCATACAGTGATGTCAAACAAATTGCATGATTTGATAGTGTAGCTGTTACACCTCATGCAACTCTTAAAACAATTTATTCCCTAAAGAGAGAATTTCCTCGCATATTGCTTTCACACTGATGCTTCACTTAACTTGAAAATTATGGTATATAATAGAATTTGCATTCCTCAGATGTTAAAATGTCAAAATATGAATGAACATGTATTTAACAAAAGTTAAATGTACAGAAACTTCACTTACATGCTATAAAAAATTCAAACTTACTCCAAAATCTCTTTCCATCATAATGGCAAAATAATATTCTCTTCTTGTGTAAAGACGTTCAGAAACCATAACTTCATTACATAAAATTCCCTTTTCTCCAGTTTGTTTGGTCCGAAGTTTTTGGCCTATCATTTGGGAAGCAATATCTTTTGCTTCTTCAGGTCTAACAAAAAAAAAAAAAACTTTCAATGTAATTTCAAATAGTACATGAAATGCAATAAGCTATAACAAAATCAAATAAAGAATAAAATTTGGTACATTTTCATTTTAGTTGTTTGTGGTGTTTATTATTGATTATTTTGCATTATGCATTCTTCATTTAGTAATATCAAAAAAAGAAAAAAAGAAGGCAGCTTTTTTTCAACTTCTCAGAGTAATGCTAGTACTCTCATCTCACTGCAGCACTGCACTCTATCTTGACTTCTATCCCCTGCAAGATTTTCTTTTAAACTTAAATGTATTTATGTAACCCCCTCCCCTCCCCCAAAAAATGGATAAAAGTGGACAATAGAAACAATTCACACAACAGATGAAGAGTATTGAAAATTGTAGTTTCCAGGAAGAAACAGAGAAGGAAAGAAAAGTGATGTACAAGTAAAATAATTTCACATAATCCTTTCAGTGTCTAAATATAAAGAACTGCACTAAAACAAAAGACAAAAAAACAACAACAGGTAAAGCCTTAACATAACATTAAAAAATGTACAGTAGTGCATTATACACAGTGTGTCAAAGAATTTTTAAGACTGGCGCTAGATTTCAGCCTACGGTGGCACCACCAGTGTAATTGCGAATGCATTATAATCCATGACCATCTGCTTGCTTTCTGCCAAAAGTACTGCACAGTTGTTAAAGTAACTCAAACGGAATGGGCGTTCATTAGAAAAGTAAAAATTTTTTCATGTTGAATTATTAAGATGGAACAAAGGGCTGTTATTAAATTTAAAGCAAAACTTGGTAAAAGTGCCTCAGAAACGTACCAAATGATGAAACAAGTTTACAGTGAGTTTTGTTAAAGTAGATGAAATGTTTTCCTGTGGCACAAACGTTTTTCGACGGAAGAGAGACGCTAGAAGATGATAAGCATACCGGAAGACCAAGTTCATCTAGGACACCTGAGATTATTGAAAAAGTGCGTGATTTCGTGGCAAACAATCGATGTGCGTCACTAAGAATGATGGAAGAGTCTTGAAACATCAACAAAGAAATGATTCGAACCATCCTGCATGAAGATTTGGGCAAAACAAAAGTCTGTGCTAAATTTGTTGCACACACGTTAACCAATGAACAAAAATCAAGGAGAAGTGCACATTGCAGAGACATCATTTCAGCCGCTGAAAGTGATCCAAACTTCTTAAAATCAATTGTTACTGGTGATGAAACATGGTGTTTTCAATATGATCCTAAAGCAAAGCGACAAAGTGTGGAATGGAAGTCAAAAAACTCGCCACAAGCCAAAAAACAAGAAAAGTTCCATCGAAAATCAAAACAATGCTCATTACATTCTTCGATAGTAAGGGATCCACAAAGAATTTGTTCCAAGTGGACAAACAATTACTGGTGAGTTTTATTTAAATGCTTTGAGGCATTTGATGGGCAGAATTTGTCGCATTCGTCCAGAATATCGAGATGAAAACAGTTGGTGTTTGTTGCACGATAATGCACCCAGTCACACTTCACTTCTTGTTCGTAGATTTTTGGCAAAAAATAACGTCTGTGTGTTGAATCATCCACCGTATTCGCCTGATTTAGCACCCTGTGACTTTTCTTTGTTCCCCAAACTTAAAATGACGTTAAAAGGGTGTTATTTTGATGATATTTCGACCACACAAACAGCTTCGATGCGTGCTTTGGAGGCAATTTACAAAGTGAATTGGAATAGGCATTCGAATAATTATTAAATCGCTGTAACAAGTATATTGAAGCCGGAGGGACTTATTTTGAATAACAAACCAAAACAAATTATAATTTCTTGTTTCTATTTCATTTTACAGACCCCAGTCTTAAAAATTCTTTGACGCACTGTGTATGATGTCAAAGCTGTATTTCTCCTATTATTTCATTTTCAAGATCTTTGGGCAAGGGAACATTCCAATCAGCAGCCCAATAATATGCAAAACAGCATTACATTTAGCTGAACTATTTAGATATATTAATTTTTAAGCAAGTAATACAGCACCTGAACACAAAATGCAACTAAATTCTGTTATATCATTGTAACATTTATTTATTTTTCTGCATTTCTTTCATACTCAATAATGGGATTTGACCTATATTATTTTCATTAGACTTGAATTAGCATACATATTCCACATTTCAAAATGGTCTTCAATTTTATATTCACTCAAGGGCTTCATCAGCTTGGCAATTTTATTTCCATGAGCATTTCATGATATTTAACATAATATTATAAAACTCTTTCATCAACATTTACACTGAAGTGCCAGAAAAACTGGCACACCAGTCTAATACTTGGTAGGTCCCCCACGGAAGCCCAGGACTGCAAAAATACGATGGGGCATGGACTCCACTAGCTTCTGGAAATATGCTGTAGGCAATGTACACCATACTTCCTGCAGAGCTTTCCACAATTCGGGTGTATTCCAAGGTCTCGGATTCCTGTGTTCGATAGCGCGTTGCATGGCATCCCAAATGTGTTGCATCATGTTCAGATCTGAGGACTTGGGTGCGAATGGCAACACCCCAAACTCAGATGAATGCTCCTCTAACCATAATGTGGCGTCCCAACATTTGGGTGGAGGTGCACTGTCCTGTTGGAACAGGTCCAACCCATCAGCATGAATGCAAGACATGAACAGGTGTATCTCGTCAGAAAGGATGCACACATAGCATTGGCCGGTCACAGACATTTGTAGATGTACCAGGGGTCCCAGTGAAGTCCAGCTAAACACACCCCACACTATTACGGACCCCCCACCAGCCGGTACAGTTCCCTGTTGACAGGCGGGATCCATGGATGCATGGGGTTTGCGCTACACACGAATCCTCCCATCTGCCCGATACAGTTGAAAACACGACTCGTCAGACCAGGCTACTTGTTTCCAGTCATCAAGTGTCCAGTGGCGGTGTTGCCGCGCTCAGCGAGGTGCATAGCTCTGTGTTGTGCACCCATCAAGGGGACTTGAGTTGGGCGTCAGCTCCCAAAGCCCATATCGTGCAGGGTACGTTGCACAGTCCGGACGCTGATGCTTGTTGAGGCTCCAGCATTGAATTCCGATGATACCTGCGAGAGTGTTGCACGCTTATCACGTGAAATGATTCTTGACAGTCAATGATGGTCACGTTCACCCAATGTCTTTTTACGGCCACACTGGTATCGTAGGTTGGAGGTTTTGCCAGAATTCTTGTACTCACGGTACACCCTTGCAATGATCATCTGTCAAAATCTGAACTTCGTTTCTACCTCCAAAAAACTATGGCCCATCTCATGAGCGCCAACTATGACACCGCATTGAAAATCGCTTAAATCGTTATTACTTGTCATTCTCATGCCGAAAACAGCTCTGACAGCTGGGAAGGATGTCTATCGCTTTATATACGCACTGGCGGACGCAACCGAGTATGTGCATACGTGACGTTGCTATGTATTTTGCATAAGCTCGTCTGTACCAGTTTTTCTGGCACTTCAGTGTATGTCTTTGTCTGTCTTCAGTACATGCTTTTATGCATTTCAGTTCCAAAATCTTTCATACTGTAATCAACCACTTTCACTCACTGATTAAACATTTTAATGAAAGCAATCACACAAAGAGCATGTAAATATAATAACAGTAAGTTTAACTATTTCTCTCCTCTAAAGGTGTTACCAAGCATATACACTGTTCGACAT
The DNA here is from genome assembly GCA_039090855.1 of Macrothele yani. Classification (NCBI taxonomy): domain Eukaryota; kingdom Metazoa; phylum Arthropoda; class Arachnida; order Araneae; family Macrothelidae; genus Macrothele; species Macrothele yani. The sequence goes on from CM077027.1 coordinate 101,726,599, forward strand.
AGAAAGAACTACATACAGTACATCACAAAGAAATGCGTGAAATAAGATAAAACGTACCACATATGCGGGCAAGTAGGTGGGGAAAAAAGTGATTTCATTTCTGAGAGATTACACCTGAATGAGATGAATGAGGAGGCAATATGAGGTGGCCTTAGTCAGTAGATCGCATGACCACCATGCTGGGCTATACATTTGACAACAAGGCATGGTATCGAGTGGAAAAGTCTCCAGATGATGTCCTGAGGGATTGTTGATCGGTATCCACAATTCATCGACATTGCGAGTGGGTTGTGCAGGGAAATTAAAGCATCTGCCAATGACATTGCATGTGTTTTTCATTGGGAGAAGTCTGGGGATCCCACTTGCCAGGGCAGCACCTGGACATCTTGTAAGCATAGTTTGCTGAAGTTTTCAGTGCATGGGTTAGAGGGGTTATCTCACTGAAACTGGGCGTCAAGGATTATAATGAAGTATTTCGTGCAGAATACATACAATAATAAAAGATTCCATCCATGCACGATGTACACTGAAGTCCACCTTGGGACTATCAGTCAAGATTTTATTAAAACTGAATGATTAAGTTAAAAAGTTAAAAGTACGAGACCTTTCGGACTCCCACACTGGAGTTTATCAGATAAATTAACTTATCCATTAACCCTCTTTTTAACTTATCTAATGATGGACCCTGGTGTGGGAGTCCAAAAGGTCTCATACTTTTAACTTTATCATTCAGTTTTAATAAATCTTGACTGAGAGCCCCAAGGTGGACTTCAGTGTACATCGTGCATGGACAGAATCTTTTATTATTGTGCGTGGGCATCAAGGATATCATGGAGATATGGTAACAAAACCGGCTGTAGTACCTCCTTGACGTACTGTTGTGATGTCATTGTACCCACTATGCATACAATCAGCACACTGTTGTTGACACCAAGCTCAGTAGTTGTATGAAACTTACAGATGGCAGAAAGATAAGCCTGGCAACTATGTAATCTCCAGACTCTCAACTGGTGATCATTGGCACATTGAAACAGAAGCAAGACTCGTCGTTCAATACAACATAGTTTCATTCGTCCTGTCATGCATATCTGATACAGCCTGACAACAACCTTGTGCAATGATGTTGCACAGTGAGTGGCCATTCCAGCAATGGCTGGCGAAAGCACAAACTTGCCTCAGCCAATCTGCGATTAACAGTACATGTTGTTAAGGGGATGTTCGTAGCTGCCTGTACATCTCACCTAATGCCATCTTCTGTGGATTATGGGGCAGAGATGGTTTGCTGGCGAATGCAGCGATCGAGGCATTCAGTCATCCACTTGCATGCTTCAGCCCCATTACAGCGATGCATGTTACTTTCCTCCATCCAATGACTGACAGTTGTTGCATCTTGTTGCATGTCCACCACAATGCAATGCAGGGACCAACAAACTGTATGCAGCCCTATTATGAAGCCTCTGGTAAAAGTGTTCAGTGATCATAGGATTCCCAATGACTTTGCCTTAGCATTATCACTCCTTACATGTGCTTTCATCACTTAGGATCATTCCTATACAGTGACCCACCCACATACCCAAAATGAAGATGACCAAACTTAACTATGCCACATGGATTTGCTCTTTAATTTCCCTCGGCTTTCCATAATTGGTTCACAACTGCAATCATTTACATAAGCCAACTGTCGACAAATATTCACTAATTTGCATGGCGCTCTAACAAATATTTCCTGGTGTGGCTTTTTCTATGTTGAGTAGTGTATTACAGACCAAATAATATCAGCCTTGAACTTCTCTGTATTATTCATAAAATTAATAGCACACACACACACACACACACACACACACACACACACACACACACAAATATCACTATAGGCCCAGAAGAGTTGCATTTTTCACTGTTTCCCATGTAGCCATCACTTCAGAACACTTTAAAATCATCTCTTTCCACAGTGGGAATCAACACACATCTCCAGATCTTTATTTAAGCTTGCTACCATTACACCACCCAGGACAATGAAGTTCTCAGCAACTGAAGCATTCCATTGCTTCCTCATAGTGTCGATAACCTTTTTCTCATCCAGGTATGTGGATTAGGTCACAATTCTCCAGCGCTTCAAGATATGATTGAAATTAGTGGGAAATGATTCTTCATAATTAAATGGTAGGCACACATAAATGGCATTCATCATCATCATCATCATTGTCAACCATTATCAATCCACTGCTGGACGAAGGTCTCCCCAAGTTTCCTCCACAACGGTCTGTCTTGTGCCAGTCTCCTCCATGTCACTCCCGCATATTTACGAATTTCATCCACCCATCTCCCATGTGGTCTTTTTCTGGGTCTTTTCCTGTCCCTTGGAATCCAATCTAAAATTTCGGCTGTCCATCTATGGTCTGTCCTTCTGGCAGTATGTCCAGCCCATTGCCATTTCAGGGATTTAACTCTGATCATGATGTCTTCCACTCTCGTCATTTTTCGGATCCACGAGTTCCTCTTCTTATCTCTCCTGGTTATACCAAGCATGCACCTCTCCATGCTTCTTTGAGTTGTTTGCAGCCTTTGTATGTCTCTTTTAGTTAAGGTCCACGTCTCTGCACCATACGTAAGCACTGGAAGGATGCATTGATCAAACACTTTTCTTTTAAGACATAATGGCATATTGCTCTTGAAAATTATGCTGTTTCTTCCAAAAGCTCTCCAGGCAAGTTTTGTACGCCTATTAATTTCTTCATCAATGTGACCCTCACTTGATATCTGCTGTCCAAGATAAACATACGTATCTGTTATCTCCAGTTTTTCTCCATCAATCGATAAATCTTCATTTCTTGTAAAAGCATTGAACATCACTTTTGTCTTCTGAAAGTTCATTTTGAATCCCACTTCTTTACTCTTGTCAGCAAGTTCCTGGATCATACTCTGCAGCTCTGATGGGGTAGTTGCAAAAATGACTACGTCATCAGCAAAACGAAGGTGGGTTAGATAATCTCCATTAATCTTTATCCCTTTGTTTTCCCAGTTCAGTGATTGAAAGACATTTTCCAATGTGGCATTAAAGAGCTTCGGAGATATGGTGTCACCTTGTCTCACTCCCTTTCCAATTTTTATATGTGTTGTATTTTCAAACAGCCGAATCTTTGCACTTGCATTTTCATAGATGTTATTAATAATATTAATGTATGCATCTTCAATACCGCAGGATTTCAGAGCCGTGGTAACTGCTGATGGTTTCACCGAATCAAAGGCTTTTTCATAATCGATAAAAGCTATGCACAATGGAAGTTCATATTCCCTCGCTCTTTCAATTAGTTCTCTCAGTACGTGGATATGATCTATTGTGCTGTAGCCACTCCTGAATCCAGCTTGTTCTCTCGGTTGAGCCATGTCCAGTGTTACCTTCAAGCGGTGTGAAAGAACTTTAGTGAAGATTTTATAAACCACTGATAGGAGGCTGATAGGTCTGTAGTTCCTGAGATCCTCAATGTCACCTTTTTTATGTAGCAGGATCATTGTAGCATTGTTCCAATCCTCAGGAATCTTCCCTTCATTAAGGCATCGAGTGAAAATTTGGGCGAGTACTGTTTCAATTTCTCCACTTGCTTCTTGTATGATGTCTATAGTAATTCCATCTTCTCCTGGAGCTTTCCCCCGCTTCATGTTCTTGATTGCATGAGCAACTTCTGCTGGGAGTACTGGAAGAACTCTGGTACCTTTCATGATGTCTGGAGTACATGTATCATCCCTTTCATATAATTTGGAGTAGAAATCTTTCACTCTTGTCAAAATTTCGCCTCTATTTCTTGTTATAGAACCATCTTCTTTTCTCAGAGCCATAATCTGTTTTCTTCCCTTACTGAGATGTCCCTTTGCTATCTTAAGGCTTTGGTTGTTTTCAATTGCTTTCCTCACTAGCTCACAGTTGAATTTCCTTACGTCTTCAGTGATACTTTTCGTGCTGTCTTGCATAGCTCTATATATTCCACTTTGGAAGTCACATCTTCTTTGGTTGTCCTCATCTCTCTTCTTTTTGCATCAACATTTTGGTTTTTCCTGATAATTTGTTCACATGCAACTTGTTCTTAGACCCAGCTAATTTTGTTGCTGTTTCCATAAGAGCTTTGGTTACTTTTCTGTTAACTTCCGAAATATCCACTTCTTCCGATGTTAGGCCTTCTAAAGCAGAGAATCTGTTCTTCAGTTCCAACTTGAAAGTATTATGGTGTTTTTTAAGGTTGGTTATGTCAATACATTTTGTTTGTCTTATGAGCTTGCCACGTTCCAGTTTAGTGTTGAGGTGCATCTTACATCTCACCAATCTATGGTCACTACCTGTGTTGAACTTGTTCAGCACACTGCAGTCTTCGACGACGAATTTTTTGTTACACATAATAAAATCAATTTCACTTGTCGTCCCAATTGGATGTCTCCATGTCCATTTCCTATGTGGCTTTTTCTTGAAAAAGGAGTTCAAGATGAAAAATCCTTCTGCCTCTGCAAACTCAACGAGAGTATTTCCACGCTGGTTTCTGTTGCCGTGACCGAATTTACCTACTGAAGTTTCATTCTGTTGCCGGTGCCCTATTTTTGCATTGAAATCTCCCATAATTATCTTCAAGTGCTGCTTACCTTTATTATTTAGATGACGAATTTCCTCAAAAATTCTTCAATTTCTTCTTCAGGATGACTTGTGGTGGGTGCATAAGTTTGAATAATCTGAGCCTGGTATCTTCTCGATAGTTGGATAACGAGTCGTGCAGCTCTGTCAGAGGAACTTTCAACTTCTACCACTTTATCCTTCAGTTTCTTGTTTATTATAAATCCAACACCACTAGTCCTGCCAGTATCTGTCCCACGATAATAGAAGAGATGTCCACTTTTCAGTTCAATGAGATCTTCTAATTTTCTCCTTACCTCACTTAGCCCGACGATGTCCCACTTGATCCTTTGTAGTTCCTCTTCCAATTCAAGAAGCCTTGAATCAGAAGATAGGGAGCGTCCGTTGTACGTAGCCAAGGTCAGCATCAAATGGCAGCCTAGTCCGGTCCTCCGGGGATTCTTAGCACCCTCTGCCTTCATGTCGCACTGGCCGCTGCCTTGGCCAGGTACATTCCAACTGCCGGAGACTGAGGGCCAAGATTTAAGTTGTAGAGTCATTTTGGAGGTGTTTGGCCATAACTCACCACGCTGGCCAAGCGGGTTGGTGAGTGTGGGATAGAATTTCCTCTGATCCCGATGGTATAGTTATACCGCTATTGGCGGTCGTCAGAGCCCCTTTGAGTGGGAACAGGATGCACCACGAGAAGGCGGGGTTGACATTTGTCAAGGAGAGGCTGTGATGTTACGCATCACCTGACCTTACATCCCTGGCATTATAGGCACCTAAGTGCCATATTTTCACTGTTTCTCACATGTAGCCATCTCTTCAAAAAACTTTAAAATTGCATCACAAATGGAAATTGGGAGATTCAGGTTCAATTTTCGCTCCAGGGCTATGCAATTATTTAAGTTTTCTGAAGAGATATGGCTACATGAGAAACAGTGAAAATTATTGGCTGATAATGGCGTACATGAGAAACAGTGAAAAATATGTGGCTGATAATAATGACATGTGTGTGTGTGTGTGTGTGTGTGTGTGTGTGTGTGTGTGTGTGTGTGTGTGTGTGTGTGTGTGTGTGTGTGTGTGTGTGTGTGTGTGTGTGTGTGTGTGTGTGTGTGTGTGTGTGTGTGTGTGTGTGTGTGTGTGTGTGTGTGTGTGTGTGTGTGTGTGTGTGTGTGTGTGTGTGTGTGTGTGTGTGTGTGTGTGTGTGTGTGTGTGTGTGTGTGTGTGTGTGTGTGTGTGTGTGTGTGTGTGTGTGTGTGTGTGTGTGTGTGTGTGTGTGTGTGTAGCCATAATTGCCTTTAATGTTAGTACTTTATTTTTTTTAATCATTTGTTGTTGTTAGATCTGTGTTTCCTCAATCTGGTTTTGTACTATACTTTTTGCAAAGTTACTTCAGAGAGGTTTTAAGTTTTTTTCCAGCAAGAGAGACATATACTAGAATACCAGTCCACCTCATCCCCTTCTCCCTACACATTTGAATGGAAATTATATATAGTTTGCAGATTCCTGCTACTTTTGATCATTAATGGAACACATTACAGTTTCACAAACAAAAATTATCAGGATGGTACGAGATGGTGTGGAATCTTTATATATGTTTATGGGTATAGGCAGGATAAATTCCTTTTGTTAAAAATTCGATCTCTGCCATGTGTTCACATAGGCAAATTTTCCCATTATTACTACCTGACATAGCAAATCAACTTAGAGAACTCAAGAACTGACATGCAGTGAATATCTCACTATTTGCATACTGCAGAACATCATGCAGCATTGAAAAGAAAAGCACTACTGTCATAATTCATGTGCTGCTACATGGCACTTCAGTTTAGGACATCAACATCTTTGTGTATACAGAATTATTGCAATACACAGGCATCCTACTTAACTGCTATGCCAAGATATACATAAAGTATATCTAAATCATCAGCCTGCTTAGTATATAAAATTCTTGGGCTGATTTGACTCAAGAATACCAAACTGAAAGGAATTAATGGACATAAAAGGACTTTTTAAGAGATGCAATCAGCAGGAACAATAGATCAACACTGAACTTCAAACTGAAGTACTTGGCACAAGTTAACTGCTGTTAAAAGAAAAGAAACAGACAGAACAAAATACTAGTTCTTTTACCTCTTGTTTTTTTATATTTTTTGTGATGAAGGAGAACCCTACTATGAAATATCATTTCCAAAAACAAACCCCACAACAAAGGAAATCAGTATTGTTTGTGTGTGTGTGTGTGTGTGTAATACTGAATGAAATGTCATGACAGTTACAAAACATATTAGATGGGACATGAGAAGTTTATTTCAGTGCCTAAGTTTGCACATTGTAAAGCATAAAACTATTGAATATTAAAGTGAAGTGACTTACTAAAATCCATCTGGGAAGCAAAACCATCAGTTCTCATTGGCAGCATCTCTTTGAACAAAAATTTATTCCCAATGGCTAATACATGTTCATCTGACACAGTAAGGTCATAGACTTGAATATCCACACAAGAGTAGTAATGGCAACAATCTAACAACACTGGTGGCAAGTCACAAAAAGAGCTGATCAGGGTCACTGAAAGATTACCACACCTCGTGCTTTAACAGCAAGACATCACATAGCATATACAGCTAGGCAACTTTCTGCAGGCCATCTACAGCCACACAGACAACAAAGTCAAGGCAAACTAATATCAACAGCTTAATGACCGTCTTTTATGCAAGAAAATCTATGGTTTGTCTCTCTCTCACCTCATCTCATGAAGAGCTCGTCTGAATTGGTGCAGACAACACTGCTCCTGGAGCCAAGGCTAAAGGGCTAGTGTTGTTCTTACTGATGAGTCAAGATTCAGTTTACAAACTAATTCTCACTGTCATTTCATCTGGAAAGTTAAGAAGCAAGAACCTATATTTGCCCTTGGCTTGGTTGCCTGTGGTGGCATCATGCTGAGCATCTGTACATGTATTTAAAGGTGGCAAACTCAAGGACGAGATCTTCAAGCACCAAGACAGGTTTTTCCAAGATGCTTTTGGTACTCAACTTATGTTGTTGTTTTTGTTTCATGGATAATAACACTTATCTACAAAAAACTCACTTTAATGATTTCCTTCAGAATGAGATTTTTCGAGGGACAGATTGGATAGCCATGTTTCCACATATAAACCCTATAGAGCATGCCTGGGATGCTTTAGAAAGACTTGCAGCTAATTAGCCTCTTCTCAGTACACTCCAATGAGGTACATATGGCCATCCTTGAGGAATGAGATTCATTGTCTCCAAACCCCTTAAGGTGTATTTCCAATGGGCAAACTTTTGTAGCCATTTTCTTCACCATTAATGCGTTTCCAAGGATGAAAATTTGAACATCGATAAAAATAACTTCATGTTATAGCCTAGTATACTTAACACCACCCCAGTGCAGATTCCAAGAGTGCACTATCAAGGCGGTGCGTGAAATGAAATACTTGGGTGTGGTCCTGGATCAGAGTCTATCAGGGCTGCCACACCTGAGGCACCTTAGAACAAGGTGCACGGTGATTCTCAATAGATTGAATGGCATGAGGTTAACGGGCAAAACCAAGAAGGCCATCTATCAGAGAGGAATTGAAAGAATTCTGACGTATGCAAGTGGAGCATGGTGGACTCCCACAGTCAGAATGAAGAAGGGGATAAACCAAATCCAAAGGTTGGCCCTACTAGGGATAACCGGTTGTTTTCGCACAACGTCGACCCTAGCACTCCAAGTGCTGGCGGGGTGCGAGCCGGCAGACCTAGTAGTGGAAAGGGAGGCAGCAATGCACTGCCTAAGGTCAGGCGAGGACGCCTACCTTCTCGGTGCGCCGCATCGAGCCTCCGACATGGAGATGGAAAGCGTGGACTGGCAGATCCACCCTGCCGAGGAAATTTGCCCACCGTGGGACAAGGAGAAACCCACGGGAGTTGGGCACGAGCTGTTCACGGACGGCTCAAAGTTGAAGGGACAAGTGGGGGCAGGCTTCTGTGCGTTCTCTGACGGGAACGAAGCCACTACAGGAAGCGTGAAATTATCGCAGAACGCTTCTGTCTTCCAGGCAGAACTTCTGGCGATAGAGACGGCACTCACCTGGGCACTCCCCAGGCGTAGTGACGAAAGAATAAAACTCTACTCGGACAGTGAGGCAGCACTGCAGGCTCTGAGTAGATTCAGGGGAAGAAACCCCATCGTCCAGAGGATCAAAACCCTCTTGAGGGCAGAGGGAGATGGGGCAGTTAGTTTCCACTGGGTACGAAGCCATGTCGGAACCCTAGGAAACGAAAGGGCAGATCAGCTGGCGAAGGCAGCCACGCTGAAAGAGACGGTCGATGTGCAATGCAGAACGCCGCGAAGGTGTATTCGCGCAGCATTAGCACGTCGGACCATGACCGAATGGCAGGTCAGATGGGACACGGGAGAGACAGGGCGGAAGACACACAGAGTGTTTCCGAAGGTCTCGACCAAACGAGCACAGACAAATAAGTTCCTGAATCAAGTACTCAGTGGCCATGGCATCAGCCCTGAATACCTAGGCAGATTTGCCATCAGGAACTGCACTTGTCCCTGTGGAAAGAGAACGGCAAGCATAGAACACTGCGTACTTGATTGCAGTGGCTTCGCCGAATGGAGAAACACACTGATCCCAGGTGTGCAAAGAACGCGAAGATTGGATCTGCTCATCCAATCTTCCGTTAACAGGAGGGGGATAATAGCCTTGGTTGAAAGGCTAACCCTCCAGCAACATACCATCTTCCCCAATCAAACGGGGACCGAAACGCAGGAGGTGAACGTGCACACCGAAAGCGATTCGGAAGATGAATGAGGGTAGAAGTCTGTGGGAAAGCAGACGAAGAGACCACCAATGTAAATATTCTGTAAATAATTTTTTTTTTTTTTGCTATCTCTTGATGTTGTAAGTCCTAAGCATGAGGACAGTGTATACATGTGTGTAGATGTTTTGAAAAAGAAAATAAAGGGAAATTATTCCCCAAAAAAAGTTCGAGGGCAAGGAATCTTCCAGTCAACGATAAAGTAAGAAACGACCTATCCCGCCAGACAGAGCGGGAACCCAGACAAGGTATACTAGGTCACCTGCCAGCACGTCACCACGGGCTGGTCTCTAGGCCATTGGGGTGGCCAGGGTCCGAACCGGCGTCTCAAGGCAGGATAATTGTCGCAACATGTCAAAATAACATCCAAGGTGCTCAATAAGTCCCCGTGGAGCCAAGACAGATTGGCGGAACGGGACAATGAAATCAGTATATTAATATTTTCTAAAATTTAGCCATAATTAAGAAATCCAACATAAGAGATCATGTTCCCTATTAACCATCTCACTGGATAAAACCTGACATCCCCACTATGGAGACCCACACGCCTGCGATTATGCATAATCAAAATGTATAATTTGTTTATGTTTCAGTAAATCGGTTAAGAGCCTTGCGATTATGTGCATTTACATACTAAATTTTCCTACCTTCTGCTAAATTATTTTCTTTCATTTTTACATTTTTTCTCAAAAATGCCTTTTGGACTTTGAATTTGGACACCAGCATATTTTAAAGTATGTTCTGCAAAAGAATTAACTCCTAACTACTTTCAATAACATTATCTGCATATGATGAATGGAAGAACTGGCTATTTTCTCACTTATCATATTTTGCAGATTGATCACATCAGCAAACTCAAAATGAAACAACTTGCACCATCCCCTGCTCAACTCATATAGATAGAGATTAAAGTAAATGCACACTATAGATTGAGAATAAAATTTAATGAGTACATTATAGGGGAAAAAAAAAACTTACGAGTAAACTGTTCTTACACCACCTTTCAAACCACTTTCAAATACACCTTTGCCTCTTCCACCTGCCAGTACTTGAGCTTTAACAACATAATCTTTGCTTTCTGCATAAAAGAAAATACTCAATAATCAAAAATACACATGATGCATAGTGTGAAAAAGTTAGTGATTACTTTTGAAAAATAAAATATGTAACATGCAAATCCATATTACATACAATGGTTATTTTTAATAAAAACTAAAAAGGATTTTTTTAAATAAAACCAGATTTACTCTAAATCTTTACAACTGCACTCTTCTTCAAAATAAGTAAATAACCTCCTTGGAATTGACACACTTTCTCCAGAATTTCTCCCACTCCTCAAACAGAATCCATCTTTAGACATCTTTAAATTCCCCATCAATGATGATGGGGGTGATTCTGCCTGAATTAAGTAGGGAATCTTATATAGGTCATCTTACAAGAGACTAATGAAAACATTTATGTTGAAGGCTCTCCTGATCAGTAGAACTGCATCTTGTAGGCTTTCTTGGAAAATCTGTCAAGTTGAAGATATGCTTTTCTTCCTTTTTCTTTTATCTTAGTAAGGAAGTCCAGAGCATGGTGAAGCTCCCTCTCTCAATATTTCTGCAGACCACCACCAAACTTCCTGTACTGGGGTGAAATTATTCCACAATGTTAAAGAATTTCCCATTCAATACCTTTGTTTCAGCATTTTGCATGATTTCACTATTATTTTGGATTTCAGCAATGTATCATTTGTCTTTTGCACTACCAACCAGATCTTCAGTTTTGATGAAATGCGATCAATATGACCATGTCTTCAGCACTAACTTCCATGTCTAGTTGCATTGTGCTAGTTTCTAGGATCTCCACAAAACCTTCAAAATTTGTGACAGTCAGCACAATGGTCTTCAGCAGACATTAATCACTGATACCTTTATCTTACTGAGCATTTTTTATACTGTTTTACCAGATTCCTTCAAGGTAGACCTACCTTCTGAACCAGTTGCTCTGGTAAAGATAATGTACTTGAAGACAGCTCTACCTGTTTGATATGTAAAGCAAATATTGCAGGAGACAGCTGCAGTCACAAACACAAATTTAGTTTTTGGGATAAAAATATTTTAATGAATGTAGATACCAAGGCTTGATTTTGACCGACAGGTAGTAGCAAATTGCTAGCAAGCAAATGCATTTTGCTAGTGATAAACAATTTTAGTGAAAGTTGCTAGTGTAAAATTTTTGAATGTTTTAGTGTGAACTGTAAACTGCAACTGCATTGTGCGTGTGGAACATTTTAGACACACAAAAAGGAACAACTGCTTTCTGGAAATGAATGTTTCTTGAAAAGTACAAACATTATAAAAACATTTTGGCACTAGTAGAAATATCCAATATATTTCTCTTATTTACTTCTGCATGCAAAGTTGGGTTCAATTTCATGAAGAGAATCCAGGGTGATTGGAGGGCAGTTTAAACTTACAAACATTGAATGCTCTCATAAGTATTGAGGTTGAAGGTCCGTCCAAAGACAAGTTTGACCCCAGGCCTGCTGTTTTAAAGTGGTATGATGAAAAGACCCGAAACCCTGATGGTAAACCATATGGAAAATAACTTAAAATTTTGAAGTGTCCTTGAATTTTGTGAATAAAGATAAATAAAAAAAAATTATTTGCATTCGAATTAAATTGTTAGAATTAATCTGTCAGGTCATGAAATGGTGAGTTATATCTAAATATTTGTAATCTTTTCAGCATTCCAATGTGACAGTTACAGGGGTGAAATCAAAATTTGTCATGACTGACTAATGAAGTGGGACATGTTAAACTTTCTTTTGTATAATGTTAATAAACTTTCGCTAAGTAGATAATGCAATTTGCTAGTAAAAAATAAGGCCACTAGCAAGTGTTGCTATAGCCAAAAAAATGAAATCACGGCCTGGTAGATACCCAGAAACACTGTCTAAAACTAGCACCTTCTGCTCTAGGGGAGATATTGCTCACAATGTAGAAGTTGGGGTGAGGCTGTATTGTGCTGAGCACTGCCAGCATGAAGCAAGTAATGGTGAGGAGAAGCTGTATTGTTAACTTTTTTCAACAATGTGGTCCCTTAAAATTTGGGAATTGTTTGAGCAAAACAGCAACAGAAGCTTATCAAATGCTTAATCAGGTTTACCTCAGTCTGCTGTGTTCCACTAGTTAAAAGAATTAAAAATGGTCAGATGTACTTTACAAAAGTTTGTGGGCCTGAAGCTCAGTTCACAGTCATGCCTAAAACAACAATCAATACTGCTGCTCTAAGAGTGCAAATGGATTGTTGCATAATGATCTACTAGTCAGCTTAACAGCTGCATATCTCTATGAAAAGCATTCATGCTATCTTTAAAGAGCACTGGAACATGGCACTTCTGCACAGCTATTTGATTATCTGGTTGCTCGGTTTTGAGTGGATTTTAAAACTGCAGAAAGAACAGATTGCAGAATCAGGTGGAAAAGTTATATCACTTTTTAAAAAAATATTGGTGTATCATGTACACAACACAGTTACAGATTACACTAGCCTGCAAATGAAAACTTTTTTCTGCAGTATGAACTTGAATATGTGACTTTTACTACTCTTTGTACGCTGAATTCCAAAATGCATTCGGTTCTGCTGTATCACATCGGGTTCCTTGGCAATGTGGTATAATGTAAGTTCATCAATTTCTGTTGACCGAATCGATACATTTCATGTCTTTGCATATATAGCATGCATATTTAACCATTTTTAAAACTAAGCATAAGCAAGAACAACCTTTAAAAGTGAAAGGGAATAATTAAAAAAAAACTACATAGAAATAAAATAAAAAGTGTACAAGAGTTGAAAACTTATCTAATTACATTCCTTAATGTTAGTAGGCAGTTTGTTCTTCTCTTGCCATGGAAGCTCAGTGTTCGTGATGCCCGTGAGTGTTCTCTGGAAGGATCCTCACATGCAATAGAGCAACAGTAATCAGCCATTATACGCTCATCCCAACGTCCCTGATAACGTCGCTGTGCCTCTTTTAAGTCCTGGTGGAACCTTTCACCTTGCTCTTCACTCAAAGCTCCCAAATTCAGAGGGAAGTAATCGAGATGTGCACTTAAGAAATGAAGTTTTAGGCTCATCTCACAACCAAGCAATTTGAATTTGTCCAACATATTTTTCACAATTGTCTTGTACGACGGGTCCTTTACGTTTCCAAGAAAAAGTTTCATCACTTCTTTGAAAGCGTTCCATGCCTCTTCTTCAGTTTCGATCATTGTACAGGTGAAATTGTTATCCATCATCAGTTTACGAATTTGCGAGCCATCAAATATTCCCTCTCTGATTTTAGCTTGTGACAATGAAGGAAATGTTGTGCATAAGTACTGGAAGCATGGATGACTTTTGTCTAGTGCCTTTACAAACTGTTTCATAATACCAAGTTTTATGTGTAACGGAGGGAGTAGAATTTTCTCACGATCAACTAGACTTTCTTTCATTAATGACATTCTTGGAACCTGTTGTCAGTTGCTTCCTCTCAGGCCAATGTGCAGTATCCCAATGTTTGTCCCTGGCTCTGCTATCTCACTTGCAATGGAAACAGGGAAATTTTGTGTATCCTCTCTGCTGTCCTAACAATATTCTAATGACTTTCAAGTCACCACATATTTGCCATTCGTTTTCATGGAATTTAATTTTTTCAAGCACTAACTTTAATGTTTCATATGATTCTGACAATTTTGTGGAATGAGCAAGTGGTACAGAAGCGAATTTGTTGCCGTTATGAAGTAAAACCGCCTTGAGGCTTCTTTTGGAAGAGTCAATGAAAAAGGCGACAGGAACTAGATTGATAGATTTCCTCTCCCAACTGATGAATAAGATTACGGATGTCCGTACAAAAAAAAACAAATCTTCCTTTGAGTAGTACTTCCGAAAACACTTGTGACGATTCCTGTACCAAGAAAATATAACTCCAGGTGCCAGCAGGTTTTTCTCATAAAGTCTTGAGCCTAGTAGTTAATTTTTTTCCTTCGTAAGCCCCAGTTTTCCTATCAAGTCATTTAACTCGGGCTGAGTAAACATTTTTAGTAAATGGTCAAATTCTTCTGGTTCAAAACTCATTTCCTCAGTGTCTGAATGTAGAAAACTGCTTTCATATTCATCACTCAAGTTAGCTGGTGGTGTAGGTACTGGTAAGTCAAGTCCATGAGGAACAAGCTGTATGACTGATGGCAGATTTGAGTATTTAATTCCTTTCTTATTCTTTTTGTTAAAACCAGCAACATTGCACATACAGAAATAAGTCATTGTGGTGGTTCTTCTGTTCACACCATATAATTGGAATTGCAAACGGCATTGCGTTCCGTTTTCCTTTGTACCAGTACCGCAGTCCCTCGACACAACTGTTACAAGCAACGTGAGGCGCAAACGACTTATCTTGGTCGCCGACTTTCACTTTGAAGTATGCAAAGTATAGTTTATTCACGAAATGAATCTAGTTTACACACCTTACCATCAAACACATAACATCCACAAATGTAACAAAATTGCTGAGGACTTCGCACACACTGTCTCCTATACAATCCCGACGCACTAGCCATACTCACAAACTAACGTTTTACTTTCACACTTCAAATATAGGACGGGCACATGCACAAGGATGCCTGCCCTCTGCTCAACTGATAGGATATTCAGTGAGGGAATGTGAGGGTTCTTTAAACAGAAACTCTAAGGGGTACAATAAACAAGCGGCGGCACTCCGCCTAGTGTCGCGCTGACGGCTCTGACGTGATGCAGCGGCGTCTGAAAACAAACAACGAAACGCAGAAGTACGCAGGAACATTCATTGACAAGGTGCGTTTCTCATAGTATTATAGCATTTCCTAGGTTTAAGTCAAGTTCTTTGTGGATATTTAAGTGTGATTGTGAGGAGATGGCTCTACATTACATACAATGTGGATACGTCAATTCATGTATACGGAAAAAAACAATATTGTGAAACAACTAGATGTGATGGACCAAAACTAACATTATTTTCAGATTCAGGACACAGATTTCCACAAGAACCACCTACTTTCGCATTTACCGCAGAAACATTGTTGGCTAGTGTTATTACTATCTAGAAAATTGTATGGCACTGCTCACCAACCTTTCTAAACAGCACTTCACCATGATAATATACTATCAGAGCAAAGTGTTATGGCTACCTACCTAGTATTGTGTATGCACAGGCAGATTGACCCGCCAGGACATTTCCCAGTTGACCACTCAAAAAATGGGCAACTTTCTCATATTATCCTTTTCATCTGAATTTTTTTAAACAAATGAATTATTATTTTAATATTTATGAACAATAATTGTTAATTTTATTTCATGTCTCTGAAAAGCTTTCTTTGAAAAAAATAAAAGAAGTGCATTGCATGTTGGGAGTGGGAGTTTGCTCTGAAAGAACACAGCAAAATTATCTGTAGTTATGTGAGAAAAATTCTGCAGAACAAAGTATGCTGTCATAAATTAAATTAACTAACTACAGTTTGATGTGAGTCACCAGACTTCCAAGCCAAGGGTCATTAGTAGGCCCTATCCTCCATTGCTAATCTTGAAGGAAACACCACTACCCATTGCTGGGTTCCATCATCCCCACATCTTTATCCACAGACTGACACAGAGCATAAAGCTACTCTCCCACAGAGATATATCAAAATCGATGTTCAACACACATTTATCTTAAAAGAAACTTTGCCACATGAACCAATACTGGTTCATGTGACAAAATGGTGATCCATAGATCAAAATAATGGGAAGGCATAAACAAGGCATCTCTTCAAGAGAGGGAGAGATACCAATACTATTGCACAGGAGACAATTTGTGAACAAATAAATTTAAACAATTTCAAAAGAAAATTAGCATGTGGCACATACACATTTCACTTTCAGAATGATTTTCATGGTGATTTAGTTCAAAATGAGGTTTAAGAGAGAGACACAGAATTTTTTTTTTTTTTGCCAAACCCAAATTTTAAAAGAAAGATAATTATTACCTGGTATATTATCCCATTTTGGGCTTAGTTTGATACTACATTTAATCAGTGTATTTTAAATATTATTTCAATGTTCAACTGCTGATGACTGCATACATTTACAATGTACATTTCAACAATTCTGATTAATCCAGAATATATATACATAATCAGAATATTTTTCACAAGCAAATTCATAAAGTATTCCCTTGTAAATATGCGGGGTTTATAGTGGACCGCAAGACTAAATTCACAGCCTGGTTTGAGTATTTTGTACCCACCACAACTGCAGGCATGCAATGGGGCATAGACCTCACAAGTCCACTGGTATACTGTACCATAACTGTATAAGTGCTGGCTGCAGCTTGTCCAGTGTCCCTGGTGGAGAGTCCACATGTCACACCTGCCAATCCATATGATGCCAAACTTTTTTTTTTTTTTGAGGTTTAACAACCACCGTGAGCAAGTCAGTGGCCATCCCGTCCCTAATTTAGGGCTACTGGTTCCAGGGAAGGGAGAGAGCCAGTGACATAAGACAAACACAACATCCATGCTTCACCGGGACTCGAACCCAGACCATTTCAGACAAATGATCATAAGCCACTGCTTAGACAACTGCACCACCGGAGCGGCACCCAAACATACTCAATTAGGTTCATGTCAGGAAGCATGAAAGCCATGAGAGAACATGGAAGCTATCCTTGTGTTCCTTAAAGCAGTCCTGGACAATACGGTTTTTGACATTGCATGCTGTCCTGTTGGACCATCCCATCTTGGTCTGGAAGCACTGTCAACATAAAGGAATGAACCTGCTCTGTAATGACAGACAGGTACATGGTGGCATTCAGGGGGGCCATCCACCACTATCAGGGGACCGAGAGTGTGCCCGGAAAACATCCCCCTCTCCCGGAGCATTCCCCCTCTATCACTTGCTGGTACACATGGGGTTACTGAATCCTGCACCACCTTCTTCACAGCTATTTGATTTACCACCATCGACAGTTTTATTTGGAAATGTGGTTCATCACAAAAGGCAACTTTCTTTCAATCTTCCACAATTCATTGACAATGCTTCCAGGCGAACACGAGTCAGCACCGATGACTTCTGTCGCGAGCAATGTTTTAGTCATGCATTTAGGGGACCAAGAGTGTGCCCGGCAAACATCCCCCTCTCCCGGAGCATTCCCCCTCTATCACTTGCTGGTACACATGGGGTTACTGAATCCTGCACCACCTTCTTCACAGCTATTTGATTTACCACCATCGACAGTTTTATTTGGAAATGTGGTTCATCACAAAAGGCAACTTTCTTTCAATCTTCCACAATTCATTGACAATGCTTCCAGGCAAACACGAGTCAGCACCGATGACTTCTGTCGCGAGCAATGTTTTAGTCATGCATTTAGGGGACCAAGAGTGTGCCCGGCAAACATCCCCCTCTCCCGGAGCATTCCCCCTCTATCACTTTCTGGTACACATGGGGTCACTGAATCCTGCACCACCTTCTTCACAGCTATTTGACTTACCACCATCGACAGTTTTAATTGGGAAATGTGGTTCATCACAAAAGGCAACTTTCTTTCAATCTTCCACAATTCATTGACAATGCTTCCAGGCGAACTAGAGTCAGCACCGGTTACTTCTGTCGTGAGCAATGTTTTAGTCATGCATTTGTGTTGTGACCAATGTTTTAGTCATGCATTTACACCATAGGTCCATGTGGTGGAGGGATCACTGCACTCTAGCTTTGGACACACTCTTTTGTGTTCCCTGGTGACAGACCATAGTTAACTGTGGCAAGGTAGCATGCCTATTGCTTCTGCCTCTCTGCCTGAGCATAAAACAGCCTTGGCCGCCCAACACCCACCCACTGGTTATGCATTCGACCTCTTTCTATCCACTTTCGATACACTTTAACCCAGTGGCCTACCAGAAAAAACTTGACACACACCCCCCCAATATCTTTGAGGCCGCTTTTGTGAAGATCTATTAGATTTCAATTACTGAAAATTTTAAATTCCATATTATTAACTAGGTACTACAAAACACTTACGCCAAAGTTAATCACATGATGCAAATTTTCTTCTGTTAGAGAACTAAGGCCAGCCTCTTTGAAATGCCTCATGATCATGCACACACGATGTGAGAGTGTCAAATGACCTTTTCTGATTTATACTAAAATATGGAACATAAGCAAAAAAATAAGGGACAATTAAGAATTATGTAACCTTGAATATATGAAGAAACATTAAATTTATTTACTCTTGAATGTATAAATAACGCACGGATCATTCCACGTCAAACCATCCAGAAAAAAGTCAAAAAAGAACCATAGGTTCTCAGCTTTTTTTCAAAATTGGTACACAGTCACTACTTGTCAAGGTAAGAAAAAAAAACAATTTTTAGATAAATATATTGAATAATTTAGAAATTATGCCATTTTGAAGTTTGGTGTGGGGAGTACAGAAGCAGGTCTTGAGGATGGCGCTATAATTGGCGTAGGTTTTACTCTTTTGCTGACACAATGAAAACCGTTAAGAGGTTTTGAAACTTGGTACTCTGTTAGTTATTAAGTCAGAGATTTCAAAAATGCCCACATTTCATTTTTATGACTTCAACTTTTATACTTATGAAAAAATTTTGAACCACTTTTGCAACTTTTTGAAAGAATAAGTGGGTCCTCTTCACAATTTTCTTTTTTTTTTTTTCTTTTTATGTGGTAGAGGTGGTACAACATTGTTCTTGCACTTTGTTGAAAGGTAATTGTGTAGACTTCCATTTTATTTTTTTAAATTTATGGCTTTTTTAGTCCAACATATAAAAAAAATAAAAGTTTTTTTGAAGTTTTCTCACCTTGTTACCAGGGTGGTGGCACTTATGTTAGGAAGACCCTAGCCTTACAGTGAAAATTTGGTGCTTATAAGAAGAAAAATTATAATCATGTATACTGGGAATAGTACAATCTTTTCAGTGCTGCTGTGTGCCAGCCAGCCAGCTCCCCTCCCTTGCCTCCCTCCCATACCAGTTGGAGCCACATCGGTGCATAAGGTAAGTTTGTGACTTTGTGTGTATCACAAAACCAATAATTTTGCTTCATATTTCTGTTCCTCTTTCCCAAAATTAATGTTTGTTACTGAAGTTATTGGAACCTAAAAAATTGATGTGCATAGCATTGCCTTTGAAGGAACTGAATGACCTTTTATTCAAATGTGTCTGCTATCCAAGAAATAAAATAAGTATTTGATGTTTTACAGCTGTATTCACTGGGTGTAAGTAAATGTTTCATGCAATTTTGTTTAAAGTTCATTGGAAATATAATGCAAAAAACTAAAAAGTAGAGTATTGGGGAAGCAAAAGCAAAACTAATTTCCCATTGGCTGTGAGTTGAAATCAAAGGTTAATTCTCTGCTAGATACTCCAGGGAAAAAAAAATATTTGTTCTCCCCCTGAAGCCTGGTAAGTAGATTGTTTTTGTCATGATTACTTGAGATGTGAAAATGCCATCTTTGGAGTGATGCATGAAGTGAATACTACTGAGCATGCCTTTTCTCACTGATAGACAAATTAATTTGGGGGAATGTTGACCCAATTTGCAATAATGTTGTAAGGCTATTTAAGTTTTTGTATTTGTTTTATGTTTTTCCATTATTTGTGAGTGAAAAAATGTGTGCATGCACACCAGATAGTGTGGTTTGTCTGGGGGAAGGGGTGAGTGTTCGTTATCATTTGTGGTTTTTTTTTTTGGGGGCATAAGTTAGGTTGTAGTTTATGAAGGTTGAATTAAAGTGCTGAGATAATGTAATATGGACTTACTTAGTGATCAAACATTGCTACTGATATCTTGTAAGCAGAAAATAAAATTTTCTTCCAAGTGCTTAAAAATGTCTAAAACCACTTCGGTAATGATGTACTCAAGCTCCAATTTAGAAAACAGAAGATCGCTATCAATTTGGTCAATTACTTTAAAAAATATGGCATGTTGTATTTTCACTTCAATGCACAATGTCAACATGAAAAAGTTAAGATGGCAGAGGGACATTATAATCCCTAATGAAGAGATTTATTTCCACAATATCCAAGCTTCAAAAGGAAATAGAGGTATCTATTTGATTTCATTTCTAAATTTTATTTATCATTTTCTTGATTTCCTGTATTGGAAATTTGAGATTTTTGCGTTTAGCTATTCTTTTCAGGTATTTGGTGACGACGGATGATGTTACAGTGTGAGAGGAGTAGCTTTCTATTGTCAGGATTTGGAAGGAGTGTTTTTTATTTTTTTTTAAGAAGTTAACTTTCAATAAAAATCATTCAGTTCCTTCAAAGGTAGTCTATGGGTTTCAGATTTTAATACTTTTATTAATGATTGAATAAGTTAAAAAAGGGGGTGGGAGGGGTCTTAATACACATTTTGAGAACATTCTTCCCTTATCCACCTACCTAACTCAACATCAGAGCACAGGAATAAGGCATGGGGGTGGACAAGCAACCCCACTGTATGGTTTTACATAGTTTCCAGTATGGAATATTATTAGATAAAAATGACTGCATATAATTTTTCTTATAAGCACTGAATTTTTTTCTGTGGGTTCTATCTAACTTGTAAACATTTAATTGTTGCTTTGGTCACAAGTTCATGAGAGAATTTAAAAAAAGATGTTTTTTCTTTTAATGTTTGACTAAAAAAAGCCACCAAAGTTTCTTTGTTTTTTGATTTTTTTGTAATAACTAATTAAATGGCCATGTGTCAATTTGTATTATATTTCCAATGAACTTAAAAAAAATTGCATGAAATGCTTACACCCAGTGGTAAATGTCAAATACTTCTTGGATACATTTGATTAAAAAGTCATTCAGTTCCTTCACAAGCAATGCAATGTACATCAGTTTTTCTGGTTCCAATATCTTCAGTAAAAAACATTTATTTTGGGAAAGAGGAACAGAAATAGCAAGCAATATTTTTAATCTTGTGATACACACAAAGTCACAAACTTACCTTATGCACCTGCATGACTCAAACAGGTGGTGGTGGTGTGGGAGGGGGGTGCAGCACTGGAAAGATTGTGCTATTCCCAGTATAAAACATGACTGTAATTTTTCTTCTTATAAGCACCAAATTTTCTCTGTAAGGCTAGGGTGTACCTAACATAAGTGCCACCACCCTGGTAGCAAGGTGAGAAAACTTCAAAAAACCTTTTTTTTTTTTTATTATGTTGGACTTTTTCAAAAAAGCCATAATTTTTTTTAGATAAAATGGGTCTACACAATTAACTTTTTTAAAAAGTGCAAGAACAATGTTGCACCATCTCTGCCACATAGAGAAAAAAATTGCGAAGAGGACCCACTTATTCTCTCAAACAGTTGCAAAGGTGGTTCAAAACTGTTTCATAAGTATAAAATTTGAAATCATAAAAACAAAATGTGAACATTTTTGAAATCTCTGACTTCAGAACTAACAGAGTATTAAGTTTCAAAACCATATCTTTAACGGTTTTCATTCTATCAGCAAAACCTATGCCAATTATAGCGCCATCCTCGAGACCTGGTTCTGTACACCCCACACCAAACTTCAAAATCGCATAACTTCTAAATTTTTCAATATATTTGTCTAAAAATTGGGGTTTTTTTCTTATCTTCACAAGTAGTGACTGTGTACCAAATTTGAAGAAAAATGAGAACCTTTGGTTCCATGGCCTGGATCTGACATGGAATGACCCGCACTTAATATAATGCAGTGATGTTTTGCTCATAGTAAATTTTTCTTCCCTTCACTGTTATAAAAAATGAGACAGGTCATTAAATTGCCCCCTGAAGAGCACCTTTCTGTTAATTATATTTTGAATGCGTAATTATGTGCAAACAACTGTAATACATAACATCCTCATTTGTATAAAAATTACATTCACTGAACTGATATTTCTTTCACATGTCCTTGTTAATACACATAAATAAGGATAATTGCTATGGCGGTGAAAAGGGGCCTCCAGCTGTCTGTCTGGAATAGCTGCTTGCCTGTTATAAAGGTTTTATAAACTAAAACCGTGAAAATGATTTTCAAATGTTTTACTTCTTTAATGAAAAACACACACCAAAATTCCCTTTTCTTAATACTTCATTTAAAGCTGCCATAACAAAATCCTGGTTATTTTATTTTAACCAGCTTCCTATGCAGTTCCCACAAAAAAATTTGAAAACTATTTTTCCTGAGGTTAGAGGCCTTTTCAGGGTTGGGGGGGGGTAGGTATCAGTACGCCCCTGCTTTAACCACAGTAGGCCATGCACAGCTGACAAAGTTTGACATTTTCTGGACTGTCATCCTTCGCTCAGAACCTAATGATCATGCCCTTTGCCAAAGGGGTCAAATCTCATCTTTTACCCATAACAACCATTGTTTCAAATCCGACTGGTAACGCACTTGTCACTGATAGTGCTGCATATACCCTTGACCTTCATGTGTGTGCACTACTGCACCAGAAATGATATATACATCAGACAAGGGGAGGGTTATAATGTTTTGTTCCTACTATGTACAAGACCACATGTTACCAATATTGTTAGTGAACTTTTGTCCCACAAAAACTACCAAATGTTTGCCTGCCCCACCATACAGTCCAGATTTAGCCACATGTGACTTTTCATTATTCTTAAGCATGAAAAACAAGCTCAAAAGATGTCATTTTGACAAAGAAGCGGTAGTTAAAGCTGTGGAAGCAGCACTTAAGGCACTACCAAAAGACAGGTTCTATTACATGTATGATGACTGAAGACAGCACTGGAACACATGAATTTTATCAAGGAAAGTACTTTGAAGGCAAAGAATAATAATACATGCAACAACAAAAAATTAAGCACACAGTACTTTTGAACCATAAGGTAAAATGAGCAAAAATTTGGATCATTTTCATTCCTCATGCAGGTTTACTAGCTGACCAGTATTTATAAATATTCAAGATCATGTGGTAAATTTTTCTATTTCTTTAGTGATTTGCAGTAAAATTAATTCTGTGCCAACTAGCAATAAAATTGCGAAACAGGAAAAGCTGAAAATATCTTGGACATTCCTCTGTGTATTTCAACATTTTTTTTTTTTTTACCGATCTGTCTTCTAGAAACAGGCAGAAGGAAACAAATACATATTCTGGCCACATAATAAAGATAACTGAGCATCCAAAAAGGTAGAGAATATATTGATTATCTTGGTCATACTGGGATCTTCACTAATGCAGAAAAAGTTTTACTGAGTATCAGAACCAGAATGACCTATTCACAGAAAGATGGTAGAACACAGGTAAAAACAACATTACAAGCATATTGTTTTTACATACATATGAACATCAAAAGAAACAACCGGTGGACAGATCTAACAGTCCCAAGAAATGATCTATTATTTGAATGATTACATAAAAGCACTAACAAAACTTACATCTGAAACAACTTTATAAATAAAAATCACTTCATGTGCTTGTGAATAAAAGAAAAAGAAAACATTTTAAATGTTCAGTTAAATGCAAAAACAGTAAAAGAAACTAAATCAGAAGTTTTTAAACAAACTTTACCAAGTTTTTCTGCTGCCTTCTGGGCTTCATCTGGTGTTCTTGCTACACCAAATTTTGGAACTCTGACTCCAGCACTTTCAAGTAAGCCTAAACTAATGTATTCATGCAAATTTAAGTTACGTTTTTGTACATAGTTAAAATTTGGTAGTGGTCCATTTTTGAGCTAGAAGAGATAAAAATGAAACTGTTTTAGCACATGAGACATTTGTTTTTGCATATTAAATATTTTTCTTTTCAGATAAGTGTAAGGAACATCAAAATCTTTATATTCTAATAAGAGACCAACAGTACTTTTTTTTTTTTTTTTTAGTGAAAGGTTAAACACGTACTTTCAGTTGTTGCATAATGTAAATAACCCAAAGTTTCAGGCTAAGAGTTTCAGCTTTAATAATATTTAAAATTTGGATCAGCTGAACTGAAACAAACAGAGCATGCATAATATAATACACTTGCACATAGAAACTGAATGCAGGGGAACAGCTGAAAATCTAATGCAATTTTTGTTACATTCTTTCTGAAGCCGATTTTCCCTAAGCAAAACTTGGGAATTCAGGAAAACACTGATAAAATTTCAAAAACAGCATTCACTCTTGAAAAATGCATATGTGAGTGTGAAATACTCTAAACAAACCCATAAAAAAAAACGACTACATGTCGAACTGACTAAACATGTCAAACTAACTAAACCCCTGGATTCACAAGGCATCTACTCTATCCCAGTCAACACTTCCACAAGCATTACCCACTACATTGGTTGTACATACCGCAACATCAACTGGTGATTGGTGGAACATATCGCGCTAATGTTAAGAGAGGAAACCCTTCCACCTCCCATTCAATTTTAACTATCAGTGATAAGTCCGCGTTTCCTGATTGGTAAAGCATATCGCTTTGTTTAGTAATCAGAAAGGCCTTACATACCATGAAACCATTGAAATCTTACCTTAACACTTGCAATATGGATGAACAGTTTTAGATCCCTATTATTTGGAAAGCTATTTTGAAATCTGGAAACAACTGATGCTAAGACCATATATGGTTCATTCCACATGCTTCATTCCATGGCTAAGGAAGGTAGAAATCAGCTACCGAAACGTTGCACCATTTACAGTTCCATAACGTAACCAATGCATGATAAGAGAATATTTGGCATTCTAATTTATACCTTGATGTAAGTTGTTGACTGGATTGTTTGCAACCATATTTATGTTAAGACTAGGTATTTTAGTATGAATATATTCTGCAATATGTAACATCAGTTATATTTATATGCTGAATTCATACATGGCCGCAATCACTTTTCAAAATAGCTTCCTCTGCTGTCACACAGTCCTTCAGTCTTTGTGGCCACTCATCAATAGCAATATGCAGAGAAAGCTGTTACTTCCCGCACCAAAAAGTGTTTCAGACTGTCAATCCTGGGTTGCCACTTTTAGACATGTCCTCCAGCAGGGCCCACAACTTGTAATGCAATGGGTTGGGGTCAGGTCTGCAGGAAGGCCAATTAACAAAAGGAAAAATGTCTGCCACATTTATCTGAAGCCACTCCTGGGTTGACTTGACCTTGTGGACAAGTGTGGAATCCTGCTGGAAGCTCTACTGCTGGTGTTTGATCAGTGTCACTCACATTCTTGATCACAGGCTCCAAAACTGTGTCCTAGTAAACTTTGGTGGCCGTTTTCATGCCTCTCTCACAGAAATGGAGCTCTGCAATAAATTTGTTGGAGACTCCCCACCAAGCCATGACAGAAGCAGGATGATGGGCCCCAATGTTGGGGCTTTCTCCTGAACTTCTCATGGGATTGACACATACATCCTTGTCATTTGAAGTTTGAAAGCCTCTTCTCAATAGTGAAAATATTTTCATCAGTGAAAAGAATCTCGCTGCGGTGATTGTCTGTGTAACGCAGCAACAGACATTTCTCTTTTACCTCCATCTGTAGTGGTGTTGGATTTATAATAAACATGAAACTGAACGATAAAGTTGTAGAAGTTGAAAGTTCCTCTGACAGAGCTGCACGACTCGTTATCCAACTCTCGAGAAGATACCAGGCTCAGATTATTCAAACTTATGCACCCACCACAAGTCATCCTGAAAAAGAAATTGAAGAATTTTATGAGGAAATTCGTCATCTAAATAATAAAGGCAAGCAGCACTTGAAGATAATTATGGGAGATTTCAATACAAAAATAGGGCAACAGCAACAGAATGAAATTTCAGTAGGTAAATTCAGTCACGGCAACAGAAACCAGTATGGAAATACTTTCATAGAGTTTGCAGAGGCAGAAAGGTTTTTCATCATGAACTCCTTTTTCAAGAAAAAGCCACACAGGAAATGGACATGGAGACATCCAAATGGGACGACAAGTGAAATTGATTTTATTATGTGTAACAAAAAATTTGTCGTAGAAGACTGCAGTGTGCTAAACAAGTTCAACACAGGTAGTGACCATAGATTGGTGAGATGTAAGATGCACCTTAACACTAAACTCAAACGTGGCAAGCTCATAAGGCAAACGAAATGTATTGACATAACCAACCTTAAAAAGCACCATAATACCTTCACGTTGGAACTGAAGAACAGATTCTCTGCTTTAAAAGGCATAACATCGGAAGAAGTCGACGTTTCTGAAGTTAACAGAAAAGTAACCAAAGCTCTTATGGAAACAGCAACAAAATTAGCTGGGTCTAAGAACAAGTTGCATGTAAACAAATTATCAGGAAAAACCAAAATGTTGATGCAAAAAAGAAGAGAGATGAGGACAACTAAAGAAGATGTGACTTCCAAAGTGGAATATATAGAGATATGCAAGACAGTACGAAAAAGTATCACTGAAGACGTAAGGAAATTCAACTGTGAAGTAGTGAGGAAAGCAATTGAAAACAACCAAAGCCTAAAGATAGCAAAGGGACATCTCAGTAAGGGAAGAAAACAGATTATGAAACTGAGAGAAGAAGATGGTTCTGTAACAAGAAATAGAGGCGAAATTTTGACAAGAGTGAAAGATTTCTACTCCAAATTATATGAAAGGGATGATACATGTACTCCAGACATCATGAAAGGTACCAGTACCAGAGTTCTTCCAGTCCTCCCAGCAGAAGTTGCACATTCAATCAAGAACATGAAGCGAGGAAAAGCTCCAGGAGAAGGTGGAATTACTGTAGACATCATACAAGAAGCAAGTGGAGAAATCGAAACAGTACTCGCCCAAATTTTCACTCGATGCCTTAATGAAAGGAAGATTCCTGAGGATTGGAACAATGCTACAATGATCCTGCTACATAAGAAAGGTGACATTGAGGATCTCAGGAACTACAGACCTATCAGCCTCCTATCAGTGGTTAATAAAATCTTCACTAAAGTTCTTTCACACCGCTTGAAGGTAATGCTGGACATGACTCAACCAAGAGAACAAGCTGGATTCAGGAGTGGCTACAGCACAATAGATCATATCCATGTACTGAGAGAACTAATTGAAAGAGCGAGGGAATATGAACTTCCATTGTGCATGGCTTTTATCGATTATGAAAAGGCCTTTGATTCGGTTAAACCATCAGCAGTTACAATGGCTTTGAAATCTTGCGGTATTGAAGATGCATACATTAAAATTATTAATAACATCTATGAAAATGCAAGTGCAAAGATTCGGCTATTTGAAAATACAACACACATAAAAATTGGAAAGGGAGTGAGACAAGGTGACACCATATCTCCCAAGCTCTTTAATGCCACATTGGAAAATGTCTTTCAATCACTGAACTGGGAAAACAAAGGGATAAAGATTAATGGAGATTATCTAACTCACCTTCGTTTTGCTGATGACGTAGTCATTTTTGCAACTACCTCATCAGAGCTGCAGAGTATGATCCAGGAACTTGCTGACAAGAATAAAGAAGTGGGATTAAAAATGAACTTTCAGAAGACAAAAGTGATGTTCAATGCTTTTACAAGAAATGAAGATTTATCGATTGATAAAGATCCAGACTTACAACTTTTGCTAGTAGACATTGGCCACCAAGACCAAAATTGTCAGTGGCCATTAAAAAAAACTCAGTGGCCAAACTTTGAAAACAAATCAAATTGTATATATCATACTAAATTATTTTCGTAAAATTGCTTAGTATAATATCAGTATCTTTTATTTTGCATATTTCAGTTATAGTATTCTTAAAAGTTGAAACTGAAGTAATAAAACAATGTAGGAGAGTGGGAACGTCGCGCGGGGAGGGGATTGTGCTTACGGGAGAAATCTTTGCACCGTCCAGTTTTGGAAATTTTCCTGCTATTTTCAAGCTGAAATACAAATATTTATGCAGTTAAATATTACTTAACAATACTGGGCAGAGGCAACATCGCGAGAAAAAAGGAATTACGATTACGGAAAAAATCTGAACTCCGTCGACCTTCCGTTTTAGAAATTTTCGTAAAGATGGAATTCCGTCCTCCGACGAACATCCCCTGCCCCCCACCAAATTGTGTACACTAGTTCATTGATCTCGCGAATGACCAAAATAATAACAAAAAAGGCGGAGTTCCTTGATTTCGCGGAAGGATCTGATGTCTGAGATTACAGGGAAATTTTTGCGGTGTCCAAAGCTCTGTTTTCACAAATTTGTTGCCTACAGTTTCAAACTGAATTACTTTTATGCAATAAAATCATATTTAACAATAAAACTTTACACTAAGGCAACATCGGGAGAAAAAAATTACGATTACTGTAACTCCATTCAACTACCATTTTTGAAAGTTTTGAGACACGAAATACCATCTTCAGATGGAACTCCACCCACCCACCTGCCAATTGTCTTCAATTTTACACTGATCCAGAGAACGATCTAAATGATGACAGAAAAAAAAAAAAATGCGGAATTCCGTGAGTCCGCTTAAAAATCTTGTGCATATAAAACAATAAAAAAATTTTTAAAAAATGAAAATTCATAGAATCCGTAGTTTTAACAGCGAGGTCCGTAGTCAGTCAGCTAAATCCGTAGAAACTACGGACATTCGGTAGTAGTTTCGCAGGTATGGAAATATTACAGTACAACCACGAAAATCTGGAATCGTCCGGAGATCCGGACTATGGCAATTCCGAATTTTAGAATTTTCCTATGGAAAACACAGGCTTTCAGCGAACATTCATTAAAAATAATAAAAAGAAATGCCTAACTTCTAAAGTTTTCATCGGATTTTGATGAAATTTCACATGGGAGTTTATTTTGATGTGTCTTGGTTACTGTTATTTAAAAAATTGGAGAATTTTTTTTAAATAACAATTTCTCCCACTTTTCCAGTGCAGACAGTTGAGCTGTCCACCACCGGCTTTCATCCCCACCGCAACCTCGTTCCCCTACGATGAACCCATCCGCCTTGGCGCATTCTTCGTGATCAAAGATCAAAAACAGACGCCCTCGCCTTTTTTATAAACTTTTTTCTTTTCTGCTGTTCAAGCAGAATGAAAAAGGTGATGGTCGACTCCGTACAACTCAAATTTTGTGCCATTTCCGTATATTTGGAGTAAAATTTTTCAAAAATTTGCGAGTTCCGTACGAGTTAAAAAAAAAAAAAATTCCGTACAATACAAGTTAAATAAAATAAATGTTTTTCTCCGTACAGGTCACCAGAATTGGATATTTAATCAAACATTTTTAGTCGCCACGATGATGAAGTTTATCGCCAGTGGCGACCTGGCGACCGTGAGTCTGGATCTTTATCGATTGATGGAGAAAAGCTGGAGATAACAGATACGTACGTTTATCTTGGACAGCAGATATCAAGTGAGGGTCACATTGATGAAGAAATTAATCAGCGTATAAAACCTGCCTGGAGAGCTTTTGGAAGAAACAGCATAATTTTCAAGAGCAATATGCCATTATGTTTTAAAAGAAAAGTGTTTGATCAATGCATCCTTCCAGTGCTTCCCTATGGTGCAGAGACGTGGACCTTAAGTAAAAGAGACATACAAAGGCTGCAGACAACTCAAAGTAGCATGGAGAGGTGCATGCTTGGTGTAACCAGGAGAGATAAGAAGAGGAACTCATGGATCCAAAAAATGACAAGAGTGGAAGACAGCATGATCAGAGTTAAATCCCTGAAATGGCAATGGGCTGGACATACTGCCAGAAGGACAGACCATCGATGGACAGTCGAAATTTTAGATTGGATTCCAAGGGACAGGAAAAGACCCAGAAGAAGACTACATGGGAGATGGGTGGGTGAAATTCGAAAGTATGCGGGAGTGACATGGAGGAGACTGGCACAAGACAGACCGTTGTGGAAGAAACTTGGGGAGACCTTCGTCCAGCAGTGGATTGATAATGGTTGACGATGATGATGATGATATATGTATGTATATATATTTATTTATTTCCAATTTTTTTTTTTTTTATGTTGTATTTTCAAACAGCCAAATCTTTGCACTTGCATCTTTCAATCACTGAACTAGGAAAACAAAGGGATAAAGATTAATGGAGATTATCTAACCCACCTTCGTTTTGCTGATGACATAGTCATTTTTGCAACTACCCCATCAGAGCTGCAGAGTGTGATCCAGGAACTTGCTGACAAGAGTAAAGAAGTGGGATTAAAATGAACTTTCAGAAGACAAAAGTGATGTTCAATGCTTTTACAAGAAATGAAGATTTATCGATTGATGGAGAAAAGCTGGAGATAACAGACACGTACCTTTATCTTGGACAGCAGATATCAAGTGAGGGTCACATTTATGAAGAAATTAATTGGCGTACAAAACTTGCCTGGAGAGCTTTTGTAAGAAACAGCCTAATTTTCAGGAGCAATACGCCATTATGTCTTAAAAGAAAAGTGTTTGATCAATGCATCCTTCCAGTGCTTACCTATGGTGCAGAGACGTGGACCTTAAATAAAAGAGACATACAAAGGCTGCAGACAACTCAAAGTAGCATGGAGAGGTGCATGCTTGGTGTAACCAGGAGAGATAAGAAGAGGAACTCGTGGATCCAAAAAATGACAAGAGTGAAAGACATCATGATCAGAGTTAAATCCCTGAAATGGCAATGGGCTGGACATACCGCCAAAAGGACAGACCATCAACGGACAGTCGAAATTTTAGATTGGATTCCAAGGGACAGGAAAAGACCCAGAAGAAGACCACATGGAAGATGGGTGGATGAAATTTGAAAGTATGCGGGAGTGACATGGATGAGTCTGGTACAAGACAGACAGTCGTGGAGGAAACTTGGGGAGACCTTCATCCAGCAGTGGATTGATAATGGTTGACAATGATGATGATATATATTTATATATCTGGGTTTGTATTTTGACCACTCACGAAATTCGAGCTTTAAAAAAGTATCCTTCTTAAAAAATATGTGCGTTAAAAACGAATCCTTCTCCGAGTTACGAATATTGCGGTCAGATACATCGGGAATCATTAATTTTATGGACATGTTAATCGCCTTCCATATGTAGCGGCCTGGACAATTCATTCTGTATGTCGCCAACTGTTACAAATCAGGCACAAGATTCTTTCACAGAATTCCCTGTTTTTCATTATTTGGGATCGATACAAAACTGAAGAGAATTTGGGAGGAGGGGATTAATGTATGTGTGTGTGTGTGTGTGTGTCGTTTCCCATCGGGGAACAGTATACAGTTCTTCAAAACTTAACAATTTTCCCGTAATCGTTATTTCTTCTTGCAAAGTTGCCTCTGCCCAGTATTGTTGCTAAATATCAGTCTATTGCATAAATGTTTATATTTCAGCTTGAAACTGTAGGCAACAATTTTCTGAAAACGTAAATTCAATGAAGCAAAAATTTCCCTGTAATCTTTAGGCACGAGTTTCTCCCGCGGATTCAGGAAATTTTGCCTTTGTTGTCATCATCTGCACCATTCTCAAGAGTAAAGAGAATTGCAAGGTGGGCTGAAGGATGACGTTTTCCGGCTGTAAACAGAATTTTGTCTTTCAAAACATTCCAAAACGGAAGCTAGACAGAGTGACGATTTCTCCCGTAATCGTAATTTTTTTTTTTATCACGATTCTTTCTGTACATTCAGTATTAATGTAAAATATGATTTTGTTCAATAAATTATTGTGTTTCAGCTTTAAAATGGAGGAAACATTTCCGAAAATGGAAATCGGATTGAGCGAAGAGTTCGAAAAAACTGCACTCCACTCAGAATAACTCTGACATAGCTCCCTTATGTTGTGATATTCAATAGGTAGCAGGCTACATAGCTAATCTATTGAATAATAAAGTGTATATTTTGAAAATGAGGCAATTGTTGACATAAATATAAGAAGCACGTATTTTATTGAATTTTGAATAATTAATACAAATTGTATTTGAATATTTCCAAGAACTCGTGTCAGTTCTAAGCACAAGAAAGAATTGGAAGATATTTCCAATTTCATTGAATTTTTAAAGATTTTTCCATGAGTTCCACACTGAAGAAAGAAAAAAAAAAAGACATTATTTGAGTATACCATTTTTGCCACTTGGACCAATAGAAATATGCAAGAAAGTAGGACAAGTGGAACATTTTTTCCAGATTAAAGCTCTCTTAAAACAAGCTCTAAATGAAATGAAAGCAGAGATTCCAAAATTTATTAAGTTTGCTGTTTTTATTCTTTCTCTGCCTGTCTCAGAAGCAATTTGTGAATCCTGGGGTTTAACAATTGATTTATTGTATAAGAAAAAGACCCAATACTAATTTAATGACAGAGATAATGTTATAGTTGGAACAAATGATAAATGAATTTTTATAATGTCAAACAGAGCACAGTTTGGACATAAATCAGTCCAAAAAATACTGAAAACTGCCCTAGTTTTAATGTATGGAGCAAATTACCACAGACACTTTGTAAATAATTTATCTGCATCAGTGGCACTCTATTTAACTTTAAAAGCTATTGACAAAATATCAAATTCTAAATATCCTGGTTCTAAATAAATTTATTTGATTTAAATAAAGTGTTTTTATGTATTGTTATATTTAACAAGGGGTTTCAAACTGATGGTAAGTAATTTTTTAATGTTTGTCTTACTGTGATTTATTCACTTATTTTTTTTTTTTTTTTTTTTATGGAATTTGGTGTCAAAGTGTTTCATGCTTTGCCCGAAGAACATTTACAATTTTTGAAAGTCATGTTGCAGAACACTGAA
The DNA here is from genome assembly GCA_039090855.1 of Macrothele yani. Taxonomy (NCBI): domain Eukaryota; kingdom Metazoa; phylum Arthropoda; class Arachnida; order Araneae; family Macrothelidae; genus Macrothele; species Macrothele yani. Next base: position 101,759,736 of record CM077027.1, read on the forward strand.
CATAATTCTGCTCCTGAGCCTATGCAAGACGTTTGCAAATTCTGCACTGATCTTCCAGCTGATGTGTTTACTTGTAGATTTTGATGTCAAAAATTCCAAAATCCTTCATTTATTGCAGCAGACAATTTGTGAGCTGAACTAACTCAAATGAACTTGTTGTAGGGTATGACATGAGTTCATACATATTCAAACAACTTTACATAAGCTTCACACTGTATCTTAGCATAAACATCACCACAGTCATCTTTTACTTCTGAAATTATTTTTTGTTCTACAGTTTTTGTATATGATCGGTAACAGTGACCTTCAGCTGCAACCAATTCCCGACTACATTCTTGTATCATCTTTAGATTTTGCACAGACTTTTAATGTGGCATCTACTCTCAATTGACATGCTTGTGTCAGACTTTCTCTGGTCAGGGTTGAACAACAAAGCTAAAAAGACAAGGTTTGGTTAAAGATAGACCCCTTTAATATATTTGTCCATCTTATTATAGAAGATACAAACTTTCTCCATCACTCGTTTTTTAGGAATTGTTTGCCGTATGGATTGTCTTCTCTGTGTACTGCTTGAACTTGTTTCTACACTCCTTTTTGATGCCAACATCCTGTCCAGGTCTCTTTTCAAGGCGAAGTTCTGTGGTACCACATGTTATCATTACCAAAGTCGTAAGTGGCTCAAGTAGATGCAGCAGACCTGTTTGCTTATTGTATTTCTTGTACTTATCAAAACTGTAGGCAACCAACAGAGTAATGAAAGCATCCAAGTGCTTGTAGGCAATCAACAGAGTAATGAAAGTATCCAAGTGCTTGTAGGCAACCAACAGAGTAATGAAGGCATCCAAGTGCTTGTAGGCAACCAACAAAGTACTGTATATACTCGCGTATAAGTCGACCCCCGCACTTTCAGAGGAAAAAATCGTAAGAAATCGGAAACTCGCGTATAAGTCGATCCCCCACTTTCAGAGGAAAAAATCGTAAGAAATCGGAAACTCGCGTATAAGTCGATCCCGGAATGAGAAAAAAAAAATTTCAATGAATTTATTCAAAAACATTTGAAAACGAAAAAAATTATATATATAATACTAAATTTAATTTGCATACCCAAAAACTTCATTGGAACCCTTCAAAATCTGATTCCGAGTCAGACTCGCCAAACAGTTCAAAAAAGTATTTCTCCGTCATCGGCGCGTCTTCATAAACATCAGTATTCCCATCTATGCCTGTGTCATCAGAATCACTGTCATCATCTTCTGTGCCATCAAGTTTGTTACTAATGCAACATTTCTTGAATGATTTCACGACCATTTCCGCAGGTTCGCATCCCAAGCATCCTTGACCCATTGTGCAATCAAAACGATATCCGGCTTCTTTAGATTTCCGCCCTTGGTTTCAGTCGGCAAATCGGAACTTATCCAATTTGCCCAATACCTCCGCACATTGTCCTTGAAGGGCTTATTAAGGCAGACATCTAGTGGTTGAAGAACAGATGTCAACCCACCTGGGATGACAGCAAGAGTTGTTTTTGAATTTTCTGCAGTTTTTTTTCACTTCTGCACAACGGTGTGCAACAAACATCTCCCACACCAAAAGAGAAGGTTTCCTCAAAAGTGCACCTGGCCTTTTGTTCCACACATTATTTAACCAGTCAATTGTTCGAGATTCGTTCATCCATCCTTTTTCATGGGCACGAACGAGCACACCAGACGGAAAGACAACGCTTTTCAGCAGAGTTTTGCGTTTGAAAATAATTACCGGAGGTAGCTTACTGCCGTCGGCCAAACAGGAAAGAACGACCGTGAAACTGGATTTTTCGTGGCCATTCATTTTGATCAAGATATTTTTTCGCCCTTTTGGTTCAAGGTCTTATTTCCAGGAAGGTCGAAACACATGGCAGTTTCATCCATGTTCCCTATTTGGGAAAGTTCAAAAGCAGTCTCTTTTCTCTTTTGAATTACATACTTTTGAAATTGCATTATCTTTGCTTCGAGGTCACGAGGTAACTTTTGTGCAATTTTGGTGCGCTGGCGTAGACACAACCCATAGCGGTTCATGAACCTTGTGCACCAACCTGGTGAGGCACGAAAAGTGTTATTTGCAGCTGCAAACTTTTTATCTTTTGCGAGCTTCATTGCTCGCAAACGTATACCAGTTCGCGTTACAATGTAACCATTTTGTCTGCAGCCCACAATCCAATCATTCAAGACACTTTCCAGGTCTAGGAAAGATGTCGTTCCACGGCGCAGCGCCTTTTGCGATTTTGGGATTTTCACGAAGTCTGTTTTTTTACGCCAATCTCGAATCAGTTTTTCGTTAATGCCAAATTGACGTGAAGCAGCATAGTTGTTAGTATTTTCTGCAAAAGAAACCACTTTCAACTTGAATCCTGCGTTATAGGATATCCGTGTCTTTACACAATCCGTGTCACCCATAATAGGAGAAGCGAGGCATGTGCGATTAAGAACAAGAAAAACACGTGCGATTAAGAACAAGAAAAACACGTGCGATTAAGAACAAGTAACACCTAACACTGGCTGTCGCATGGCTCCGTTACGTCGAAGGTCAGCGCAATCAACTGGTAGTCAGAAGGGCGGAGCTTTCTATGCGCGGCTGTGACTGCGCTGTGGATACACAAAGCCAAGAGAGAAGAGACTTTTCAAAGCGCGGAGAAATTCGGAGGGTCGCGATTTCGTAATTCTACCGCATCAGTGTTTTTCTTTCTTTCTGTTTTTTTTCTTTCGGAGGGTTGCGATTTCGTAATTAATACCGCATCGGCATTTTTATTTCTTTTGGGATGGATTGCCTTTTGCCTCATGGGAAGAACTTTTGGACTTACGATTTTTTTGGACCCCGCGTATAAGTCAATCCCATTACTTTGAAGCTCTCATTTTGTCCCAAATTTCTCGACTTATACGCGAGTATATACGGTAACATGAAAACATCCAAGTGCTTTCATTACTCTGTTGGTTGCCTACATTTTTAATCAGTGCACGAAATACAATAACCAAACAGGTCTGCTGCATCTTCTTGAACCACTTATGACTTCAGTAATCCTATAAATTCATCCTCTTTTACTGATCTGAAATTAAAAATTTCCTACCAAGGGATTTATTCCCTTCATTTCTTTACATTAAAAAAAAATTATTTTCACTGAAAGGCCTGTCAGTGCAAACAGTTTACTCTGACTGCAGTAGAGATATAGCACAGAAATGACTATTGCATATAATGCAAAGTCATTACTAGTTCAAATCGTGTTATAACTGTTTCCAGGTTTTTCTATTTGAAATTGCACTGCAGGAGATTAAAAAAAACAACTAAATAATGTTCTCACATTTTCTGGTTTTAAATATTATATTGTAAAATATGTACTTGCATTGCTTAGAGGCAAAATGGTATTTGTGGAATTGAAAATTTAATTTAAAATTTTGAAAAATCTGATATGCTTCCTATGATATATCATAAAAGAAGAAATGCACAAAACTTGAAAAATTGGGCAGTTTACACTATCAGACTGGACAACTATTTAAAAAATGTATTTTTAACTATCTGTATCATAACATAGTTGGTGGATTCCAGGAAAAAGTGGACATGACACTTAATTTTAAAATTCGTTTTTGTTAATAGTGTTATATATCATTCTATTCAGAAAAATATAAATTTTTTATATCTGCCAACAATTTTGATGAATAAAAGAATGACCTTGATAACAGTAAGGTCAAAATCGCTCGTTCTTCTCATGCAGCTGCATCATTGAAAAACACTCATTTTGACCATAGCAGAAATTGGGTTAATGTTTTAATATAACTGTTACTGATATGTTAACTTTTAACATTTAATGTTGTAATTAACCTGTTTATTAACTAATTTGTGCAGATAGCTTTTTTTACTATCAAAGGGACTGCTTAATAACATAACTAATGAATGTCCTTCCGTTACCAAAATACTACATATAAACTGTATCAACAACAAATCATTAAGGCTAGAACTTAATTTTTTTTTTACAAAGCAGGTTTTTTGGTCCTTTTTAGTTAGAAACAATTACATTTTAATTAATCTCTGATTCAGAGTTTTTTAGTGGTAATGGAGGGACACTAAATATGGTAACGGAAGGACAATTCAGAATCAACTCATTTTGACTTAAGATTACAGTTGCACAAAGATTAGGTTCTATTTTAAACTAAAAAATTATTAAGTTTACAAATTTAACATATATATATATAATGCATATTAAATACAATTTGGGAAAACATAAATTATCATACACCATTTTTTTTATTTATTTTTTTGAATGAATATTAAGGCTTTTGTATCACAACATTATTTAACTGGATATGTTTACAAGGCAACTTTTAACCGTAACTTCAGACATCAATCTGTGCAACCATGTGCTACATGCTGTTATGTTTCACAACAGATAAGCAGATGCTTTAATTTATCTATATTTGGATTATTGTTTGTTAGAACTTTGTGAAAGGTCTTAAGGTTGTTATATAATATTGATTGTGCTACTACTTTTAAAAAATGCCTCTGACTGCAACAGAAAAGCAACATCTCTACAGAGAGCGTATGAAAGCTAAAGGTTTGCATGAGCAACTGAAAGAAAAAGATAAGAAGCGAAAATGTGATAAGTGCAAAAACCTGATGCCAAGTGACTTAAAAAATCTCCAAATGCAGGAGAAAATCAGAAAAAGAAATAGAAGAATGTCCAAGAAAAGTAATGACATGGAGTCTAATAATGCCCTTATACCTCCCCACAAACTCTGAGTAACGCAGTCAAATGTGCATCAAAAGCGCTACCTACAAGTCCTCGAAAAAGAATAAAAGTTATCAAAACAATAGCTTCAAAGTTGAGCATCCCCTTAGCAGAGAAGCCAGAAAATGATGGAAAAGAACTTACAGAAATTGAAAATAGTATAACTGAGTTCTATAAAAAATATATTTCATGGCAAGCTCCAGGAAAAAATGACTGTTATAATTCATCAAAATGGGAAGAAAGAGAAAATTCAGAAAATTCAAAAGCGATTTTTAGTGATGACTTTGAGTGAAGCACACATTTTTTCAGCAGGATAATGTTAATAACAAGGTGTCATTATCAAAATTTTGTGAAATGAGACCTTTTGTTTTGTTAAGAAAAGATATTCCCCACAACATTTGTGTATGCAAATACTATGAAAATGTAAGATTATTAATTGAAAGCCTGTTATCAATAATTGAAGATTTCCCTAAGCATTTCCGTGACTTCATTTCAACTCTTGTATATAGCCAAGAAAATGAAAAGTGCGTGCTTAGGAAATGTGAAATCTGCAAAAATTATTTTGATGTAAAATATATTACTAGCAGTGAACAAAACCCTACAGTTGTTAAGTGGGAACAGTGGGACAACGACAAAGAAAATCAAAAGCCCGTTAAAAGCAGATATGAAGGTTCAGTACAAGACTGCCTTCACCTTCTTAGGGACAATTGGCTCAATGTTTGAGGCCCACTTTCATCAAACGGCAGCAGCATAAGTTTTTTCAAGAAAGCAAAGAAAAAGCTTCTAGTAAGTCACTTGTTGTACAAGTTGACTTTGCTGAAAACTTCTCCATTAAGATGCAAAATGAAATTCAGGCAGCTCATTCCAACAAGTCACCATTTTCAGAGCATATGTTTGGTGTGGAAGTAAAACAGGAACTGGTTATTCGTTTGTAAGTGATGACATGGATCACGGAAAGGTTGCAGTCTTTGCATTTCTTGATGCCTTGATCCTTGACCTATTGGCATCATATCCAGAGTTGGAAAAAGTTATATTTTTCAGTGATGGAGCCGCAAGCCAATTCAAACAGCGCTATTTGTTTGCCAGTTTAACTCTTATGTTTGAAAAATATCATATCATGGTATCTTGGAGCTTTTTGCCACCAGTCACGGGAAAGGGGCAACTGATGGCATTGGTGGGAGTGTTAAACGCATGGTATGGAGAAGCGTCGCCCCTCAAGCAAATTCTTTATCCGGGGAAAAAGGGAAAAGTCACATGGGGCAAGTTCAGGGGAATAAGCTGGTTGTGGAAGAATGGGAATGTGATGTTTGGACAGGTAATCGGACACCAGGAGGGATCTGTGAGCTGGCGTATTACCGTGATGGAGCACCCACGAGTTGGTCTTCCAAAGATCGGGTCGCTTGCGTCACACTGATTCTCAGAGAAGTTTCAGGACATTGACGTATTCTTCTTTAGTGACTGTATGACCATGTTGGAGGAATTCCTTCTGTACGACCCCCTTGCAAATCGAAGAAAACTGTTAACAAGACCTTTCCTTTGGAGTGGTCAGCCTTGAACATTTTTTAGTCGTGGTGACGACGGTGATTTCCACACTTTTGACTGTTGGTTGGATTGGGAGTCGTACAGAAAGCATTAAGTCTCATCGCCAGTGATCAATCGATTCAAGAATTCAGGATCTGAATTCACTGCATCGATGTTATCCCCGCAAACTTGCATGCGCTCATCCATTTTTTATTGTCAGGTTTTTGGGAACAATTTGTTGGCACACGTGATGATGATGGCCCAGTTTCTCAGTTAAAATTACATGGCAACTTCCAACTGAGATGCCGGCAACTTCTGCTACAGTTTTTCAACAGTCATTTTTCACAATTTCTTTTACAATGGCGATTTGTTCATCCGTTGTGGATGTTGAAGGTCGCCCCGACCTCTCATCATCCTCGATACTCTGTCGCCCGTTGTTGAATCGTCAATACCACTAATAAACTCTAGTTCGACTCATTGCACTCTCACCGTACGCTGACTTAATCATTTGAAAAGTCTCAGCGAAAGATTTTCTGAGCAGAACACAAAATTTTACACTTGAACGCTGTTCAAAATTCGACATCGTTGTCCTCGCGATGGAGAGTCTTGAATGCCTGTAATCACAAACTACGCACATATGCTGTACGTGTTGGATCTGGATTAAACCGGTTCTGGCTGGTCGGTCACATGATGCTCTTTGCTTGCTCGGCGGGGAATGACGTAATTCACTGACATTTGGCAAATATTCAAAAAGTTTCGGAGCTTTTTGAACGTACTAGTATAAAACAGACCATGACATTTTAATGATTCAGGGATTTTTCCATGTGTATATTCAGTATATCAATCTACAAAACTGGAGTAGTTACCACAGCATATCATCATCATCATCATTGTCAACCATTATCAATCCACTGCTGGATGAAGGTCTCCCCAAGTTTCCTCCACAACGGTCTGTCTTGTGCCAGTCTCCTCCATGTCACCCCTGCATACTTTCGAATTTCATCCACCCATCTCCCATGTGGTCTTCTTCTGGGTCTTTTCCTGTCCCTTGGAATCCAATCTAAAATTTCGGCTGTCCATCGATGATCTGTCCTTCTGGCAGTATGTCCAGCCCATTGCCATTTCAGGGATTTAACTCTGATCATGATGTCTTCCACTCTTGTCATTTTTCGGATCCACGAGTTCCTCCTCTTATCTCTCCTGGTTACACGAAGCATGCACCTCTCCATGCTTCTTTGAGTTGTCTGCAGTCTTTGTATATCTCTTTTAGTTAAGGTCCACATCTCTGCACCATACGTAAGCACTGGAAGGATGCATTGATCAAACACTTTTCTTTTAAGACATAATGGCATATTGCTCTTGAAAATTATGCTGTTTCTTCCAAAAGCTCTCAGGCAAGTTTTGTACGCCGATTAATTTCTTCATCAATGTGACCCTCACTTGATATCTGCTGTCCAAGATAAACGTACGTGTCTGTTATCTCCAGCTTTTCTCCATCAATCGATAAATCTTCATTTCTTGTAAAAGCATTGAACATCACTTTTGTCTTCTGAAAGTTCATTTTTAATCCCACTTCTTTACTCTTGTCAGCAAGTTCCTGGATCATACTCTGCAGCTCTGATGGGGTAGTTGCAAAAATGACTACGTCATCAGCAAAACGAAGGTGGGTTAGATAATCTCCATTAATCTTTATCCCTTTGTTTTCCCAGCTCAGCGACTGAAAAACACCCTCCAATGTGGCATTAAAGAGCTTCGGAGATATGGTGTCACCTTGTCTCACTCCCTTTCCAATTTTTATGTGTGTTGTATTTTCAAACAGCCGAATCTTTGCACTTGCATTTTCATAGATGTTATTAATAATATTAATGTATGCATCTTCAATACCGCAGGTTTTCAGAGCCATTGTAACTGCTGATGGTTTCACCGAATCAAAGGCTTTTTCATAATCGATAAAAGCCATGCACAATGGAAGTTCATATTCCCTCGCTCTTTCAATTAGTTCTCTCAGTATGCGTGGATATGATCTATTGTGCTGTAACCACTCCTGAATCCAGCTTGTTCTCTCGGTTGAGCCACGTCCAGTGTTACCTTCAAGCGGTGTGAAAGAACTTTAGTGAAGATTTTATAAACTACTGATAGGAGGCTGATAGGTCTGTAGTTTCCGAGATCCTCAATGTCACCTTTCTTATGTAGCAGGATCATTGTAGCGGTGTTCCAATCCTCAGGAATCTTTCCTTCATTAAGGCATAGAGTGAAAATTTGGGCAAGTACTGTTTCAATTTCTCCACTTGCTTCTTGTATGATGTCTACAGTAATTCCATCTTCTCCTGGAGCTTTTCCCCGCTTCATGTTCTTGATTGCATGTGCAACTTCTGCTGGAAGGACTGGAGGAACTCTGGTACTGGTATCTTTCATGATGTCTGGAGTGCATGTATCATCCCTTTCATATAATTTGGAGTAGAAATCTTTCACTCTTGTCAAAATTTTGCCTCTATTTCTTGTTACAGAACCATCTTTTTCTCAGTGCCATAATCTGTTTTCTTCCCTTACTGAGATGTCCCTTTGCTACCTTTAGGCTTTGGTTGTTTTCAATTGCTTTCCTCACTAGTTCACAGTTGAATTTTCTTACGTCTTCAGTGATACTCTTTCTTACTGTCTTGCATAGCTCTATATATTCCACTTTGGAAGTCACATCTTCTTTAGTTGTCCTCATCTCTCTTCTTTTTTGCATCAACATTTTCGTTTTTCCTGATAATTTGTTTACATGCAACTTGTTCTTAGACCCAGCTAATTTTGTTGCTGTTTCCATAAGAGCTTTGGTTACTTTTCTGTTAACTTCAGAAATGTCCACTTCTTCCGATGTTAGGCCTTCTAAAGCAGAGAACCTGTTCTTCAGTTCCAACTTGAAGGTATTATGGTGTTTTTTAAGGTTGGTTATGTCAATAGATTTTGTTTGTCTTATGAGCTTGCCACGTTCAAGTTTGGTGTTGAGGTGCATCTTACATCTCACCAATCTATGGTCACTACCTGTGTTGAACTTGTTTAGCACACTGCAGTCTTCTATGACGAATTTTTTGTTACACATAATAAAATCAATTTCACTTGTCGTCCCATTTGGATGTCTCCATGTCCATTTCCTGTGTGGCTTTTTCTTGAAGAAGGAGTTCAAGATGAAAAACCCTTCTGCCTCTGCAAACTCAACGAGAGTATTTCCACGCTGGTTTCTGTTGCCGTGACCGAATTTACCGACTGAAGTTTCATTCTGTTGCCGTTGCCCTATTTTTGCATTGAAATCTCCCATAATTATTTTCAAGTGCTGCTTACCTTTATTATTTAGATGACAAATTTCCTCATAAAATTCTTCAATTTCTTCTTCAGGATGACTTGTGGTGGGTGCATAAGTTTGAATAATCTGAGCCTGGTATCTTTTCGAGAGTTGGATAACAAGTCGTGCAGCTCTGTCAGAGGAACTTTCAACTTCTACAACTTTATCCTTCAGTTTCTTGTTTATTATAAATCCAACACCACTAGTTCTGCCAGTATCTGTCCCACGATAGTAGAAGAGATGTCCACTTTTCAGTTCGATGAGATCTTCTCCTTTTCTCCTTACCTCACTTAGCCCCACGATGTCCCACTTGATCCTTTGTAGTTCCTCTTCCAATTCAAGAAGCCTTGAATCAGAAGATAGGGAGCGTCCGTTGTACGTAGCCAAGGTCAGCATCAGATGGCAGCCTAGTCCGGTCCTCCGGGGATTCTTAGCACCCTCTGCCTTCATGTCGCACTGGCCGCTGCCTTGGCCAGGTACATTCCAGCTGCCGGAGACTGAGGGCCAAGATTTAAGTTGTGGAATCATTTTGGAGGGTTTGGCCATAACTCACCACGCTGGCCAAGCGGGTTGGTGAGTGTGGGATAGAATTTCCTCTAATCCCGATGGTATAGTTATACCGCTATTGGCGGTCGTCAGAGCCCCTTTAGTGGGAACAGGATGTACCACGAGAAGGCGGGGTTGACATTTGTCAAGGAGAGGCTGTGATGTTACGCATCACCTGACCTTACATCCCTGACCTTACATCCACAGCATATATACAGTGGAATCTCCTCTACACATTTCTGAGTTCTATGTTTTTCGCTTTTATACATAATCTTGCATTAGTCCCAAAATTGTATTGAAATTGTTTTTTTAACTTGAATATATGTAATTCATTTACACACTTTTTGTCATTATACCTTAAAATTTTAATTTCAGATTATTAGAAACACACGATTCTTTCATACGTAACCCGGTATGTTATAACTTTGAGAGAAGGGTCATTCCATGAGCAATCAACAAATGGGGGTTACATCATAGTCATGGATTTTGCTGTAATTTTAATCATCAATCTATGCATAGCTTGAAATAAGAAATTTAACTTCCACGTTGTTATTCTGTTTACTCTCTGGAACACTACGTGAATTACGTGGAGACTACATGCCCCAATAGTTAATTTTAAAAAATGACCTTTGTATTCTTAATTTAAGTCCATCACAAATGTCTCCAAAATTTAAGATTCACGTGTGACCCATCCATAGAAATTTTTAAAAGATTTGCCAAATTTAAATCTGATGAGTCTTCACAAAAATTTTCATATAAATGCTGGGCAGTAGAATGGCCAAGGAAAACTGAATTAGAAAAATGAACCTTCATTTCATTAGAATTTTCAGGCCAGTATCTAATTATTAAGTCCATTTGCCCTTTTGGGGCAACAGCATTCAGAGCTTCATCAATACATTGTACAAAATATGACGGTGAAATTTCTTTCAATAGCAAAGCATGAAAATATGAGGCCAAACCAAAAGTAATGAAGTACGCCATTTTCGTGCTCCCCAAGCTGATATTATTCGCTACCTCACTATCAGGGAACATGGCTTATCTGTGCTGCATTCTTGAAGCCATTGTAGGAGGAGTGTGTCATCACTAATTTGAGAGTCCACAAAATTTTGGACGTAAGAGTTTTTTTTTTTTTGTTTTTTTTAGCAACATAATTCGCCACTGAAGACCATGCCAATGTCGAGTTTAACTCCTCTTTTCATATTTTTTTTATCACTTTCAACACTAAAAGCATTGCTAAATAAGGTAAAAATACATACTTGCTTTGTACGCTCAACTGACTTCCGCTGCTTAACACTCTTCTCATGACTGAATATCTTGTCTGCCCATGTTGCTTAAGTCGAAAGTTTTGTAGCAAAGTCGACAACGTGCTTTATACGAGTCCATGTTTGCTCATTTTGAACAAAATCCTAACGTGCAACAATGTAAAAGCAGCCTGAAGATCTTTTAACTCAAAGACTACTCAAATCTCATGTGCTTCCACCTGAAAGATAATGCTAAAATATGACAACCTGTACGTATGGTTGTGTTCTCATTCACAGGAGCAACTTTGCATCAAAAAAGAGCTGGAGGAGAGAAGGGAAGTGCCGCTAGCACCAGCATTCCCTTCCCCTTTATTCAGAGGAGACCGCAGAGGCATGGGAAATCTTTGCCTCTGCGCGAATATCATGCGCTCTCCCCTTTCTCTCTTTCAGCAACAGTGGCACATGACCTTCTTGTTTCTCCCTTGGACTTCTGGGCTCAGCAGCGAATGGAACTGGCTAGCGAAGGAGAATTCAGGTCCAAAATAGGATAAAATCTTAACACTTGGCAGGTCTGACAAGGGATCGCTTATTTTCCAGTATAGTTGTGCAGATTTTCTAGGTTTTGGTCAAAAATAGCAATTTCCCCAGACGTTTTTGGACACAATCAAATTCCCTGACAATTACAGACCATGGGAACCCTGCTACAGAATATCACCTTTTTTTATCGTTACAGAACGCCTTCACTCTCCAAACCTTCGATGATGTGAAAACGGCATTACAAGACTATTTCACACACGCAGATTTTTTTGCCAAAGCAATAAAACCGTTCCGCAGTGCAGTTTTTGGCTAGCTTTCACACAAGCTGTTTCATTGCTAGAACAGAGGAAAAAGTGCTTGAAGGACGAGCGGATATTATCAGTGTTTTTTTGTTCAACAACACATTGTTCCTCAACCCCTCTTACACGAGGGACTGTTTTATTGCACTAGTGGACGATCGGCTGGCCGCCTGTGTGAACATCTTGCCTTACAGCTATGTTTCTCTTAATTTGAAGGGCATTTTCGCCATCCGGTTTGTAGCAAACCCCTCGGAAGCTGAGTGGCTACCGTGTTGGAATTTTTACCGCTTCCGAGCTTCTGAAAGTCTCGGTATAACTCTATAGTCCGCTTCAAACCAAGCAGTAAGACAGCCGAGAGATTTATTGCTTCGGCAGAAAAACTCTGCTTGTGTAAAACTGGCCTAAAACACAGGAGTTTTTCTGGTGTGGGATTCACCTACTCATAGGCAGATGGCAAAAGATGGCAAATGTGAAATCCTAGGTACGTTATTCGTTGTGTTCTCCTTTCGGCTAACCTTCCAAAAGTGGCCCGCTCCGATAGATGGTGCCACAGTAGTACTTCACCTCTCCTCCTTTCACGTTAAATGTGTTATAGCTACTTACATCACTTTGTTCTCTTGGTACATGTTTTTTTTTTTTATGCTTACATTCCTATGGATATAGTAGGAAGGCTTGGTTGTGATGGAATCATCGTCGAATTGGTTGAAGCCAAAGTGGGAAAACGCAAGTACACTTGTGGTCATCTCGTCGAGGGGCACCTGGATTTTTGGCATCTTTGAAAGAGATACCAAGTGGTTCAGGGTGGAGATCTGTCCTGATAACAACAGATCTGAAGAGACATTGCTGCCCCTCATCATCAAACGCGTCGAGCCAGGAACAACCATTATGACAGACCAGTGGGCATATTATGGAATATTTATTCCGACGGAATTGCAGTCTTTCCTCAGAACATTGCTTTGAAGTCCTGATTCGTGCGATCAGGAAGTTCTTCCCTGGCAGATAAAACTTTTCTTGCTTTTATTCTGCTAGGTAGAGTTTCAATATTCATGAGGAAAACTTATTCTTCCGTCATAATAAATATTTCACACATATGCCACAATGTACATTCATAAAGGTCTTTTAAAGGCCATCTTTAATCCATATTATTCACTTCCTTTGCCACTTTCACAATGTAGCGATAACGTGTCGCCATCTATCATAGCTTTAGAAAACTACTTCTGGGCCACATTTGGAAGGTTTACCCTTTCTTTTGTAGCCTACAAAAACCAGTAGAACTTATGCACACACCCAATACCAGCAGTTTTGTTAAGAAAAACTAATACATCAAGCTCCTCGCAGAAGAAAGCAGTATTTGTTTGCCTTGAAAAAGTCATTAGAAAATATGCTAAAGCTTGGTGCATATCCAACAATAAAAATGGGTGTTCCTATAAATTAGTTTGTATCACCTATAATAATGTTTCTTCTTACCCACCTTAATCTTGCACTAATCATGCCACACGAAGTATTTGAAAAAAAAAATTATTAGTCAAATGCAGCATTCAGTAGGAAGTGCAGTAGTATTTTGCTTTACAGTGCTTGCTATGACTTAAAAGTATTTTTAAAAAATGGATACCAAAGAAGAGTAATTTTATTTTCTACACTTTTCTTTTTATTTTAGAAAACCATATAAATATTATCTTAATAACTTCCTCCTGTTGCATTGCGATTCTCTGAAATCAAGTATTCATAAATGTCTTTTCTGTCAAGGAAATTAATTCATTAATATGGACCTGCAAGTAATGGTGGTGCTGTGGGGTGTTAGTCCCCCCTCCCATAAAAAAAGATAAGAGCAATTCCTATGCAAATACAGTTTCAATAGAAGTCTCTTAGCTCTAATCTCTCCAACCTGATTGCCACCATCCATACAGAAATTTTGCATCTGTCACTGTCTGCATGTTTTTGTATTTTTCCCTCCTTGAAAGTTAAAAGCTATCATAATTTTTTTAATTAATGGAAAATAAAAATTTCAAAATGTATATTCTTTCACACATACATATATTGATTGATCTTTAAATAATGATTATCTTTTCGCCGTTGTATTCGGAAAATAAGAAATCACTGGGTTCTCATTCTTTGCTGCAACCAAATGAGATTATTTTTCCAAAGTTACCACAATCATTTGGCTAGCTAGCAGGCAAGTTAAAACGGAACTCCGGAAATTTATCTCCCAGCATAAAATTTGGGTACTTGCCGTCAAATAAAATTTCCATTTTGGATCCTTAAGTACATAGCAGACAAGCATCTAGCATTTCCTATACATCCTCTCTAATGAGAGGAGGAAGACAATTTACTTAACCCCCACAAGTCTGCATCGGTCTTGTGTAAAAATACCATTCATACCTTCGAAATACACTTTGGTACTGAGAAGGCAAACTAATGAAACAGACAATAAAAGAATTACATACACCGGATAGGATATTATTCGTTGCCCTTGAGCTGCAGGACTTCCCAAACAACCTACACACAACATTCGCCATTGCTAAAATACCACGATTACGGTTAGAGCCATTAATCAGCTGATGGTTATTTCTTTTTGACCTTCGCACTTTCGGTATCAGTTAATGACCCACGCATTATCAACATGCATGATAAAGAGTGGGAAAGGAATTCATTCACAAAAAGTATTAACAACAAAAAAAGAGAAAGAGAGAGTCAAGATGCATTAAATAATCATCTGCACAATAAGTACCCGGTTTATTACAGTAACGCAACATATAATAAACAGCTGTTGCACAAAATAGGGGAGTCGAAAAAAAAAACATCCTGTGCCGCAATAAACAAATTAAGATAGGCCAGCCTTAATTGCTGCCAAAGACCTTGTGTGAGTGGCAGCAGCTGCCGACATTTTGATCGCAGAGCTTGTACGGCAAAGCGGCATGTTTCGTGTGTAATCAACTTAATTAAGTTCTATTTGACTGCGTGAAAAAAGAATTTTACGTTGTTATATTCCTGCGTATTAATTTTTTTCAGTGGCGGATAAATTATAGGTTTCACCTTTAAACTTACGATTAAAGAAAGCATCATTATCGTAATTTTGGGGGGATATGAAATAACTAAAGGGAAACGTCGCATGTCCTACGTGTAAAATATATTTCGGCTTCAGCTGCTTTCAAACTGCGTGATGCAGTTGCATAAAATTCGTATTTCACACTCTAAGTAATGTCAAAAATCATTTTAATGTGGCCATTTGTTTATTCTTAAGAGAAGTTGCCGAGAACAAAACTTTTAACTGGAGGTTTTTCCCGCACTATTATGAGTTTATAATAGCTACTTAACGGGAGACAAAATAAATAAAATCAAATATGATAAAAAGAAATGCCCTCTTTACATAATTTAGAGTTTAGACAAATTCAAATCTCGCGGACTGAATGTCTCGAAAAAGAGAATTGTTTTAACCTAAAAATTTGTAGCTCATTAAAAAGTTTTTTTCGTTGATTTTTTATTGGAGGTTTAACGACCACCGGGAGCAACTCAATGGGCTATAAGCAGTCGCCCGTCCTTAATTTAGGGTCACTGGTTCCAGGGAAGGGAAAGAGCCAGTGCCGTAAGACAAACACAACATCCATGCCTCACCGGCATTCGAACCCGGACCCTTTTCGGACGAATGATCAGAGGCCATCGCTTAGACCACTGCGCCACCGGGGCGGCAAAGTTTTGTTTGATTGAAAATTTGTACAGCTCATTAAATCTGGCTATATATTTTTTTTAATGAAGGTTTAACGACCACCTTGAGCAACTCATTGGGCCCGTCCCTAATTTAGAGCCGTCCGGGTTCGAATCCCGGTCAGGCATGGATGTTGTGTTTGTCTTACGGCACTGGCTCTCTCCCTTCCCTGGAACCAGTGACTCTAAATTAGGGACGGGCGACTGCTTATAGCCCATTGAGTTGCTCACGGTGGTCGTTAAACCTCCAATCAAAAAAAATAATAATAATAATAATTTAGAGCCACTGGTTCCAGGGAAGGGAGAGAGCCAGTGCCGTAAGACAAACACAACATCCATGCCTCACCGGGACTCGAACCCGGACCCCTTACGGACGAATGATCAGAGACCATCGCTTAGACCGCTGCGCCACCGGGACGGCTTTCACGATTTTCCAGTCTATGTGTCTTAAAGGTCTTTGATTGCTGCAAATCGGCATTTATGATCGACACCGAGTTCAAAACATAAGACCAAAAAATCTGAAAGTTATATTTTCATATTTACTAACATATTTAACCACACTTAAAGAAAGAAAAACGATTTTAAAAAGAGTAAAACATGGTGATTTTTTTCAGAACATTTGAAATTGCATATTTAAGTTATTTACCCAATTAACCATTGCCATCCCAGTGGTCTAAGCGCCGGCTTCTGACCATTCGTCAGAGATGGGTCCAGGTTCGAATGGCAGTGAGGCATGGAAATTTTATTAGTCTTACGGAACTGGTTCCCTCTCTTCCCTGGAACCAGTGGTTCTAAATTAGGAACAGGCGACTGCTTTTATAGCCCATCGAGTTGCTCATGGTGGTCATTATAAACCCTAAACAAAAATAATTATTTGACCATTCTGTATTGTTTCAACTCCCTTTTTTTCATTGTTTAATTCCAGGTGTGTCAGACTCTGACAGTCAGAGGTGTAGCAGCTGTCGGTTGCTCTGACGGAAGTTAGAATAAGATATCTGGAGATGCCCTCGTCAATGAAGATGTACCACTTTATGTGAAGCCTATAACCGCTGACAAACCTGGTGGTTTTTCAGTCCATTCCAATTGCTTTTCACTCCCCGTTGGCCCAGTAATCTAAGCGATGACTCCTGAAAACTCGTCCGAGATGGGTTGAGGTTCAAATCCCGTGATGCATTGATCTTATTTTGTCTTACGGCGCTGGCTCTCTTCCTTCCCTGAAACCAGTGGCTCTAAATTAGGAACGGGCGACTTCTTATAACCATTGAGTTGTCCATGATGGTCATTTGACCTTCAATAAAAATAAACAGCCCTATGAATTATTCATGGTGATGGTTAAACCCAAAAGAAAGCAATCAACGAATATTTTATGGATGACACTATAGACCGTATGCATAGCAAACTAGAAAGAAGTCTAGTTGGCTGTGGACCGTATGCATTGACGTCACAAAACCGCAGTTGGCGCCACTTTTTCGTCTGCTGCTTTCTTGCAGAAAACCTGGTGTACAAGTGAGATGAAAGATACATTGCATGGGTTACGTCAGTGAGTTATCTGGTGATCAAAAACAGCTTTATTCTGATAAATTAAAGTTATTGGGCAATTGTGGTGACTCATATGAAATTCAATACTCACTTTTCCTAAACAATATTGTAGGAAAGGGAATGTTTTTGCTTGAAAGGAACTCAAAATTCTGCATTCCCGCACAGCCACCGCTTCTGTGCTAAGAGTACTTTCACACAGATAATTAAGAGAAGAACGTCTTGTCATCTTTGGCTAATTATTTAATTTAAAAGTTTACCTTTCAATAATTTAGATACTCCCCAACCTGAAACTTAAGCTAAGGTAAAAATCCTGAGCTTTACACAGGTAAGGCTATAATAATAATAAAATTCTGGCGAGCAGCACTTAGTCACTCCACCTTATATATAATAATGACAATAATACAGTGGCGGTTAGTGGTAGGAAAAATAGGTGAAGAGCTGCAAGAGCAATATGACAAGATATCTACTGTCTTAAATGAAAATCAGTTAATGAGAACATACCTATTTTTTTACATATTAGATAAATTCTTCTTCCCTTTATAGCTGGAAATTTGTCGATTATGTCGTCAGAAAATGGGTGTTTCTTCGTGACATCAAGAAAATGTCTTTCTGAATAGAAATATTTGCCAAAGAAATAAGTTTATCTGGAGAAATAGTGTTTCTGGAGTAAGTTTGTATTTTTTTAAGGCAAGAAAAACTTCTTTCCACTGAAACACTTGCAGATGCAATTGTTAAAATCAGGGAAACCAGTTTATAAACTTCTGTAAAAATGCCTTTATCTTCATGAAGCACTCGAAGAAGGTCATGAGTCGATATATTCCTTAATTTTTCATCAGCATATACAAGACTCAGTTCATCTTTAAGGCGCTGGTGTTTAGTAAAAAATTTTCCGTAAAAATGTTGTAGATTTTCAAACGCGTGAGAGGGAAAGCATGAATTAAATTGGTCGAATTTGGTTGGGTCAGCAAGCCAGGCAAATTGAAGTTTAAGTTTCTCACAGTCTTGAAATCTTATATCCATTTCCATAAGAATGTGGTACAAAATTTCAAAATACAATTGTTTATAATTTTGAAAAATTGTTTCTGGTGTAAGAGCAGCATATTCCCGTTTAGATCTGCTTATTTCTGTGATTTTGCTAGCTTTTCCAAACAGTGTTTCAAATACCTCATCGTTCCTTTTATGGCTCAAAATTTCATAAGTTGTTTTTAATTTGAGTAACACAGTAGTAGTTTATGTCTAGTGATTTTTTCTGCAAAATTTCGAATAATAGATCGGTGAAGTCAAATATTTAATTAAATACTATTCCCAAAAATGTAAATTCAAAAGTGTTCATATCATTTAGAAACCCTTAAGCAAGTTGAACTGATTTTTTTTCTGATTGGTCGCTATTTGTGAAAAATTCGAATACTTCCTTCAATTTATCTCAATCTTCAACTATTACACATAATAATTTCGAAGTGGAGGACCATCGAGTTTCCGTTATGGTTGGCATGCATCTCGCGGTTGTTGATGTGAGTATATTGTTTTTTCACCACTCAGCGCAGCGATCAATTCGCTGAGTGGTGAAAAAACAAAGGAATTACACTGAGGCTTGCAAAAAATATTCGACACTTAGAAATTTTAGAAAAGCTCTGCTGTAATACAAGGTTCAAACGATGTACTAAGCAATAACAAAAACAGCTTGAGAAGCTTTATGCTTCATTTTTTCTGGAGTCCAGTCAAGTGTTCAGACATTACGTTTGCCCAATCGTAACATTATCCTCTTCCTTTATGATTGTCCTATTGACTTGTGTTGATAATCACACTGTTCCAAAACTTTGTCTAGCATTTTGTATAAAGCTTCTGACGTTCTATCTTCACTCACACCATGGAAACCCAAAAATCGCTCAACCAATACACCTTCCGAAACAACAGTTCTTATTATTAAAGGGCGGCTCGTGGCAAATAAAACAGGTGGGCCAGTAGCCGAAGTCAAACAATGAAATAAAAAAAAACTGTCATTATTAGGCCAACTATTCAGACCCCCACCCTACCCCCAAGATTCCTTTACTCTGCCTATGTTTACCCCTTTGACTCACAATAATGCCCAAATCAGGCAGCAATGTGTCAACTATTGTATTGCACGCGAAAAAAATTTCCTCAGAATAGAATGCATAATTATTAACAGAAAAATGTTAAAACTCCTTAAATAAAATTTTTACCTTAAAACATATGAGCATTAATTTATGTTGGTTGTGCTTTGTGTTTCTTCAGATTTCTCAATTGAGGAATAATCACAGGATAAAAAAATATAGTGAAAAAATAATAACTCCAAATATATGCCGGGAGGGAAGTTTTCATGAATTTCGTCCCATATAGAATGAGTACAATACTACCATTTGCATTATTTTAAAGGTTTAACCTTTTTTTGAAGAACTTGTGAAACCTAAAAACATATATGTACTCATGTGCAAATTATACTTACATGTTTTCTCATTTATTTATTTATTTTTAACATAGAAAATCCTCTCAGTTAAAACTGAAATTAGTTCTGCAAAGCGCTTTGTAAACTTCATACTCTTGGAAACTCAAATTCTTGGGCTGATAAGCACCGAGTTTTTTTAAGTGAAGCTTTTCGACTCAAATTTTTGGGCTGATGAACACTGTGTTTTTTTAAGTGAAGCTCAAACTAAAAATTCTTGGGGTGATAATCACTGAGTTTTCTTAAGTGAAGCTTTTCTTCCAGATTTATAGCAAAGAACGGCGATTTTAACAAAATATCCACTCCATTCATTGTAATGGACAAGCAAAAAAGTCACGACACAAAGGAACAACCAACGAGATAGAAATACATAGAGTGCTTCTGTGATTAGTTCTCTGCTGTGGCAGCTGAAGCCAACGAGGAGAGCCCGCCATCTTTGATGAGGTACAAATTCTGCGTGTGTCAAGGAGTCACCTCGGTTCTTTCAGTTGCTCGGCGATCGTGTTATGATTTGTGAATATTCACAATTATCAGCACATTTTGGATAATTATTTCACCAATAAAATGCCATTTACTCCACTTTTGGAAGGTTAGCCCTACATTTCACAAGTAAGCATTTTTAAATAAGGTTGAGCTGTAAATGCTCAGTTAATCAAACGCAGAAAATAGGACATCTAATCCGTGTAGCTGGTGATTAAACCAGCAGATGAACCATTTCAATATCTGTGTTATCTTAAGACTTTTTATTCCTTATATTTTGTAAACAGTCGTACTCAATGTGAACACTGAATCATGTTTATGGGAAGGTGAGGTTAATTGTGAGTAACCAACTTTGAGGCTTTTTGGGAACAATTTTTACTTATGCTAGTGTTTTTTTTTTTACATATACTTGAGGATGTTTTGCAAATGGCATTTGTATATATATTCTAGAATCTGTACAGTGTACTTGCAACTTGTCTGACAAGACAGCAAATATTTCAAAATCTTAGGAAGCAGCAATTTCTTTTTATGTGATAAAGATCATGCACCCATGGCTAATGCCCATTAGATAGCAAATACTGGTAAAGCAATCAATTTATGGTTACTTAAATTGCAGAAGTAATAATTGTGATTGGTAATATAAATTTATTGCTTGCTCACACCTGTCAGGAAACAATCTAGTATTTTATCTGAAAGCACAGGGTCACCCAGCTTGTGTTCTAGGCATTTGTCTCTGATTAGTGATTAATCTGTAGTATTACTGCAACAAAGTGAGAGTGGGGAGCTTGAAAATTTCTTGACAGAATACTCTTTATTTGTGAATGAGTTACTACAATGTGTGTGGTTTTTCGGTAGCAAAAATACAGGCAATATTGATTTAAAACTGAAAATAGGAAACAGGGAGTACAATGGTACCTCAAAAATGCAAATAACATAAAATATTTATGAAAACTGGCACAAACGATTATGAAATGACAATTGAAAAAAATTATGGAATAATACAAAAGAAAGGGACTAGCAACATTTTGTAATAACAACTTGCATTTGATTTTTGCGTGATAGATAGGTGGGTTTTTTTTTTTTTTTTTTTTTAAGAATGTGACCTCTGATTCATGATGAATGTACAGTCAGTATGTCCATGTATAAATTGCCAGTTATTCCTATTGCATCAACCATATATATGAGAGGTTAGTATTGAACAAATATCACTCACGTAAATCAATCTTTCTTTGAATTGAACAAGTTGTGCCTGTATTTCTCTAAAATACAAATCAAACGCACTTGTATTTCCAGCAAGACTGTTGAAGGAACCCACAAAATAACAACACAAAACATAAACATTTGCTCGCCAAACTTTTTGCACATAATGAATGCAAATCAGTGGTTGTTAATTTCTCACTTCATATTAATAAGAGGCTGTTCCCTTAAAATTGAAACAAAAAAAAAACTATGTGCAGTACATCTTAACAATTGCCAAAATGTGTACAAATATCAGGTGAAAACTACAAAATTTCAGCTTTGGGACAACAAAAACTAGGCTTCTTAAAAAAAAAGTAAAATATGAAAGTGCAAATAAAAAATATTAAATACTTAATACTGAAACAAAAAAAAATACAATTTTTTGTCCGATAAAAAAATTAAAGTCCATAATCTGAATTTTTTGGTCACTCAGCCCAGAGCTTGAAAAATATCTAAAATAATACATGCCCAGAGAAAATTTACCTGCCCAGATATTAAAAGCAGGATGTGTAGAAAAATTTTTCTTTTGATACCAAAAATTACAAGTCTTTTTAGGTTGAAAAAGTACATAAAACTATTTTTAGGTACTCGGTACTGGTGTTGCTAACTGTAAATAGCATTTGGAGCATCATATTGCCCCAATGTCTGTCTATACCTAGGTCACAGGGGAGTTACAGAAGTGATATATATATATCTGTAACTACAACATATATTAGGTCACCAAGTTTATTTAAACTGCACTTAAGAATAATTATTTTCAATTCTTTTTCTTACGGATAAACCTTGGAAGATAGTTAAATAATACATAGCAAATAAAAATATGTAGATACATAAATAAAATAATTTTCATCAAAAAAAGGGTTAGCCTATTCCTGCTGTTAAAATACATCAAAAAGTAAACTGACAATAAAAAATACAGGAAAAAGGTAAGTAATGTTTATACGTAATGTTTTATATATATATAGAGAGAGAGAGAAAGAGAGGGTGGGCGACATCATAACCAGGTGTTTATATATATATATATATATATATATATATATATATATATACACTGTATGTATGGCCTTAACTAAAAAGAAAAGCAGGATGTGTAGAAAGATTTTTCTTTTGATACCAAAAAAAGACATGCAAAGAATGCAGACAACTCAAAGAATATATATATACAGAGAGAGAGAGAGAGAGAGTGAAACCACTGAAATGGCAATGGGCTGGACATGTTGCCAGAAAAACAGACCACCGATGGACGACTGAAATTTTGAACTGGATTTCGAGGGACAGAAGACTCATGGGAGATGGGTGGATGAAATTCGAAACCATGCCGGAGTAATATGGAGGAGACAGGCTCAAGGCACACAATTGTGGAAGAAACTTGGGGAGACCTTCATTCAGCAGTGGATTGATAATGGTATATATATCATCATCATTGACACCTATTATCCTTACAATATATGTATACTGTATATAATAAATATATCATCATCATCATTGTCAACCATTATCAATCCACTGCTGGACGAAGGTCTCCCCAAGTTTCCTCCACAACGGTCTGTCTTGTGCCAGTCTCCTCCATGTCACCCCTGCATACTTTCGAATTTCATCCACCCATCTCCCATGTGGTCTTCTTCTGGGTCTTTTCCTGTCCCTTGGAATCCAATCTAAAATTTCGGCTGTCCATCGATGATCTGTCCTTCTGGTCAGCCCATTTGAAATGGCAATGCCCAGCCCATTGCCATTTCAGGGATTTAACTCTGATCATGATGTCTTCCACTCTTGTCATTTTTCGGATCCACGAGTTCTTCTTCTTATCTCTCCTGGTTACACCAAGCATGCATCTCTCCATGCTGCTTTGAGTTGTCTGCAGCCTTTGTATGTCTCTTTTAGTTAAGGTCCACGTCTCTGCACCATACGTAAGCACTGGAAGGATGCATTGATCAAACACTTTTCTTTTAAGACATAATGGCATATTGCTCTTGAAAATTATGCTGTTTCTTCCAAAAGCTCTCCAGGCAAATTTTGTACGCCGATTAATTTCTTCATCAATCGACCCTCACTTGATATCTGCTGTCCAAGATAAACGTACGTGTCTGTTATCTCCAGCTTTTCTCCATCAATCGATAAATCTTCATTTCTTGTAAAAGCATTGAACATCACTTTTGTCTTCTGAAAGTTCATTTTTAATCCCACTTCTTTACTCTTGTCAGCAAGTTCCTGGATCATATTCTGCAGCTCTGATGGGGTAGTTGCAAAAATGACTACGTCATCAGCAAAACGAAGGTGGGTTAGATAATCTCCATTAATCTTTATCCCTTTGTTTTACCAGCTCAGCGACTGAAAAACACCCTCCAATGTGGTATTAAAGAGCTTCGGAGATATGGTGTCACCTTGTCTCACTCCCTTTCCAATTTTTATGTGTGTTGTATTTTCAAACAGCCTAATCTTTGCACTTGCATTTCCATAGATGTTATTAATAATATTAATGTATGCATCTTCAATACCGCAGGTTTTCAGAGCCATTGTAACTGCTGATGGTTTCACCGAATCAAAGGCTTTTTCATAATCGATAAAAGCCATGCACAATGGAAGTTCATATTCCCTCGCTCTTTCAATTAGTTCTCTCAGCACGTGGATATGATCTATTGTGCTGTAGCCACTCCTGAATCCAGCTTGTTCTCTCGGTTGAGCCATGTCCAGTGTTACCTTCAAGCGGTGTGAAAGAACTTTAGTGAAGATTTTATAAACTACTGATAGGAGGCTGATAGGTCTGTAGTTTCCAAGATCCTCAATGTCACCTTTCTTATGTAGCAGGATCATTGTAGCGGTGTTCCAATTCTCAGGAATCTTTCCTTCATTAAGGCATCGAGTGAAAATTTGGGCGAGTACTGTTTCGATTTCTCCACTTGCTTCTTGTATGATGTCTACAGTAATTCCATCTTCTCCTGGAGCTTTTCCCCGCTTCATGTTCTTGATTGCATGTGCAACTTCTGCTGGAAGGACTGGAGGAACTCTGGTACTGGTATCTTTCATGATGTCTGGAGTGCATGTATCATCCCTTTCATATAATTTGGAGTAGAAATCTTTCACTCTTGTCAAAATTTCGCCTCTATTTCTTGTTACAGAACCATCTTCTTTTCTCAGTGCCATAATCTGTTTTCTTCCCTTACTGAGATGTCCCTTTGCTATCTTTAGGCTTTGGTTGTTTTCAATTGCTTTCCTCACTAGTTCACAGTTGAATTTTCTTACGTCTTCAGTGATACTTTTCCTTACTGTCTTGCATAGCTCTATATATTCCTCTTTGGAAGTCACATCCTCTTTAGTTGTCTTCATCTCTCTTCTTTTTTGCATCAACATTTTCGTTTTTCCTGATAATTTATTTACATGCAACTTGTTCTTAGACCCAGCTAATTTTATTGCTGTTTCCATAAGAGCTTTGGTTACTTTTCTGTTAACTTCAGAGATGTCCACTTCTTCCGATGTTAGGCCTTCTAAAGCAGAGAACCAGTTCTTCAGTTCCAACTTGAAGGTATTATGATGTTTTTTAAGGTTGGTTATGTCAATAGATTTTGTTTGTCTTATGAGCTTGCCACGTTCAAGTTTAGTGTTGAGGTGCATCTTACATCTCACCAATCTATGGTCACTACCTGTGTTGAACTTGTTTAGCACACTGCAGTCTTCTATGACGAATTTTTTGTTACACATAATAAAATCAATTTCACTTGTCGTCCCATTTGGATGTCTCCATGTCCATTTCCTGTGTGGCTTTTTCTTGAAGAAGGAGTTCAAGATGAAAAACCCTTCTACCTCTGCAAACTCAACGAGAGTATTTCCACGCTGGTTTCTGTTGCCGTGACCGAATTTACCTACTGAAGTTTCATTCTGTTGCCGTTGCCCTATTTTTGCATTGAAATCTCCCATAATTATTTTCAAGTGCTGCTTACCTTTATTATTTAGATGACAAATTTCCTCATAAAATTCTTCAATTTCTTCTTCAGGATGACTTGTGGTGGGTGCATAAGTTTGAATAATCTGAGCCTGGTATCTTTTCGAGAGTTGGATAACAAGTCGTGCAGCTCTGTCAGAGGAACTTTCAACTTCTACAACTTTATCCTTCAGTTTCTTGTTTATTATAAATCCAACACCACTAGTTCTGCCAGTATCTGTCCCACGATAGTAGAAGAGATGTCCACTTTTCAGTTCAATGAGATCTTCTCCTTTTCTCCTTACCTCACTTAGCCCCACGATGTCCCACTTGATCCTTTGTAGTTCCTCTTCCAATTCAAGAAGCCTTGAATCAGAAGATAGGGAGCGTCCATTGTACGTAGCCAAGGTCAGCATCAGATGGCAGCCTAGTCCGGTCCTCCGGGGATTCTTAGCACCCTCTGCCTTCATGTCGCACTGGCCGCTGCCTTGGCCAGGTACATTCCAGCTGCCGGAGACTGAGGGCCAAGATTTAAGTTGTGGAATCATTTTGGAGGGGTTTGGCCATAACTCACCACGCTGGCCAAGCGGGTTGGCGAGTGTGGGATAGAATTTCCTCTAATCCCGATGGTATAGTTATACCGCTATTGGCGGTCGTCAGAGCCCCTTTAGTGGGAACAGGATGCACCACGAGAAGGCGGGGTTGACATTTGTCAAGGAGAGGCTGTGATGTTACGCATCACCTGACCTTACATCCCAATCAATATATATATATATATATATATATATCATTATCATCATTGTCAACCATTATCAATCCACTACTGGATGAGGGTCTCCACAAGTTTCTTCCGCAACTGTATGTCTTGAGCCTATCTCCTTCATGTTACTCCGACATGCTTTCGAATTTCAGCCACCCATCGCCCATGGGGTCTTCTGGGTTTTTTTCGGTAACACTTAAGCTATGATTTAACTTTGGGGCTCCAGATGTTTTTCCCTAAAGAGTGGTTTGGGGCTCCTGAGTTGTTTTATTCTATGTCATTTTTGTCTAGAACCATGAAAGTGGGTTACTTCTGGTTAATTCTATGTTTATTTCTACTACGTCTAATTCCTGCAGCAAGGTGCAGTGTTGATGTGGTCTAATTACAACATGAGTGTGCTTTACTTCTTTTTACTGATATATGTATAACATCAACCATTATCAATCCACTGCTGGATGAAGGCCTCCCCAAGTTTCTTCCACAGTTGTCTGTCTTGAGCCTGTCTCCTCCGTGTCACTATTGCATGATTTCGAATTTCATCCATTCATCTCCCATGGGGTCATCTTCTGGGTCTTATATATACATAGAGAGAGAGAGAATTATATTGTGTGAAGTATTTAGTGTATGTGCTGGAAGATACCTTTATTATGGTCAAGTTACCACAATTGCCTTGCCTACCCACGAATAAGGCTTACAGATCTGTGTTGTCGAATGTCAAGGCTAACAAACAGATTAGAAACATGCCCAGTGCTAAGGACTTTTAATTTTTATTAAATAAAAACCAGGTAAGTAGTAGTTTTCTTCTGATTATATAAGATAGGGGCAGTTGGTAAAAGTATTTTAATATTGGTACCTCTTGGCTGTGTAAACTCATTGTTTGTTTTCCGTTTTTCTTCGAACTTTTTTTTTCATTTAAAACTCTCATAAAATATTTGGCGTCTATGTATTTGGAGTGATAAGCTGTGGGATGATTCAGCATTCTCATGGTGATGACCCACGAATATCTAAGATTTTTACCGAAATTGCGGATTGACTGCAACTGTATTTTTTTATTTCTTTTTTTTTCATTTACTCTATTACCGCTGACTTATATTTCACTGAAAATTGGTTCCAAATAATTTGTGAAATGTCAAAAAATTACGGCATGAGATTTTATTCAACGAGAGTAAGCTGCATTCATTAAAATATCATTTTCTTTTAAAACACTATTGCCGCCAACTAACAATGAAAAGCGTTATTTGATACGTTAAAGTTTTAGTCTCACCCCCTAGGTGTTTATAACAACATTTCTGAGTTATATCCTTATTTAACATCAAACCATATATTACGAAAACTCCCTTTCTTAACACGGAACGGAAATCGTTCTGTACCTCATCAAACATGGCTGCCACTTGTTTCCGGTGGCTTCACCCGTTCCCCGACGTAAGCGCTCTACGTACTTCTATCTCGTTGGGAACAACACATCACCGAGAGAGAGATACACAGAAAAAACAACGTATTTAAAACATGCCAAGGAAAATTAAAGCAGGTGGGGATATACAGGGTGTCCATAAAGTCTTTCCTACATTACAAAAATTAATATAAAAAAATCTATTTAAGTTAAAATAAAATGGTTGGCGACCTAATACAGCAGCACTCATAAAAAAAAATATGTTCTTTAGATGAGGGCAACTGCTGAATAAGATGAGCATTTCATCGATAATGGCTTCCATGCCAGAAAAAGCGGCATACGGTGTTGTGGTTCCATGAGACCAAATCGGCGGTTACTGTCCAGGGTCATTTCAGAAAAGAGTGCAGACGATCGCCACCGGACCAAATAAGCATAAGAGCTTGGTATGAAAAGTTTAAAGCGACGGGTAGTGTAAGTGTTGGCGATCTTCCCTGAGCGGGTCGAACGCCTGTTACACAAGTGACAGCTGCAGCTGTTCAGGAGACATTTCTGCAAAGCCCCCGGAAATCCATTCCTCGTTCATCAGTGGAAACTTGGATTCCTCGTGCCACGGTTCACAAAATTTTACATAAACGTTATCGCTATGCTTATAAGGTACAGATCGTTTAAGCTCTTCAGCTTGATAACCGCCTCGCCGTGCTGCGTTTGCGACAGAGGTGATTGTCTGTACCGTGTCTGTTTCTCAGATGAAGCCGCATTCGACGTCTCTAGTACAGTAAATATATACACAATGTACGAATCTGGGGATCAGAAAATCTCCATAATGCCATCGAGCAACAGAGGGCTAGCCCAAAAGTGAACGTATGGTCTGGCCTGATCACTGACGCACCCATGGGGGGAGAGGGGGGGGGCTTTGGGGCTTAATCCCCACCCAAAGCCCTGTACGTCAACTCTTTTATCTACCTATCTTATGCACTATATATATATACTATGTGCGTATACACACATACATCTAGCTGCCCCCTCCCCAACAGGAATTCCTGGGTGTGCCACTGGGCTTGATGCATGACAGAATAATGGAACCCTTCTGTTTTTATAAAGCCTACAGTAACGTGTACCTGGACATGCTGGAACTTTTTGTAGCACCTCAGTTGCATGCACTCCAACCTTCGGTTATTTTCCAACAAGAAAGTGCCCCACCACGTTGGTCAATAATAATGGTCCGTGAGTTCCTGAATGACAGATTTCCGGACAGTTGGATTGGCCGCGACGGTTCCATGACATAGCCACCTCGATCGCCCAACATAACCCTTCTAGACTTTTTCCTGTGGAAGACCAAGTTTACTCTAGCAGTGTTCCGGATGTCGAGACGAAGAGCAGAATAACGGACGTCATTGGTTCTGTCCCTGCTGAGATATCAAACAAAACATGGCGTGAAATCGAATATCGCTTGGATGTCCTCCGAGCCACAAATGGCGCTCATATGTGGAGGTGTACTGACACTGGAAAAAAAACTTTACTTGTGCACAATCATTGTCGTGCAATTCCTTTGTTGTACCTGTAATACATATTTTTATATTGTTTTTGTAATGTGGGAAAGACTTATAATGGACACCCTGTAACTCCATATTAAGGAATAAAGTTTACATTCCATAATAATTGGTCCTGTGTGTTTACAATTTATTTTGTCAATATTTTTTACAAGAATACAAGTTCGTTAATTTTGTTCAGAATGACTTTCGGGCTTTTTAAAATAAATTCATATATACATTATCTTTTTCATATTTTTGTTATCACTGCTTCCGTTTTTAATGTCCCGTATTGTAAACATTCAAATCTGAAAAACCTAGTTTTAAAATTTGTGCTTTATCTTTATTTATGTATTTATTTGATAGAGGTCTGCAGTGGCTGCTGGTGACTACGTGCTACTGTGCTGTTGCACGCTAGAAAAAAAAATTGAATAGCGATTGGTATTAAAACAATAAGAATGGCAATTCAAATTGTTTTTGGCGGAAAGCGCATGCATTAATCAATGATTTGCTGCCAATACAAAATCTTATTTTTAACCGGGCAAAGAAAGTTCTTGTTCGCCGATCGGTCTTAAAAACATTGTATTAAGAACTGAAGTCGCGGCGCCCGGCCTTTCGTGCTACTTGTTGGTCAGCACGCCTATACAGTGCGGTGGCTGTTGCAGCTTACGTCTCATCCCCCACCCCCATCTCTTCTTGGGTGTTCTCAAGTAGTCCATAAAGGCTTGCAGGATACTGAACTTCTCTGAGCACGCTCCAATCTCTTTCTCCTTAATTAATACAGACACTTGACGTGGACCAGGAACATCAAACAAAGGTATTCGCTCTTTCCAATTTTATAAGTGAGTCACGGAAAAATTCTCATTGGCCGCGAAAAATTCGCAGAAGTTGTAGTGGAAGCATATCCGGCGCGTAACTGGAAGACCCTGGGTTCATTTCCCGGTGGCAGCCAATTGATAATTTTTCCGTGACCGACTTATAAACGTGGAAAGATCGAATACCTTTGTTTGATGCTCCTTCTGCTATTGGAACTGGGGACAGGGCAAAGTTTCATCCACAATTCTACAGGATGCGGTAGTTGACCAAAACAGAAGAAAAGCTTGTCTTATTGTTACCGTGCTGTCAAGAAATTTGCGCGATCAATCAGTTAAATTCTTTTCGTGCACTTAAATTTTTTGCTCTTTCTAGTGTAAAATTTTCGTAATCTTTTAATTTCTTGAATGCGTATTTTTGGAGAGGGCGTAAAAATGAAGCTTGATCCACGTGCAATTATTTATACTTTTTTGCGTTTCATAAACTCTATGGTGTGATTTCGTACAGTAATTTAGTTAATTCATTGTAATTAATTCATATTTAAGTTCTTAGGAAGTGCACCGAAATCACAAATAATTAATAGGATTACAAGGTTGATTGCACATTGAACAAAGACACCGCAAAAATATTTGCCATTAAAAATACGGAAATAAATAAAAACGTATTTTCAACAAACTTGAGTAAATAAATAATTTTGTTTTAGATGATACACAGCTGAATATGTTTTCCCGGCAACTGAAGTCGTCGCAGATTAATACAGTAAATCTATATATTCTGCAAAATATTAGGCTTAATATTTTATTTGATATATGGTTATGAATTTAACCGCTAACATTAGAAAAACCATTAATGTAATTACTGATGCTAAAAAGATGAAGGAAATTACAAACAATTCATATAAATTTGTACATAATTACGGAAAACATCTGGAGTTGCTTTTTTTTTCCTACGGCGGATGATGAGGCTAAGCCCGTTGAATATCAATTCCAAAGTCTTTGCTGGTAGCACGCACATTGTCAGCGGCACGAGTCGCCATCGGAGGTCTGGTCGTCTGGTCATGAAAGGCACAAAGCCAGTGATGCGTGTATAGTACCGTGTAGTAAGCGGTGCAGAGGCGAAACTACGGCGAGGCAGCTTGCAGTCTGATTAAAATTGAAACTAATTTTTACACAAGTTTTTGGTACACTTAAGATTCGAATTTCTTCCTTAAAATGTTCAGAGGATTCT
Organism: Macrothele yani; assembly: GCA_039090855.1. Classification (NCBI taxonomy): domain Eukaryota; kingdom Metazoa; phylum Arthropoda; class Arachnida; order Araneae; family Macrothelidae; genus Macrothele; species Macrothele yani. The sequence continues at coordinate 101,791,014 of CM077027.1, forward strand.
AACTGTTCACATTCAGGAATGAAGGAGTGGTTATATGGTCCGTCGAACTAAAAGAGAACTACGGCCGTCAGCGACATGTGACTTACTGCGGAGGTTAAAGCACGCGTCAAGACAAATCTGCAGCGATACACTCCGTCGGTGTAGTTTAGTTGGTTCGAACGGCACACTCCGGAGACCACCGGCAGATGTGTGAATTTCACTTTGGCACCCGAACGTACTGACCGGTGGGTTCTTCGAAAAGTGTGTGATGTTCGTTACACACATCGTCTGGAATTAATGACAAATTCTTCGCTTCAAAAAATTTAGAGGGAGATGATGTGACTCATTCCGGAGTGAGGAGACGCGGCTTCGATCTGGTAACCATCAAATTTGTGAATTTCACAAACAATGGAGCCCTCTGTTTTTCTTTAGTCGGATGGACTATACATACGAGGCAAAAAAAGAATGTTGTTCACATTGTTGAAGATTCTCTGGGGGTTATTTGATCATTTCTGTGGCTGTGAGCCACTACTACGAACTGAATTCAATCCATTTGATGTGGTAGAGTAGGTCCAAACTCCCAAGCAATTGCGAAAAACTACACAAACAGTCGCAGTTAAATTGTATCTACCGCGTTGAGATAACTTTGGGGTATGACGTTAATTTTGTTTTGTCGAGAAGAGTATTATACTGCCCGACATTATTACTAATGTACATGTTTAGTAATTTCATAGTTATATATATGTACACAACTATTAAATTTGTAATGCCTTGAAAGTCAGATGGGAGCGCAGTATTTTGCGGTTTTTTCCCGGGCGCAGAAATACCTAGTTACGCCTCTAACACGGTACGTGTACAATTTCTGAAATTGAAGTATGGCTCAAAAGGAATTTGTTTCTTCTTGAATTAGAGATTTGATTATTGTAATGTTCACGAATTGATTGTGTTTATAAAGTTCTTAAACACAACACAAATTTAAATGTTCGAACCAGACACAATAGAAAGAAATGGCTTTGTTTATGGGACACAACTCATGAGCCATACAATTAAGTAAAAGAAGAATAATTAAGTAAATTAATCATGAATTAATTAAGTAAAAGAAAAATATTGCAAACTTAACATGTTATGTAAATATTTAGTGACTAAGTAAAAGTGCAGCGTTATTAAAAAATCCCACCTTGTCACCCTTTTCTGAACACAGAAAAGGACGATAAAGTGGGATTTCTTAAACTACAGTGTTTCGTCGAACACTGTAGTTTAAAGAAATGTACTAAGTCACGGCAATTCATTTCTTCAAATTAAAATAGAGTTCTCGCTGGCTTACATAGAACGTTTTCTCGAAATCTGTTTTGGAGATCCCAATTCAGTTCTCAATATAGGCCAAAAAGCGACAATCTTTATACCTCCCCCTCCCCGTTTTGAACTTTTGCTGCCAGTTGCGCTAAACTCATATGTACTGGCATGAAAATTCAGACAAACAAAAGAGCTCCTCTCCGTGGTTAGGCACCTTGGAAAACTGCCACACATTCAAAGTGTTCCTCGAAGGAACAGCAATTTGTGCCCGGCTCCTTAATGAAAAACATGTGATAGTTTCCCTGTGTGGCGGTTTACCGGCAACCGACGCTAAAACTGTGGCTAAAACCAGACTACAAACCAATAACCAAAGCCGATGTCATTCGCCACAGGCATTTGAACTCTAGTAGATGTTCGACCTCTCCAAGACCAAGGTATGTTATCAGCAAACAAGAGTCTACTAACCTTGATCAGCAAAGGGCCTTCAAACAAACAAACAAATTTAAAGCTTAGCGCAAACATAGTGTCTCTCAGAAGCCAGCCGCAGTTGAGTAGCAGAAACGTTGCAGCCCAAAGGGGATTTAATCCCTTTGTGTTACTTGAGGGTTAACAGCCCTGGGGTTGACATGGTAAGATAAGGAAAAAGCCTTTCCGCCAGGGCTGTTAGCTGCTTTCCACAGTCCAACATCAAACAAGCCGTAATTGCTTCCCCATCCACCGCTAATCGCCTGCTGAATTCAGAAGGTGTAAAAAAGCTTCTTGTTAAACGAGCGGTTTGGTCACTCTTTAAAGCCTTGGGTGTGTGCATTTGTGATGGGGTCAATCAACCTATCTGTCTTGCTGTTCAACAAGGCATCGCAAACGCGCATTCCAAAACTACTGCACAAGTGCGGACTGGGCCGTTAAGATACCGAAAGAATTCCCAGTGGGCCACCATGTTTTTGACTTTTGGGCTTCTACGCCTTATGCTAACTCAAGAAAAGAAAAAGTATATACATACTTGTACCTCAGTATTCTTGTAGAAAAAAACCAAGTTATGCTAAAGCGACAAAATTTTTTACCACTTTGACGGCATCAGGGGAAAAAAATACGTACCAAATGTTCTGTTGAGCCAAACACTGTTTTTGATACATCTCTTTAAATTTAAGACGGAGCTTAAATTTAAAATATATTGATTGCACATTTTAAATTTGAGCTGTAACCCTTTCGGTTGATAATCTCTACATCAATTCGCTGTTGCCGGTTGCCGGTAAACTACCACGCCGGAAAACTGCCACGTGTTTTACATTAAGGGGTCGGGCACAAATTGCCTTTCCTCCGAAGAATACTTTGAAAGTGTGGCAGTTTTCCAGAGTTCTTTTGTTTGTCGGAATTGTCAGGCCCGTTTAGCTTAGGGCAACTGGCCAGAAATAGGAACGGCAAGTTTAAGGAGGTGTGTGTGTGGGAAGGGGGTAATGATTGCCGTATCTTGGCCTATATTGAGAATTGAATTGGGAACTTCAAACAAATTTCGAGAAAAAGTTATATGTAAGCCAAGCGAGAATTGTACTTTACTTTGAAGAAATAAATTGCCGTGACTTAGTAAATTTGTAAAACCACAGTGTTCGACGAAACAACGGAATTATAGCATGACTCATGCTGTGTTCATAAAAAGATAATAAGGTGGGATTTTTTAATAACTGCGCTTTTACTTACTTTAAGCACTAAATATTTACATAACATGTCAAGTTATTAATAAATATTTCTCTTTCACTTGATTCATAGGCCCTAGACCTAGTTCAGTTCTACTTTAATATCCCCCTCCCCCTTCAGGGTTTAGCTTTTTGAAATTATATCGAAGTGGTAGCGGACAAAATAATATGATCCAAACATCGTGATTCAAACGAATTCTTAATGTATGCAAATTTCCCCCAATTACAGATGTGTACAAAAAAACATCTGAAATGCTTTCGAAAGATTTGAGGATGGACTGGGGGTGACTATACCTTTTGCGGACTCCTCCTGAAAAAGGGGAAAGAAATAAAAAAAAATCACAAGGTAGTTTATTATTGTTTTCGCTGCGCTATCTGAAATTTTGTTTTGTAGAATATCAATTCTTCAAGCATCCTGCATAATTCTGCCCCCCCTTCTAGTCCACTTCGTAAATGGGCTCTGACGTACATCGATGAGCCAATACAATATGACCACCTATCTAATAAGCTGTAGTAGGACCTCCTTTAGGACGCAAAACAGCGGCCACTCGGCAAGGCATCGATTCGATGAGGTGGCAATAGGTATCCTGGAGTATCTGGTACCATAATGTCAACAGCAGGTCCTCCAGCTCCCGTACATTTCGGGGTGCTTGTGATTTAGTGCGAACCCGCTTTTTCAAGTCGAATCACAAATGTTCGATTAGATTCATGTCAGGAGAATTTGGAGGCCAGGAAATTAACAGAAAATCACCGCAGCATGTTCCTCGAACCCCTCCTTTACCATTCTGACAGTGTGACATGGCGCATTATGTTGGTATTGACCATCACCAGCAGGGAACACAGTTGCCATGAATAGATGAACTTGGGCCGCACCGATGTTCAGATAATTGACAGCTGTCAGGGATTGTGATATTATGATAAAGATGCCTAAAGTGTGCCAAGAAAACACCGCCCCCGACGGCTTGTTTCCTCACAACAGTGCTGCAGGTGCCATAGCCTCCGTTGTCAATCGGCGTATCCGCGCTCGGCCGTCTACGTGATGCACCAGGAATCTTGATTCATCAGACCAGGCCACTTTCTTCCAATCATCCACGGTCCAATCTCGATTATCTTTGGCCCATTTCATGCGTTGTTGGCGATGACGTGCAGTAACTATTTTAAGTTATTTTCAGCGAATGATAAGGACCTTTATTTTTCATTTATTAATTTCATTTTATTGACATCAATAGCTTGCTTCATGTATTGATTAATAAATGGTAAGATAATTGCAACAAAACATTTATTTTGTGGTAAATTGCTCTTCCGACTTTTGACTTAAAATTTGTTTTTCCTCAAAACGGAAAAGTGCGCCTCGTCACTGGGTGCCATGTGTTCTGTAAGAACAGCTCACAAAACAAAGCCATCTGGATTTGGGTGGTGGAACTAATGAAGAAGCATTGGTATAGTTAAGTTTTTCATTCCGCTCCCCCTTTATTCAGGAGGGAAGCAATCTTAGTATGTGCCCGTCGCATTGTGATTCTTTTCCCACGAGACTACTTCCTTAAAAGAGGACAATGGTTTTGGTCTTTAAAAGTAAACCTCAGCAAGTAAACATCTGGAGATGGAGTGGTTGTTTTGCTATTGTTCCACAGAACGGCGCAATGTGGAGGAGGTAAAAGAGCGTAAAAACTCAAGGCTATTGGTAGAAAGGATGGTTCTTTTAGCGAAGCACACTTTGCTTCCCGAAGAGGGAGGCTGTGGCATAGCTGCGGTGCCATCTCTCTTCGCAAGAATTGTCAGAAATTATTATTAGAAATATGACTGTCACAGTTCTTCGAACCAGACGCCTCAGCGAACATTTAACAGAATTGCAGGTGGCGGTGCTCGATACGTTTTTAGTTGTTTACTCTAGCGAGCGTTGCCTGAAAAGAAGATCCCCTTCTGCTGCTCACGTCGGTTAGTAATCTAAGTGGTTGATCTTTGACTGAACAACAACAATGTCGGTGATATGTAGAGGGTGTGCGTGTTGGAATAGTGAGTTATTACCGTTTTGTGGAGATGTACAATAAATATTAGTGTATTTTATTTGGAGCATTTATATGTGTGGAATCCCCTTTTTTTCTCTGTGATTACTAAGGATAGATCTTCCTGCAGCTGGTAAGTGGCTTACTGCGTTACTTAAAGGAATTATAGATTTTAATTGTTTCGAAATATTTAACAATCTTGATTATGAGACTGAAATCTCACTGCTGTCAGGAAGATCAAAAGCAAAGTTCGTCAAATTCATCAAGCATTTGAGTCGAGTGGATTGAAGGCGTATTTGTTACTGCGTAGTTCCTCAATCGAAAGCGGAACAAAAATGGCGTCATTCATAGGAAGCGGCATGTACAGTATAACAAAGTTAGATAATTTTAATTATTAAATTTGGAAAGTAAGAATGGAAATGATTCTTATTAAAGATAATTTATGGAAGGTTGTTTCAGAGCCAATTCCAGAAGAAAAGAGTGATGCATGGTTGAGAAATGACGAACTGACTAAAGCTACAATAACACTTTGCGTGTCTGATGATCAAATTATTCACGTACGCGATAAGAGAACAAGTTCTGAAATGTGGAATGCTTTGAAAATGGTTTACGAAAAAGAAAGTTTGAGTAGTAAATTGTATTTGCGTAGAAAACTGTATAGTTTACGTTTTCAAGAAAATGGATCAACTATGCAAGAGCAATGTAAATAGAATGCTGGAAACAGTTCACAAGCTTAAAGCACAGGGAGAGGAATTCAAAGACACACATTTGGGGGCTATCTTGCTAAATAGTTTACCAAGTACCTATGAAACTTTAGTTACTGCATTAGAAGCAAGAGAGGAAGAAGATTTAACACTTGAGTTTATCAAATGTAAAGTGATAGATGAATCTAATAGAAGGAAAGAAAACTCACTGGCACACACCGATCACACAACTGTTTTTAAAACAAGTTATAAAAAGAAAAATTACAGCTCCAAACAAGAAAGATTTTGCACTTTTTGTAAAAGAAAGAATCATGTCAAAGATGACTGTTGGCATTACAAAAGGAATCAAAATAAAGGTAACACTGGTAAGTTTCACAAAATAAACCCACATACAGAGTCCCACAGTAATATTGCCGTGAAGACAAGAAAAACAAAATTAGATTGTAAACAAAGTGACATAAAAAGAGAAAATGAAAATTTCTCATTAGAAACGAAGTCAAAACCCAACAAAATATCCAAAGGTTGGTCAATTGATTCCGGTGCAACGTGTCACATGACAAATGATGCAACACTGTTTAAATAACTTTCAAAAGGTGAATCAGAGCTGATCACTACTGCCGACGGTTCTCAGATAAAGTCAGAAGGCCGCCCCCGGTGGCGCAGTGGTCTAAGGCGCTGGCCTCTGATCATTCGTCCGTAAAGGGTCCGGGTTCGAATCCCGGTCAGGCATGGATGTTGTGTTTGTCTTACGGCACTGGCTCTCTCCCTTCCCTGGAACCAGTGACCCTAAAGTAGGGACGGGCTACTGCTTGTAGCCCATTGAGTTGCTCACGGTGGTCGTTAAACCTCCAAAAAAAAAAAAAAAGTCAGAAGGCAAGGAAAATATAACCTTAAACTGCAAAATCGAAAAAGGAAAAGTTCGAAAAGTTGAAGTAAAGGATTTATAGATGGCTATAGCAGATACTGTTACATCTATTTGCTTAAAAGTAAAGATGAAGCATTAGTAAAATTTAAGCAATATGTAGCTTCAGTGAAAACCAAATTTGGAAAAATGCCAAAATCAATAAAAACAGATAAAGGAGGAGAGTATTGTGGAAGAGATTTTGAAAATTATTTAGTGGAACAAGGAATAGAACATAAAACAACTGTTCCATACTGTCCTCAGATAAATGGAATTGCTGAAAGAAAAAACAGATTTTTGACAGAAATGACAAAAACTATGATGTTAGATGCTAATATGGAAGGTAAATACTGGGCAGAAGCTGTAATACCAGCATTTCAACATTTTATTGACAAAAGGCATGATACAGCTCGTCAAACTGGACAAGGAAAGAATACAGAGAAAAATATGAATGATACATGAAAATGATATATACGTGAATAAGGGGCATAGCCACCCAAAAGGATAAATACAAAATGCTAAAAACCCACAATGGGGACAGACCTGTGACACTGAACACACGCAAAAGACTTTAGGTCAATGACCTGTGATACAATATATAGAGCTTGAAAATACATTAAAAATACAGGATGCACAATAAATAAACAGTGAAGTTAAAGTTTCGAACTCAGCACTACATAGGAGCACAGTGCATATAACATGAGTGGTGCACATTGACATATCAGAAGATCACAAAACAGTTCAGAAACCACTTAATATACAATGCTAAGAAAAACAAGAAAAGTGAAGAGCAAGTAACATACTATACATATGTACATGCAGAAGCACAGCCTGCTGGAGCAGAACAAAAATAAGTAAAATAACTCAGTAAGCAAGGTACTAGCAAGGTGAAGAGAACAGCCAAACACCAAAACAAAGACAATCCAAAAGAGGACACAATCAAGTCACCAGTAGGATGGCAGAACCATGAATCGAAAACCACCCGGTGCGCTGGGCCCAGGTGTTCTGAAAGGTGTCGATTATGTGTGCGGAAGTTGCAGCTGTGAGTTCCAACCGGAGGCGCGCCACAAGCCGGCCCCGAAAGCTAGCCCGCAGCCGCCCACCGGCTGACAGAAGGGATGAAAGTTCAGGAAAATTCCTGAGAGATTGATGAAATGAGTGAATCACTTGCTTGGTAAGTACGAAAAGAAAGCAGCAGGCATCCGGAAGGCGGGTGGGCGGATGTTTTGTGAGCAACAGCCACGGATATGCTTGAAACGGCAAGTCCTTGGAGCAAATCATGTCAGCTAACCGGAAAACAGTATGAAGAAGTGGCAGCAAGATAGGGCAGTGGCAGTACATATGAGCGACGTCAGCTTACATACAAAATAGAGTTCCAACACAAGCAACAGGAAAAACTCCTTTTGAATTATGGAACGGATTTAAACCATATCTTGGTCATATTAAAGTATTTGGGTCAAAAGCTTATGTATATGTACCAAAGCAACAAAGAAAAAAATTGGCAATAGAGCACAAGAGGGAATCTTATTAGGATATGATCAAAGATCTAATGGATACAGAGTATTAAATAAAGAAACAAACAAAATAATCATTACCAGAGCAGTAAAATTTGATGAACGTCAGCAAGCTACAATAAAAAGTAAACCTGCTGAAAGGAAAGAAGATGAACAAGAAATTTTCGTTCAAAATGAAGTAATGTCATCAGAAACTGTGGAAGAAAATAATGATAGAGAAGAACCTGAAAATATTCAAAGAAAGTCTTCAAGAATAAACAAAGGAAAACCACCAGAAAGATTAGCATGTGTTGCAAAAGTTCAATATAAAAAGGATCCTCAAAATTTAAAAGAAATCCAGGACATAAACGAAGTAGAAAAAGGAAACTGGTTGAATTCCATAAAGGAAGAACTAGATGCATTGAAGGAAAATGAAACATGGACTTTGGTAGATCTTCCAGAAGGAAAGAAAGCCATTAAAAATAAATGGATTTTCAAAACAAAATACAATGCAAGTGGAAAAGTCGAAAGCTATAAAGCAAGACTTGTTGCAAAGGGGTATACACAACAACCGGGATTAGACTTTGAAGAAACTTTTTCACCCGTAGTAAAACATACCACTTTAAGAACTCTTTTAACAGTTGCAGCAAATAGAAAATGGAATGTTCATCATCTTGATATAAAATCTGCTTTCCTGTATGGAAAATAAGAAGAAGGTGTATTTATGGAACAACCAGAAGGTTTCAGAGAATCAGGAAAAGAAGAAAAAGTTTGTAAATTGCATAAGAGCATATATGGTCTCAAACAAAGTGCCAGAAATTGGAATAAAACAATAACAGAATATTTGTTCAACAAGGGCTTAAAACAAAGTACAACAGATCCTTGCTTACTGTCACTAAAGGATGGAAAACAAACAACTTATTTAGCTATTTATGTAGATGATATATTAATTGCATCGAATAACACAGAAAATATAAAGAAAACTGCAAATTTGTTGAAAAATCAATTTGAAGTCAAACATTTAGGCCACATAACATATTATGTTGGAATTCAAATAGAAAGAGAAGAAGATGGAAAGTTTTCTTCTGAGTCAAAGTAATAAAATAAAGGAAATTATACAAAGTTATGCTACAGATCAAAATAAGGAAAGTAAAACACCAATCAGTACAGACTACAGAAAGAACATTCAAGAAGAAGAAGAACTTCTAAAAATAATGGACTTTATAGAGAAATAGTGGGAGCTGTCATGTATTTATCTACAGTAACAAGACCAGACATTTCAACTGCCATAGGCATCTTAAGCAGAAAAGTAGAAAAACCAAGAAAACAAGATTGGTTAGCCATTATGAAGTAAATTTATTATTTGAAATCAACAGTAAATCTTAAATTAAGACTATCTTCACAAGACCCACTAATTTTAAAAGGCTATGCAGACGCTGACTGAACAGGAGACCGGACTGACTGGAAATCAACATCTGGATTTGTTTTATGCTTGGAAAGAGTGCCATATGTTGGACCAGCCGTAAGCAGTCAACAACAGCCTTATCGACAACCGAAGCAGAGTTCATCGCCACTGCAGAAGCAAGCAAAGAAGTATTGTGGTTGCGAGAGTTACTCAAGGATTTTGATTGTGAACAGACTGGAACCACTACAATATTTCAGGATAACAAATCAACTATACATCTTATAGAAAATCAAAAGATAATTTCCATATCTAAACACATTATGGTGCGGTATCAGTTTGTAAAAGAATTGAGTGGAACTATTCTTCAGTTAAACTACTGTAATACTTCTCAAATGGTTGCGGACGTTTTCACCAAGCCGTTGGCTGGATCCCAGTTTGAAAAACTTAGACTGACACTAGGCATGATAAAATGAACTCCTCCAGCCAAGTGGGAGACTGATAGAAATTATTATTAGAAATATGACTGTCAGAGTTCTTCGAACCAGACGCCTCAGCGAACATTTAACAGAATTGCAGGTGGCGGTGCTCGATACGTTTTTAGTTGTTTACTCTAGCGAGCGTTGCCTGAAAAGAAGATCCCCTTCTGCTGCTCACGTCGGTTAGTAATCTAAGTGGTTGATCTTTGACTGAACAACAACAATGTCGGTGATATGTAGAGGGTGTGCGCGTTGGAATAGTGAGTTGTTACCGTTTTGAGGAGATGTACAATAAATATTAGTGTGTTGTCTTTGAAGCATTTATATGTGTGGAATCCCCTTTTTCTCTGTGTGATTACTAAGGATAGATCTTCCTGCAGCTGGTAAGTGGCTTACTGCGTTACTTAAAGGAATTATAGATTTTAATTGTTTAGAAATATTTAACAAGAATAATCTAACCCCCCCCCCCCCGATATCGAAGGGCACGAAGCAAGTGTGGGAATGAATTAAATCCATGTTTATACCCCAGTAAATCCAACGAACATCTCTGAAACACATTAAAATAGAAGGAATATTTTTTGAAATCATTAAGCAGAATGTTTCATATTCGAAGATCTAAAAGCTAAAATTATCAGCAAATACCCATATTTTTGACACCTGAGAAAAAGGATTATCGAGAAATGACCTATGAGATAGTATACCAAATTTGGTGGTTTTAAATTGAAAACTGTAGATTTTACGAATATTGCGTATGGGGGTCCCTTGATCCCGGGCCCTCACCCGTTCCAAACACCCTCTGCCGTCTGAATTAGAGCACCATGAGATATTATACCAAATTTGGTGGTTCTAAATTGAAAACTGTAGATTTTACGAATATTACGTACTGGGGCCCCTACCTTTCCAAAAACCGTATACGGTCTAAGTTAGAGCACTATGAGGAAGTATACCAAATTCGGTTGTTCTAAATTGAGAACTGTAGATTTTACGAAAATTTTCTATGCGGGCTCCTCGACCCAGGGCTCCGACCACTACTAAAAACTGTCTACGGTCTAAGTTAGAGCACAATGAGTTGGTATACCAAATTTGGTGGTTCTAAATTGAGAACTAGATTTCACGAAAATATTGTATGGGGCCCCCCTCAACCCCGGGCAGCGAACACTTCCAAAAACCGTCTACGGTCTAAGTTAGAGCACCGTGAGTTAGTATACCAAATTTGTTAGTTCTAAATTCAAAACTGTAGATTTTACAAATTTTTTGTAGAGTGGCCCCTCGGTTCGGGCTTCCACCTGTGCCAAAAGCCGTCACCTTCTAAGTTAGAGCATCATGAGGTAGTACACCAAATTTGGTGGTTCTAAATTGAAAACTGTAGATTTTACAAAAATTTTCTATTAGAGCCCTCGACCACTTCCAAAAAATGTCTACGGTCTAAGTTAGAGCACCATGAGGTAGTATGCCAAATTTGGTGGTTCTTAATTGAAAACTGTAGATTTTACGAACATTTTGTACGAGATGAGAGATTAATTAGTACCCCCTCCTGAAATATTTTGACAAGTGCCGCATACTAGTTTTCTGCAAATTAAATCAGTGTCTGAACGAATTTTTCCTACCAAAGATCAAATGTTTAGAAAAATACAAAAGAAAAAAATGAAAAGAAAAAAAGCCGTTTAATTAATGGCCCATCCTGAAATGTTATGGCTGTTTTGTCACCGCGATGTTTTGACCTGCGATGTTTTGTGCCGGCGATGTTATGGTTTGCGATGTTTTGTGTCCGCGATGTTATGACTTCCGATGTTTTGTCACCGAGATGCTTTGATCTGCGATTGTATGTCCGCGATGTTATGTCGCGCGATGTTTTGACCTGCGATGTTATGTCGCGCGATGTTTTGACCTGCGATGTTTTGACGCGCTACGAGCAGAACTATGATGGCGAGAACATATTAGCAAAAGTGAAATGCTTTACCTTAGGTACATGCGCTTAATTAAAATTAGGCTGCACACCATAATAATTGCATGGCGAATTTTTCATTTTGCCAAAGTTTTTGGAGAAACTCAGAGCAAATACAGTCGAAATTTGACAGCGCCAGTGGTGCATTTACCTAGTGCTGGCTACTGACCATTCGTACAAGTTGGTACGGATTCGAGTCCCGAATAAGACACGGGTGGTGTGTTTGTCTTGCAGCACTTGCTTTCTCCCTTCCCTAGAACGAATGTCCCCAAATTAGAGACAGGTGACTGCTTATAGTCCTTAGAGTTTCTCGTAGTGGTCGTTAAACCCAGAAAGAAGAAAAAAGTTAAAATTTGTGTTCACAAGAAGCATGTTGGAAAATTAGTACATCGGAAACTACTTTTAAGAACATTTTTCGTTGGAAATCTAAAGGCTTAATGAGGAATTGTAAATTCTAGGACATTTGGGGACAAACATTAACATTTGAGGACAATTTGCTTCCCCAAAGGCATCAGACGTTTTTGAGGACAGTAAACTAAATTCGAGGACTGTCCTCAAGAATTGGGGACGTCTGGTCAGCTTAACATAAGTCGAAGGACAACCAGCCCCGTTGAAATGATAGCGTCTTACTTTGAAACTTTAACTTCCCAGTACAAAATGCGGTATTTGGAAAAAATTAAAGTGATTGAAGGAAACGACCCTTATGTGCTGAATGCAAGTATCTTCGAAGGTGGTGCGAAAAGTTTTCCAAAAGTGCAAATAGTAAATATTTTCGATTACTTCGTCTTTGGTCGAAGTGCCTTTACCGCAGAACAGTTCGAGGCATATGAAAGTTTCGTAGCATGTAACATTTTCTCGTCGTCGGTATTCTTTTATTGGGTAATTTAGTGCGATCATAAATTTGTGAGTAATCAGTAATTTATGGAGAAAATAGTCACGCTGCCTTAATAAGTAAGGTTCTCTTCTCTCCCAAGTGCGGAGACCAGAGCAAAAAGAGATAGGGTTTCTTTCTTTCCAGAAATCGCTGATTTTGGATAAAACTAACCCTTGAAAGGTTTTATGCCTTTTTGAGAGTTTAACTCTTCAAAAAAAGTGTCTTTTCTAAGCTGTTGGAAGTGATTTCCAAGTCTTAGAAAAAGGGCAAAATCTTTTTTTTTTCATAAATTTCCGATAAAAAACAAAATAGTTTTGCTGGGATTTGTGCTCTATAATCTATTTATCCGTAAATAAATTTAGCAGCATAACACCGGCCTGTAAACAGACGTAGACACCAAAAAATGATTTTATTTGGACAATAATTTTAGTCATTATTTGCATTTTTCGCCGCCCCGGTGGCGCAGTGGTCTAAGGCGTTGGCCTCTGGTCATTCGTCCGTAAGGGGTCCGGGTTCGAATCCCGGTCAGGCATGGATGTTGTGTTTGTCTTACGGCACTGGCTCTTTCCCTTCCCTGGAACCAGTGACACTAAATTAGGGACGGGCGACTGCTTATAGCCCATTGAGTTGCTCACGGTGGTCGTTAAACCTCCAATCAAATAAATAAATAAATAAATAAATAAATTTGCATTTTTCCGCGAAAGTGGACTTCAGATTCAGGTAAAAATCCAGGTGTACTAAAAGTAAAATCAACGGTAGTTTGTGGTGAAAACATCATATAGAACAAAGTAGTAAACTAAAAAACTCTAACACCGACATCCAAATAACCTTAAAAGTGAAAAACCGAAAACCCGCAAAAAAAAAAAATTAGCCAGATGAACGGTGTGCTCGAGATATAAAAAATTGAGAAGAGCCAGAGATTTGATTCAGACTAAAAGTCAGGTTTGCTTACAAATTAACTTTTAGCCCTATAAAAGTTTCAACACCCCTAGATCAACCAGAAACCTTCTGAAAAAAAGTCCCGAAAGGAGATCCTCCCCCTCCCCCCAAAAAAGAACAAGTACACAGAAGTGCCGATTTGGGACCGAAGCGTTTATTTAAGAAATATTTTGACTAAGAGGGAAACTCTAAAAGGTGTTCTATAAGAAAATAGTCAGTAGCAATAAAACCTAAGCAAAAAAACAGCCAATACCTTTTAAATTCAACTTGAAAACTTTGAATCAACGAATGAAACGCCTGCCCCAATAAGTGCAAGCACTGCACTCCAATAGCGTTTGATCAAGTAAAAGATAGATTCTCTGTTTCACCAGAAATCACTGATTTCTGGATAAAACTAACATTTAAAAGGTTCTCTGCCTTTGAAGAGTCTAACTCTTCAAGAAAAAATGTTTTCCAAGCTCTGGAAAGCGATCTCCCTTCGTTTGGCATATAAGCGAATTTCTTCGGTACTACCTTTAGAGACAGCAGCTAGTAGTCTGAAAAGGACTTACGGTCTCGATTTCCTCTATTACCGCAATTCGTAATGCCTTAAAATGTAGGCATTTTGGCTTCAGATTTTTATAAACACCCACCGCTAATGATTGCGCTTTACACATTAGGTGCAGGACAACCAGCTATGCTTGTCCTTCAGGAACTTGCAGGGACTGTTGCCACTTCACAGAAACTTCTCGATGACGTCCCGTGCTACATCCTCATACAAGCTCCATGCATACATGTTCCAAATTCTTCAGAAATGTTCATCACATTATAAATAAAGAAATGTAAACACACCGATCTGTGCATGTATATATCCCATAAGTAAACTTACCCGAAGGGTTTTCACTATATATGAAGAGTTTTCACATAATGCACTGAAAACACTGAAGTTTTGCAGCCTGAATTAGTAATCATAACACTATTTTTACCCGGAATTTCGAGTACAAACAAACGAATTCGCGTTAGAACACATACGAAACTTACGAGGACTTTTCGATCTAATTACTTCTAAACGATTGCAACGAAAATTTGATTGAGGTAGTTTTCTCAACGAGTATATGTTTGTATACAATATTCCGAACACCCACAGTTCAAATGTACACAAATTACTAATCCTTTAAAATGGCTTATCAGCTCATAGGAAAACGTTGGAATTAAAAGGCATGCGACCATTTCTGACTCATGTCACGTGATCTGAGTAAGACCTTCGACCACATATAATAATAGTATAGCGTCTAGAAGGTAAAGTGTGCCGAGCGCCTAGCATGCGTAATGATTGGCGTGGATACCGAAATTTGTCTCCTTCGTAGATGGCGCTGCGATCGCCTTCCCTTCCCTCTTTCTTAATGTGAGCGAAGCGGGAAACTAAATTCGTGTTGCTTACTGTGAAAAGAGCGGCGATTTAGACGAAGACGTGTTATGTTTTAGGTTTTAGAAGGAATGTGGATTACCTAAATATTGTATATAAGTTATACTTAGTTCATTATGCGGAAGAGAAATAACCATTGTTTTGTGCCATGTTGCAATACTCAGTACAAAAACAGTAAGCTGTCGCTTTTTGGAAAACCCAAAAATGATAAACTTTTACAGCAATGGCAAAAATTGATTCCCCGTGCAGATAAAAACTTAGAGAAATGTAGTGCTGTATGTGAACTGCACTTTGATGAGAGATTTGTGGTTCGAAATTTTGTGCATAAAATAAACGAGGAGACTGTGTTAATACCCAGAGATCGGCCCATCTTGACACCAGATGCAATTCCAACAATATTTCCAAACCTTCCCCATTATTTATCAAAACCTCTGGCAAAAAAGAGGAAAGTTAGGGAAACCGATGATAAGCCTGATGGTAATTTAAATAGCTTGGAATTTACTTCCCATAGAGTTACACTGAACTGCCTTCTGAATATCAACCTTCCTTCAGAATTTTGGGGTAAGCAAATACCTGCTAATAATTCAAAGTGCATAATTTTCCATGTTCATTCATTCAAATGTGAATTGTCAAATTCATTGATAACTGAAAAACTGGTTGTTGTAACCGAAAGTGAACCAGAGTTTACCTGTGAAGTGTATTTACGTGGATTAAAAATGAACACAGTTTCTAATATTACTTCTAAAGATGAATTAGAATCCATTATTCGAGACACTGATAGGCTAACAATATGTCATGGTGCAGGCTCCATTTCAGAATTTGAAAATAACAGGAAGTACCTTGAAAGTGGAGTTATTTTTGAGAATAATTTGTACAGCAAAAAATGTGTAAGGAAAGGAACAACAGCGACTTGCCTCAAATGTAAGTATCTGCGGCGCTTACTTTTGCACAAAATAGCTTATCATAGAAAAAAGGCTACATTTAAAAATAAGTATCAGAATAAAGTTCGGAAAATCAACAGGCTGAAGAAACGAGTTATTTCGCTCTCTGATTACATAAAAAAATCGAAAACAAAAATAAGAATTTTACAGAACTTTCCATTAATGAAAAAATAGCTGAATTATCCATTAAGCAGCAGCAAATGGTTATTCATTGTTATAAGGCAGCAAAAAGGAAATCTGCAAGAGGTATGTCATATACCAAGGAATGGTTACTTGAATGCTTACTAATGCACATAAAAAGTCCAAAATTGTACGAGCACATACGGAAACACAAAATCATGATCCTACCTAATAGAACAACTATTAGAAAGTATATTTCAAATTACAACAGTGGTTTTGGATTCAATGCACTGACGTTTGAAACTATTTCAAAGAAAACAAGTGAAATGGAGCCTTTTGCAAGACATGGTGGTATATTAATAGATGAAGTGAAGCTTACAGAAAAACTGCAAGCAAAATCATCTGGTGAAATATTAGGGTTTGTTGATATTGGGCCATACACTTCAGAAACTGTTAAGCATACCCCATGTAATCACGGACTGGTAATGGTGTTTCAGTCATTAAATGGAGATTGGACCCAAATAATTGGTGTTTTTGCCACAAGTAACAATATAAGTGGAACTTTGCTTGCAAAATTAATTATTGAAGCTGTTATTTTCACTGAAAATGAAGGTCTGTTTGTTGATTTCATTACGTGTGATGGGGCTTCTTGGAACAGGAATATGTGGAAGACATTTGGTATATCAGCAGATTGTTCTGGAACTAAATACAGCATTATGCATCCTACCGATTGTTCTAGAAGTTTACATTTCATATCAGATTTTCCTCACTTAATAAAATGTGTACGGAACGCATTTGTTACCAGAGGTTTTCTTCTGCCCGAAGGAGAAGCAAGACCAGAGCATGTTGAAGCAGCATGGAGGAAGGACTCTGACATAACTACTCTAAAAGCCATGCCAAAAATTACACGCGTTCATATTCACCCGAATAACTTTGAGAAAATGAGGGCAAGCTATGCTTTGCAGCTTTTTAGCAACGAAGTATTAAAAGGCCTTTTTCTCTATAAGCATCATATTGAAATACAGTTTGGAAGCACTAATGCAACTGCATTTTTCATAAAGTTGATGATGGAATTAATAACTGTAATGACCTCTAGGAGTCCATCAAGTAGTCTCCGCATAGATTCTGAGGGATGCAAAGTACTTAATGATTTTCTGTTATATTTAGATAAATGGGAAGCTTTTGCAGGAGATAAGAAGATTAGGTTGTTAAGTGCTAGCACAGCTGCAGGATTACGAGTCACTATAGGCAGTACTATCTCTCTACTAAAATATCTAACAGAAACCTTGAACTACAAGTATGTAATGACATCGCGCTTGAGTCAAGACTCAATAGAAAACATTTTTGGCATTATTCGGCAACTGTCAGGCTGCAATGACCACCCCACTGCAGCAGAATTTTTAGTGACCATTCAGTGTTTAAGTTTTTATAATCTGGCCAAGCCTGTAAAGTGTGGTACTAGCTGCACAACAGAAATCATCAATTCCCTTATTGGGCCAAGTGACACCATCAGTTGCAAACCTAATGTTTTGTTAAATTTAAATGAACTTTTAAGTGATGAAATGCTAGATAATGTGAAAGATACCTTGAATAGTGCTGCATATTCTGATTGTGCTTCCCTTTTCCCACATAATTCCCATAACCAGTTGCTAGTTTATGTTGCAGGTTATGTAGCTAGGAAATGTGTTGCAATAACTAAATGCAAAGATTGCACCAAAATGTGTTTAACATGCAGTATTGAAGAAAAGGCCAGGTTTTCTGGAACACTGATACGAGAATTTGATAAAGGTGGCTTATTATATCCATCAAAGGAACTCCTAGTTCTTGTCAGTCAACTGGAAGGTATTGTTACACATTATTTCAGCACCGAAAAACTACACAGAGATAGTATCGTTGATATTCTAGCTATCTTGATGATAAAGAAAATTAAATTCATTGGTTGTGCAGAACACAGTAAAGATGTGACATGTAAGATTGCAAAATTTTATTTACTGACTCGGTTGCATTTCTATATAAAGGGACTTAATAAGATTCACAATGATAATAGAGAAAAAATGAAGTACCTTAAGCTGAGACGTTGCAAATAAATATGAAGTTCCTGGATTTGGGTGTTGAGGTTCTTTTTATGAGGAAGCAAGTGAGAGACAGGTTTTTTTATTACTGTGGAGAGAGAAAATATATGTGGAGTCAGTCAATAGCTCTCACTTATAATTACTGTGGAGTCAGTAAATATATACCGACTCCACAGTAATGCTACAGCTCAAACCCTCAACGCTCTTCTTCAAAACTACCTTAACAGCTAATAAGAACTTTGCAACAGAACAGGTTCCGTCATTCAAACCCAGGGGCTTGAACTTAGTCACATTACCAATGTTCAACTCGTAGCAAGCAGAGCAGCCACTGCTGTGTTTACTGATCTACTATATATTACCATATATAAGCATATGACTGTATTAAAAAGAATGGATAATTTTGGGAGTATGTAGCAGTGGCTAGTTAACTTTTCCTTCATTAAATATGATATGTATGCACATAGCAGACAGTAAGCCTAATGCATATGCAAATAAGTGATCCTAGAAACTTAACCCAAACTCATTAAGAATTTTTCCAGCCTATAATGAGGTCAAGAAATGTCCAGGTTGTTAACAAACTTAGAAAAGAAAGTTACAAAAACTGGTAAGTTATTTAGAGATTCAAAATTCATTTCTTTAAATGTATTTATTTTTAAAAAATTAATCCCCTCCCCTTCCCACCAAGTAACTGAATAGCTCAGCAGATAAGATATTAATATACAAAAAGATTTTAAGGAACATGTGTGGTGGTAATAATATTGCAGAGTTACTATTTTTCATTAAAAATGTTTAGAACTGTGGGATTCTTTAGCAAGCTGCCCCACCCCTTCATCTTTTTTTTATTTTTAATGTTCAAATCCCAAAACCACTGGTGGTAATCTGATATAAACACACTTTTTTTTTTCAATCAACATTTAGCTTTGGCATTTTCAGCATTGCTAACTAGGGCTTCCATGATGGAATTACATATTACAAAATTCAGTATTTTGAAGAAAACTTGTAAAATGCCATGAGTGATTAAGTGTGACTAATTTACTCTTTACAAGGTGGTGTAAAAGTAATAAAAAATAAACTAAACAGGTATAAAATTTATTTCTGGAAATTTAATTGTGTGTGAAAACATCTAATAGTTGCATTCACAAATTCTTGCTCTTTGATTCAATTGCATTTCCTAAGATGCCTAAAAATCAAGTTGTGTGTTATTTATTTTTTGTGTAATGTTACTTTTTAAATCCCCCCTCCCAAGTTCTGTTGCTGATAAATTTCTCTGTCGCTATACAATTGAGAAACGGTTTTTGATAAAAAATTTCAACAACTGTTGCACTAGCCTTTGACATATAACAGCCCACAATGAATTAATCAAGCTTCTACTTTATAAAAAATAAAAACGAAAAAAAATCATTTAAAATGGGATGCTTACTTTTGCCTCACTGTATAAATTGAATAAAGCTTAACCAATGTGCTGAGGTTTAGTAATATTGTAATAAATAATGCTACAAGCAATGTAAGATTAAAACACTGCTTTATTACAAACTACACGTGGCTTCTGTATGGAAATTCCTAAAGTCATTTATAATTAACTCTCATCAGCAAGCTTTTGGTCCCCGTGCTGATGAGAGTTCAATATTCCACACCGGTACACGTCAGAGGTCAGTTTTTCCACATGTGCTTCAACATTTGTTTCAGTTGGTGTAAATTATATCTGTATTACCTATTCCCAACTATTAGGGGCATTACACAACGATGTTACATGTTTACATTGTGCACAATGTGTCACTGCGCGCACCTTACTGGGACGACAAACCTTTCTGGATTTACTGAGGGGATATCAGTATGAGACTGCAATAATTCCAATTTCAGAAATTAAGAACAAATAAATGTCTTGGTCAATTATTTGCTCCCCCACAATATTTCTTCATTTAATAGTAAAATTTATCTAACGGTATAAAAAAATCCCTCTAAATCAGCCCTTTTTTTTTTGTTTTTTTCTGAACAATTACTGGTAAATATTTTCTGATGCATGCATTATGACCAAAATTATGCTTCAGTCAGAGAGGAATGTCATTATAAATGCGTGTGCTTAAATAAGGTGATACACACCGTTTTTAAACCAGTCAGTAACAGACAAAAATAATTTTTGTTAAGCCTCTTAATAATACGAAAAGCTTACCCAACGTTTATATATATCTGTTATATCCACGCTAATATATACATACGCTGGGTGCTCGGCACACTTCCCCTTCTATGCTATATATCAGCTGTTTCTGTATAACTGTTTGAAGAGTAGATACATGGAAGCACTTTATATTTACATGCCCCTACGTATTTACTTCAAACAGCAAATTTTGCCCGCTGTCCCTAAATTGTTTTTAAGGAGGGCTCTGTATCTGACTGGCAGCATTAAATTTGTTGAACCACGGTATTACTTATACCTGATCATAGGCCTAACCACTGGGGGATCAGGACCCCCAGATTTTCATAGTCTGGGATCCCCAATGTAAATGATACCCCAAATGTTTCGGGAATATAATGATATGAACTTTTTATGTGAACCAACTAAATTATTTAATAATATAAGATTGTAATTTTTCATAGAATGCAAACACGTGTATAATGTGTACTTAATAAAACAGTGATGTCGATTAAGCATGGTTACCAACATCGCTGGCGTATATACATTATGTGATCAGACCCCCCAATTCCCCCCTCCCCCAAATTTTGAAACACAGCACAGTTATGCCACTGTACCTGATGGTCACTGGCCAACATCGCCGACGCTGACACTTAAGCATTCAATATAATGTCCCATACAAAAAAGCCTTGCAATTTTTGTATATACAGCAGGAGCGGCTCCTGCAAAAATCCAAAGCAGTTTTTTTTCATGCCACATCAAGAGAGAAGTTTACTGAACTCGGCTGGAAGTTTTTCCTGCACAACGCCACTGGGAGCCAAAAGAACGCTTGCGCGCTGCTCTGACTGCTATTGAAACCAACTTATGTGGGAAACTCTGCCTATTCCCACATCAGTTCATTTCCTTTGAATAAAACGTCCCTGGGGGCTGCAGCTCTCGCTGGTACAGCAGATATAAGTGGTCCTCGGAGTTATTTGTGAGTGACGTAGCTACAATGCAGTCTTTTGTTGGCTGCAAATACATCTCCGGGCCTTCAACTTTTGGTTTGTTCCTACTTTTATTCAACATGATAATTCTAACAACTGGAGATTATTCGTGTTTGCTAACAACAAATACTCAGTTGCCGAGATTTTTGCCAAAAAGTTTTACTTCTGGTCAAAATGGGCATGTGAACAAATTGCGATTAAGAATAAAGTTCAGTAATGAATAAATTGAAAAATGAAAAAAAAAAAAATGACTAATTTCTGCAGCGAAATACTTGCACAAAATTAATATTTTCACTTACCGGGCACAGCCAAAATTTTCGCTTTTAAACTCATGTACATTTCTATTCATCAAAAAATATTGAAGTTGCTCCATTGGCCATATTTCACTTTTCTGCTGCATATGCATACCCTCCCCCCAAAAAAAATAAGCTGAACATTTGAGTTGAGGTAGTGCTTTATACTTTATTACTTTAAACACAACATTTAATCAAACACAATTGTTTAGAAAATTTACGAAGTTGGTAAATTTTGAAAACAAATTGTTCTACACTAAATTGTAATCATAGCTTGAAAATTAAAACTGGGAATATGTTTGCAATTCATATTTATTAAAGAGAATGCCTGTAAGTCAAAATTCCAAAGGGAGCATATCAGAAGAAAAATATTTATTATATTTCTACTAGGGGTCATAATTGACACCTGAAAATGCGTATATGACGTTGGGTGCGTGTCTGCTGTCACTGGCACACGCATTTTTTTAATCTTTAAAACTGGTTCCCTTAACTGAGTGTGTGTTGCTCTTACAGTATCTACATTTATATATTATTTACAACCACTATCTCAATCCACTGCTGGATAACAGTCTCCAAGTTTCTTCCACAAAAGTCTGTTTAGAGCCAGTTTTCTTCTTGCTCCCGAATTTCATCCACCCATCTCCCACATCATCTTCTGGGTCCTTTTTTTTTTTTATGTCCCTTGCTATCCAGTTTAATATTTCTCGCTGGCTCTTTCTTCTAGAAATATGTCCATCCCATTGCAATTTCAGGGATTCTGATCATTGCTGTCTTCCATCCTTGTAATTTTCCCGATCCACGAGTTCCTCTTTGTATCTTTCCTGTTCCTGGTTACATCAAACATGCATCTCTCAATCCTTTTTTTCTGTTGTCTGCAACCTCAGTATATCTGTTTTAGTTGAGGTCCATGTCTCTGCTCTATGCGTAACAACTGGAAGGATGCACTGATTAATGAGCGTCATGTTAGGATCGTTAGCATCATGTTAAGATCGTTAGGATAAGGGTCCTGCATGGAATGTATGTGGAACTAATTTCTTTGACGTGCAATGGTGTTGGTGTATGCGTGGGTGATGATCAAATGATCATATGTAGAGGATTTTAGGGAGTGTCTGACCCCAGGTCTTAAACAACCCTTAGAAATAGGAAACTAGGAGATTTAGGCTAGAGCGCCCAATACGAAGTGACACAGAAGCGAAGTAGGAAGGGAGAGGAAGACGCCCTTATTTATTACCGGGAGGCCAGTACCCAGTACCGGCTGTACCGGTGTATGCTGTATGCATGGGTACCTCTCCACAAGGTAAACAATGAGGAAATATACACGAAAATACTGGATAGCACTATGATTCCGAAGTTCACATTAAAATGATTTGTGACTACAAAATCTGCCAAACACTTTTCTTTTAAGAAATAATGCATCAAACCAAGTTTTATACGCCGATTATTTTCTTCATAAATATGGCCACTCCTTGATATCTGTTCCCTAATTCAGGTATCGGTTATCTCTAGAATTTCCCTATCAGTTGCTAAATATAAAACTAAATATTAATTTCTACGAGTACATATATAAATTATTATTAAAGGGACAGCATCAGCAGGTTCAGTAACTTAGCTTTCGAAGTGATATCTACAAAATCTTAATGCAGGCCCTCCATCTCAGCTTACCACTAGCCGCTACTGAGTGATATATTTAAATTTTCCAAACAGCACGTCTTTACTTGGCACATCCACGCCATTTGTTATCGTTTTAGTAGGCATTCTTCGAGGAGGTTGCATATCAATTTAAATCATGTAGAATTCTATTGTAAATTAAATTGACGACGACGCTGCACTCTATGGCAGACTTAAGACATTTCACTGAACCGTAAAAGGTGTTTCCATAATCGCACACTTAAGAAAATCGTACACTTACATCCTAATTCAACCCCCGTTGTTTGGGTTACATGCACATCGCTACACACATTCTCTGACACAGATAACGTCTGCAGCGCCGCGATGCGGCGTGGGACATATTTCGAACGCAGTTTTTGAGTTCGCACGGCACACTTCCCCTTTTAGACGCTATACTAATAGTATAGATGGTCGAAGGTCCTACTCGATTAACAAGGTCATATCCATATATCTTATTCTAACCTCTTTAAGCCGCCCCGGTGGCGCAGTGGTCTAAGCGATGGCCTCTGATCATTCGTCCGAACGGGGTCCGGGTTCGAATCCCGGTGGGTATGGATGCTGTGTTTGTCTTACGGCACTGGCTCTCTCCCTTCCCTGGAACCAGTGACCCTAAATTAGGGACGGGCGACTGCTTATAGCCCATTGAGTTGCTCACGGTGGTCGTTAAACCTCCAATAAAAAACAAAACAAAAAAAACTCTTTAATATAAACAAACGATTGCTGGTCTGCAGCCACAGACATATTTCTCATGATGCAATGCGAAGTGAATAAGGTCCATTATATGAATTACATTCATTATATACAATGCTATCTTTTTTTTTTTTTTTTTTGATTGGAGGTTTAACGACCACCTTGAGGAACTCAATGGGCTATAAGCAGTCGCCCGTCCCTAATTTAGGGTCACTGGTTCCAGGGAAGGGAGAGAGCCAGCACCGTAAGACAAACACAACATCCCTGCCTGCCGGGATTCGAACCCGGACCCTTGCGGACGAATGATCAGAGGCCAGCGCCTTAGACCACTGCGCCACCGAGGCGGCCAAGGCTATCTTTAGGTTGTGTTGAAATCATAATTGCCGTCCCGGTGGCGCAGTGGTCTAAGCCCTTGCTTCTGACCATTTGTCTGAGATTGGTTCGGGTTCGAATCCCGATGGCCGGCGCAGAGGTCTAAGCGATTGCATCTGACCATTCGTCGAAGATGGGTTCGAGATCGAATCCCGTCAAGGCATGGATGTTGTGTTTGTCTTATGGCACTGAGGCTCTTCCTTCCCTGGAACCGGTGGCCCTAAATTAGGGATGGGCGACTGCTTATAGCCCACTGAGTTGCTCACGGCTGTCTTTAAACCCCAATGATAGAAAAAAAAAAAGAATCCTAATGAGGCATTGATGTTGTACTTATCTTACGACACTGGCTCTCTCCCTTTCCGGGAACCAGTGACCCTAAATTTGGGAAGAGCGACTGCCTTTAGTCCATCAGCCGCCCTGGTGGCGCAGTGGTCTAAGCGATGACCTCTGATCATTCATCCGAACGGGGTCCGGGTTCGAATCCCGGTGAGGCATGGATGTTGTGTTTGTCTTACGGCACTGGCTCTCTCCTTTCCCTGGAACTAGTGACCCTAAATTAGGGACGGGCGACTGCTTATAGCCCATTGAGTTGCTCACGGCGGTCGTTAAACCTCCAATCAAAATCAAATCAAAATTAGTCCATCGAGTTGCTCACGGTGGTTGTTAAAACTCCAACAAGAAATAAAAAATAAAAATAAAAACAACAACAAAAAAGTCATAATTATTGGGCCTTTTTTAGTTTTCTTTTGGAAGAAATTCGTTGGATTTGCTTGGACGTCTGGCAACACTGCGGAAAACTCAAAGAGAAGAAGAACCCAACCATTCTTTCGGCGTCATCCTTTGGGCGGCATCTGCATGGAAGAAAATTTAAGTGTAGGGAAGTTTTCATTAGAATCAGTATTTAGAGGCTAAAAATTTTGTTTGAAAAGAAGAAATTTGGCTGTTTAGGTAATTTCATATTTTTGTCTGTTGATTATATTAGAATCACTGCAAAATATGCGTATCTTTTTGTAATTATTTCTTTGTTCTAATCCGTAACGGTAGTTCAGTTTGCATTTCTAAAGAAGTAAGGAATTCCTGTGAAATAATTTCAGCGGTTTTTTTTTTATAATGTTTTTTCATGGTAAGTTTGAATTTTTAGGACCTGTTAAGCGGGATTTTAAAGGGTTTTATGTTACAGTTTGTCTATGAAGAAATGTACTGTATGATCAAAGAATTTGGTATGATTTCTGATTAAACAAAATGGCGTATTATGTTAAGAAGCCATTAAACATGTAGTGGATAACATATTCAAAGAATGTCAATGTCGTAGAAAAACTTAACCATTTTGTGAAACTTTTTTTCCACATGTGTTTATAAAATGTAACAGAAACGGTTTATTCTGAGATTAGCATAAATATTAGAAAGTTAATTTTGCATTTCCAGGGAGGTTACGTGATGTGCAGGATTAACGAAATCAGGTCCCATTGCGGAGTGGATACCCTCCCCTGGAAAAAAATATATTTGTGGTACTTTTTGCAAAATTCTATTAGATTTCAACTACTAAAAAATTAACTTCCATATTATTAACTAGGCATTTGCAGTCATTGTAATTGTTGGAACCTACAAGTAAATTCTTACAAAAAATATGTAAAACCAAAAGTATTACACTTTATTGCATGAAACAAAAATGTGTGCATTGTAATTTAAATGATTGCCCTAGTTTTTTATACTGATACTACAAAGCACTTATGCCAAAGTTAGTCCTACGCAAATTTTCTTGTAGAATATTAAGGCCAGCTTCTCTGAACAGTGCCTCATGATCTCACACATGTGTAACAGTGTCTGGCTTTACTGGTTTATACAAAAATTCACAGGTAAGTAACAATTAAGAATTGTAGCACAAAAAATGCTAAACTACTTAACAGTGTTACACCCAAGATTTCGTTATGGGTGTGGCCATATTAATTTTTTGTCTCTTGATTGTCAAAAGAAAAAAAAAATACTAGTCTGCTTCTTCATTCTACGTGAAGAACATCTTTTGGTTCATTATATTCTGAAGATTTTGTGATGTGCAGACAATTGTATTACTATGAATCCTTGTGCTGATTGCTCTAAAAATAACTGATCCTTGTGCTTATTGCGATAAAAATTCCACTCATATTAAACTATTTCTTCCACATTTTCTTTTTAATATACATGTGCTAGAACTATTGGTATGGCTGTGAAAAGGATCCTCAAGTTGTCTGGAATGACTGCTTTCCAGTCATTCAATTTTTATGAACTAAAGTAACAAAAAAGATTTTACTAAAAGAAAAAATTACTTTCCTTTTTAATACTTCATTCAAGGATGCCTAAATTCTTGGCTATTTCTTTAAGCAGTTTCATATGAAGTTTCCGCAGAAAATTTTGTAGATCTTTTTGCTAACGCTTGAGCACTTGATTTCCCCAAGTGGATGCCTTCAGTACACCTCTGCTGTGGTTTCAGATTTAGAGTAATTACTGTATGAGGTACTTGGCAAATAGGTTTTGGGCTGAAAGTTAATGTATGAAATCTGTTTATTGCATTCTTGTGCGATTCTTAAGTTAACATTTCTGTTGAAAGTGAAAATTTTAGATAGAAGCCTTTTGTTGAGGCAAAATGAAAATTGTAGTGCCCTTTGCTTTGTTTAGGTAGAATAAACTGCAAATAAGGTGAAAACTAGGTATTGGGTCATCCCATAAGTAATGCAGTATTTTCAATGTGGTTGGATTGATTGCCACCAGATGGAGTTATTGTGGCAGATCTGTGGGGGTATATGTACTGTTGGACAGTGCTAAGATGCCAGATAGGGCTATTTTAAAAATAAATCTACTACTATTTTCCTTTTTTTTTCTTTTTTTGGTCTACTACTCGGTTCATTTTTGGGTTGCATTTTCCCCTGCCTGTTTGAAGTATTTTTCTCAGTAGATTATGTAAGTCTTGAAGTAGGTAATGTAATATTGATAGTTCTTAACTTTTTGAGTGGCCGCTCCGGTGGTGCAGTGGTCTAAGGCGCTGGCCTCTGATCATTCATCCATTCGTCCGTAAGGGGTCCGGGTTCGAATCCCGGTGAGGCATGGATGTTGTGTTTGTCTTACGGCACTGGCTCCCTCCCTTCCCTGGAACCAGTGACCCTAAATTAGGGACCGGCGACTGCTTATAGCCCATTGAGTTGCTCACGGTGGTCGTTAAACCTCCAATAAAAAAAAATAAAAAACTTTTTGAGTGAAAAAGTATTTAAAAAAAAAAAGTGGCTAACTGTGAAGGAAATGCACCTGTGCATAGGTGTAACTGCGAACGACATTAGTAGCTTTATTTTGTGCAGATTCGGCTTTGTCGTTTTTTGTTTATGATTTTGATTGTTCTAACTGGGTTTGACGTCTGATGTGACAGTGACCATTGATGTCAGTATTCATTTCATCGCAGGGCAGTTCAGTTCAAAAGCAGGTACAGCCCTTATTTTCTTTTTTCAACGGTCTTGCTTTGATCTACTTTAAGCTCATTAATTATTTTTTTCTTGAACCTTGTTTTAGAAAATGTACATTAAGTTGTTTAATATGGGTAAGAGGGCTCAGTATCATGTAAAACAAATTTAAATGGAATGATTGCAATCTTTTTAATCAATATGTTTTAGAAAACTATTTTAATCAAAATGAAAAAAAACAAAACTTTTTAAAATCTAAAAAGTTTAATTTTTTTAATATTAAAAATCTTTTTAAAAACTCACAAACTTTGATTTGTAATGAGCAAAACAACTTTTTTTTTTATTGAAGAATTAAAAATTGGGCTATTTTTGAATGGATTTGGATGCTTTTCAAATGTAAGTCTGCTACTTTCTCATTGAATTGGCAATACTGGGATGTTGGCATAGTATCTGAGTAAACTTTGAATGGTGTAAATGTTCATTTAATTC
The DNA here is from genome assembly GCA_039090855.1 of Macrothele yani. Lineage (NCBI taxonomy): Eukaryota > Metazoa > Arthropoda > Arachnida > Araneae > Macrothelidae > Macrothele > Macrothele yani. The sequence continues at coordinate 101,819,309 of CM077027.1, forward strand.
ATTTGTTAACCCTCATCATGGAAGTGTCAAAACTTTCATATATGGCACGTTTTACTTTGAGAGCACTATCAGGCAACACCACCATGGCAGCAGTGTTGAAACTGCTAGATTTATTGTGCAGATGTGCGAGTCAAGGACAAAGCGTTTTCGGTCTAGGAACTGTAGCCTTAAAAAAAAAATAAGCTAAGGCCAGGATGTCCTCAGGAGTAGGATGACGATCTGTTACGACAAAGAATATCTAACTAAAAGAAGTTAAGGCTCAGCGAGACGTAACTAGCGCAGCCATATCTTCAGGGAAAACATGCAGTGCCCAGAAGCCAACATACAGGCTCATCGGCTGATGCCAGAGCAGACTGCACATGCATATTTTTGTTTGACTTCAATTCTTTGGATACAAAACAGTCGGCCGTTAGCCGAGCTACTCGGACTCACAACACGTGATTGTTACCTTCTCAGTAGCATAATCACTTCGCAAATCGGATATGTTAGTTTTGTTTCGCCACCCGGGTTAGTTAAGGTGTTTGTTCTTCAGTTTTTCAGAAATATTTTCAGTAATGCCAAATACTAGGGAATGTCTGCATTTTGTACGGATCCTTACGCCTAACTGTAATATTTGCTGAAATTTAATTTAAATAGTAATACTAATGTTATTGCATATTTTTCTCACCAAAATAAGGGAGGGCGGGGTATCGGAAAACAGCAAGCACGACAACAAAAAACTGCTCTAAGCAAATAGTCATCATATCGAAGGAAACCATCGTGGATCAAAGAAAAGCTTCACTGCCATAGTCTCCCTCTAACGTGTTTTGCGCCTGAATGTTAACTTTCCCTCAGAGCATATCTCAAAATGTGGTGGCGCTGTTGCCGCCTGTTTTACGTTATCTCTGTGAGAGTTGACCTTCTTTAAGCGTTAGATATTCTTTGGCTATGATCACCGAGCAAAATCCTCATGTAGCAGTGGAAGAATTAGCAGAGCAGTTCCGAGCAACCCTTTTCAGTGGTCCACTGACATCTGCAAAAGATTGGTACAGTTTCTAAGCTGAGCCAGTGATTTCTTCACAAGTTATCGGAGCACAATCTGAAGCCACGAATGGAGGTCTGCACATCTCACCTCTGTCGATTGAAAAAGGAATCTTTTCTCAATTCCTAAAATCCAGTGTATGTAACAAAAGAGAAGCCTTATAAAGCTATGGGATGTCACCAGTCTGCTCTGTATGGGTCATTCCATGCCAAATCAACACAGCACTCAACCTTGACATCTCTGATTTTAATGAAAATAGGAATTTCTCCTTTTTCGTCGTAATTTGGGTTATCCTTGAGATCGATGCATAACTGAACAGAAATTTTGGGGCAATTGGTAGTGGTGAAAGATGCTTTCCACCTGAAACTTTCAAAAACGGAAATTTCGTCTTTCAAAACTTTCGGAAACAGTAAAGATTTCTCCCATAATCGTAATTTTATGTTTCACGCAATGTTTCTTCTGCCTAGTATTGTTGTTAAATTTCATTTTATTTCATAAATATTTGTATTTCACCTTGAAAATGGAAGGGAAATGTCCGAAAATGGAAATCGGACGTAGCAAAGATTTCTCTCTTAACTGTAATTTTTTTTTCCAACGATGTTGTGAACGTGTATCCTGTGTTCTTAAATATCCCCGCAACCCCCCCCCCCGCAAAAAAAGGTTTGCATTTCAGCTTGATAAAGGGGGGGGGGGAGTCCTAAAACGAAAGTAACGAAGCTGAAAAATTTATAAGAATTGATGTATGATATTCAAAAGCATTCATATTCTCCAAGTTACACTATTTATCTTTTATCTAAAATAGTGAAAGCTATCGTGCATTTCATGGTCTTCAGACTGAAAGTTCTTTCAGCATGCTGGATAAAATTGCATTCCAAGGGAGTTGTAAAGCCTACTGTCGTAGCTGGTGGTGATATTGAGCTTAATTTTTCAAATAACAGTTTTTCAAAAAAAGAAAAATCAGAAAGAGGACACAGAACTAGTAATTGGAGTAAAAACAAGAATGTATTTAAGTGAAATCATTTTAAACAAAAATGAACTTTCTAAGTTCTATACATCTGTCAGAAAATTTTACGTGGACAAATATTCTTATAAATCAATAAAAGATACTGATCTATGATGAATTCTTAAAACATGCAGAAGTAGCAGATCCTTCACTTAGAACCAGAACATCGTTTACTTCTGTATTATACATAAGCGCTTTCCATTTATAATAACTGAAAATGAACTTGAAATACTGGAAGAAGCGGAATTGCTTGTTATCAAGAGCTCTGACAAATTAGAGACCATAGCAGAAACAGATAGAATAGATGTCACTTGGTCAGAAATCTCAAAATTAAGTGGCAGTAATGAAGTATACTATTCTCTCGAAAGTAATGTTTGCAATACTTGTAGTTCCACACTCTAATGCTGCAAGTGAGAGTTTTTAGTTTAGTGCAAAAAAATCAAGTCCCGTTTCCAACCTAATTTAGGTTTAGAAACTGTAGAAGCACTTATTTTCTGCTGAGAAACTCAAATCTGCAAAACAATGTACAGCCAAATCACTAAAGAAAGCTGTTTAATCAATTTTTTTGTTATGTAAAAAAAATGTATCAGTCATGGTGTATATTATTTTCCAAGTAAAAAATTTGGAATATTTTGATACAGATTTTCATGTATATAAATGAATAAGTAAGTAAAAAATACTAATTAAATTAAATGAGTAACAGCATATTTTCTTTGGTTAAAATTATTCTTTTTGGTATGACTACTGAAAAATGGCCAAAACTACTGAAAATTTGTACGAGTACTACTGAAAATATCTGAAACAGGTTGGCATCTCTGCGAGAGAAACTATTTGCTCAACATTTGGAACAAAAATATTAGTTTTGCTGTTTTCTGAATTCCTAGCCTATTTCTTAACTTAGAATGCAGAATGTTAAATGTTAAGGAAATTCTTTCAATTCCTACTGAAGCAGATGTTGTTATTAATTGCAAAATACTTTCCAGTTCTTTTTTTTTAATTTCTATTGACTCACTATGGAAAAGAAATAGCCGCCCCGGTGGCGCAGTGGTCTAAGGCGTTGGCCTCTGATCGTTCGTCCGTAAGGGATCTGGGTTCGAATCCCGGTCAGGCATGGATGTTGTGTTTGTCTTACGGCACTGGTTCTCTCCCTTCCCTGGAACCAGTGACCCTAAATTAGGGACGGGCGACTGCTTATAGCCCATTGAGTTGCTCACGGTGGTCGTTAAACCTCCAATCAAAAAAAAAAAAAAAAAAAGAAATATCACCAGTCTATAGAATTCACTGCAATTTGCACTTTTTCTTCCACTATCGTTCCAGTGAATGGTGCAGATTTTGTCAGAAGCTTAATGAGAATAGTCAGGAATGTGTGTCCGTATTTTTTGCTGGCAAATTGTAAAGCAACTTCTTTTTCTTCAGGCACATCCATGTTTTTTGCTTGAAAGTGAAGATCAACGAGAAAGGCCAAAAATTGAGCTGAAGATTTAAAGCTGGAGGACCATATCTTTTATGAAACAACTCCAATTGCTTTTCATCTAAGATGTCATTTAATACAATTTTCAACTTTTCCCACACTATAAAACTGCCTTAGAAATTTTACAATTGTTGATATATTGTCAATAAATCCTTGTCGGCTGATATATTGCCAATATACCCAAATTCATCCATTTCTTTGATTTTAAATTCAATATTGCCATCTTTATTATTAACCACTACCCTGTAGCAGAATCTTGGCGATGGGTGATGTACATAACAGATTTATTTTGGTCCTGTAGATAAAAACAATATCCCCAGAGCCCTATTAAATCATTTTGCAGACTCCCTGTCATATATGCAAGCTTTCCACCTTTAAAATTTCTGAAAACTGAAGTTAGGCAGAATGATGATTTCTCCCGTAATCGTAATTTTTTTCTCGCGATGTTCCCTATATGCTTGAAGAGAGGATTGTCTGATATTGTTGTTAAATATCATTTTCCTGCATAAATATTAGTGTTTTAATTTGAAAATAGAGGCAACTATTTCATTTTTCTGAAAACGAAGTTTGACGGAATCCAGTAATCTTAAATTCTTGTGATGTTCCCTTTGCCCTGTATGGTCATTAAATATCATGTTATTAGATAAATGTTCGTATTTAAGATTGAAAATGGAGGAAAATTTTCTGAAAACCAAAGTTGTATGGAGCGAAAATTTCTCCGTAATAAAAAATTCCTCCCTCTAAAATGACCCTCTGCCTGCTGTGCTTGTGTATTAATTGTTTAGCCCTTTGATCGTTGAGTTTGAAAATAGGTAAGTGCACACCCAGCATTGAATATGTTAGAAGCACGTTTACCCCGCAGTGCATACAAATATACAGCGTAACGGCAACAAATGTAGGAACAAAAGCGGAATAGATACAACGTATGTACAGACCTTTATTATTGAGGACGGATACAATTAGAAGTGTCGCATAGCATGATAAATCCTAAAACAAGGATCCACACAGAATCCAACTTGGCAGTTTTTACTTCAAAAACGAGTTTCCTTCCAAACCTTTTTCCACCAACTACTTTTGAGCAACATTACAGCACATTTTCGCCTTGGTGCTGGCTGCTTTTGTGTGGGTGGAATGCATTCAGGGAAATGCTGTTCAATTAGTGGATGGATTACCATCACATTTACGGTTGGCCTGGTGATCTTGTTCGAGGATATATCCAAGTGATATTTTTCTATTATCCTGTCAATAAGATCCAGTCGAAACGCTAGATGATCCATTGTACCACCTTGCTGCGAATACAGAATTAAGGCGTTGAAGACCGATGTATGCAGAAGCTGACGTAAAATTTTCACGTAATATCTCTGCTGATGTCGGACTCCAGGGTAGTATGACAGACAGCATCTGGTCCATTCGGTCGACTCCTCACATTGTGTTATTATAATCCAGAATTACTACAGATTTAGTAGCAGTTCCTGTCATTGTACATCTGTAGTCTCATTGCCGTGTAGGCTACTGAGAAGAGACGTAGGTTTTTTTTGTCCTTCCATGCGAGAGCCACAATTGTTTCTCTCTGATAAGCTATGATGTCACCTTTCTTTAAGTTTGCTGACTTTCATGTCTTTTGGCATATCTTTTTGTGTCAGCTTTACTGTCCCATAATGGTCCATTCGGTCGACTCCTCACATTGTGTTATTATAATCCAGAATTACTACAGATTTAGTAGCAGTTCCTGTCATTGTACATCTGTAGTCTCATTGCCGTGTAGGCTACTGAGAAGAGACGCAGGTTTTTTTTTGTCCTTCCATGCGAGAGCCACAATTGTTTCTCTCTGATAAGCTATGATGTCACCTTTCTTTAAGTTTGCTGACTTTCATGTCTTTTGGCATATCTTTTTGTGTCAGCTTTACTGTCCCATAAACATCAGTCTACCATTGAACAAGAATGTCAGCAAGCTCAATACTAGTGTAAAAATTGTCTATGGCAAGACAATAACCGTTGTCGAGAAGAGGTGCAACTAAACTCAGCATAACCTTTGTTCCTAAAGCCATGTCTGGTGGACAATTGAAAAATTGCGTGCATTTTCCAGTGTAAATGATCATATCCACAAATAGGCTGTGGAATTTTTGCATGGTTTAAAACATTTGATTCTGAACCGAGATCTTTTCATTGGCAAATACTGTTTTCAGCTGAGACTTCCTTTGAAGAGAAGAAGGCTTTCATCAACGCAGATATCTCTGGAAGGAATATATGCTTGAGAAAACCTCTGTCTACTGTAATCGAATACAGCACCAATCTTTTTTAGCTTTGGGTTTGGATGCATGCAGAGCCATTCATTATCACTAAAATGCAGAAATCTCATAGCAGTAAAACCCTGCATTCAGACATGATTTGTGAGAAGAATGGTGTTTTAATATTTTTTTTTTCTGGACCAGTAAGTTTTTACATCTGGCTTCTGAACAATTCCTTGCAAAATTAACTCTGCAAAGAAAGTTCTTAGCTCTGAAATATTTGTCTCTGTCCAATTTGTAACTCTTGAATGTGGTTTCAGCTGGCCAGTTCTCCTAATTTGTTCTGCCCTTTTGTTGGTTTCATCAACGAGTTGTAACATTTTGTCATAAAACAACAACTTCAAAGTAGTCTAAGGATGCTGCATTCGCATGTAGAACACCTGTAGTAATTCCAGGGGTGCCACTAAAAGCAAACCAAGGTCTGCTATGGCAAACTTTCTCTGTCGGAACTCTGTACAACTAAGGGGCATCGGAAACACATGTATCAACTTTATTCTCAGATGAACTATGAAATAAATCTATTTCACTCTCACCTGTGCTACAGGCAAACTGTTCTTCATAATATTCCTCAGTGACAGCGGTGGGGAATTCCGGGAAAATCTTACCAGCCAGGAATTTTTACCCCTAGCCAAAAAGACGCGATATAGGCACATTACGACAACAGTGTACAGTGATGGGATATGACGCAAATTTTTAATTTCTGCCCCTATGTAATACAAATACATATATATGCTATACCAGATTGAAAAAAAATCCCCATGAAACCTTTGATTTATAATGGAGATGTATGACACCAATTTATTATTTTATAATTAAATATTTCATACCTAATTAATAGTGATTGTTCAGCTTTGTTTCTTTTAAATTTTTACATCAATTATTCAGCATCACGAAATTTTCTTTTATGTCCTTGTACATGCTTTGTTCCACCTCCAAAGTACCACTTATCTAGAGTGTCTGCTGGATCAAAATTTTCTAATGATGTCCCATTAATGCATATATTTAGGAGACTGTTCATACTTCTGTTAACTAATGAGGTCCTTAAAGGATTTTTGATAAGATTCATCAGGCTGAAGCCTCATTCATAGGTTGATGTTGATGCTGGTGTTACACAAAGAAGTGAAAACAACTGGCTTGTGAAAAAAACTTCTCCTTATGTTCAGTAATCTTTAAAAGTAGTTCATCAACTTTCAAGTTTTGGCTACTTATTTTGAAGTCAAACCATTCATCTACCACACTTTTTTCAATATCTTATCTCATTGTTTTTGTGTTTGATTACTTCCTTAAAATGATGCAAGATAATTTTGATTTCATTGTCTCCCAAGTCACTCAAATCTTTTCCAGTGGGCCAAGTGAATGTGTCAAAAACATATATTGAAGTGATTACAGGGGAATAAATGTCACAAAATCTTTCCAATAAATATTTTTTTGCAAAGTCTATCATAGTGTTTCTGTCAGATTTGAAGAACTTCCTCCCATTTGCAACATTTGTCAGACTACATCTTTGTAAGTTCCTCCATTATAGGAGCTAAAAAATTCTTCATATTTTCCTTTTTCTTTCTGCAAATTTTCTAATTTCTTTTTTGCTTTCAAAACTTCCTTGTTGACTTGACATAAAAGCAAATGCTGTTTTTGGAAAACGAGGGACAAGTCTTCAAAGATTTGAAGAAAATCTAGGAGAAAACTGAGAATTGCCAGAAATCTTTTATTTTCTTTACTATGCCTTCTGCATTTTTGCTACCTTGTTTTTCATTTGCTTCATTTTCTAAATGCAACACAACTGGTTTGTAGTCATGAAAAATTGCTCTCAAAACACCCATCTAATTTGGTGCAATTTCTGAATTTTGAAATTTTTTGTGCTAATAAGTTGGAAATTTTTTCCAGGTGCATGATTTTTTTACTGGAATGTCCATAAAATTTATAAATAAAAATAAGAATCGAGTCAAATGTTACTAAATACGAACGTTCTTCACAGTATAAAGTATGCTTAACTGCAATTGGCGAGCAACACAATGCACATACAATATATGTGGTAATTTTTTTTTAAATTTGACACATAAACCGGATACTTCACCAACCATGTTGGCTGCCCTATCTGCTGCTATACCAACAATCCAAGAATTTTTCTTCAAATTTAAACCAAAAGAAGCAAACTGTTTCTCAATAGCAGAAAAATAGGACTCAGTGTGCTATTTTCTAATTCTAAGAGTCCCAAAAAACATTCTTCAATTTTACCACTTTTCAAATATCTTTCATACATCATCAATTCCTCTATTGTGCCCTTGTCTGTAGAGGCATCTAAAATAATGCTAATGAACTGGGACTGCTTTAGTTCCTTCAGTACAGACTCTGTTATAACCTCTGATATGCAAGAAATAAATTCCCTGCAAGCATTTCTGTTTGCATACTGGTTTTGTACATCAACCTCTAATTTTCTGGATAACATGACTAGTGACTCAATGTCAGAAAATGGCTTGCTTTTTGCAATATAGTAGCTCAGATTGAATAATACTTTGAGCTGCTTAAATATTTTTTCATCCATCTTTTTAATGCATTTGGCCAAATGGGGTGCTAACAAGAAGCTGTGATGAATTTTCAATAAAATCAAAAATTTTTTCTATGCTGCACAGATTTATCATGGAATTTAAAAGTTTCATGTTTGAAAGGGCCACTAAATCCCTGTGAAAACTTATGTGATGTATTGACTTTCACATCTGCTTTGCAGCAAAATCCACATTTTGCAAGACCATCTTCATAAACAATCCAGGGGAATTCTTGTATCCATTTACTTTGAAATTTCCTGTTCTGTGGCTTTTCACAATTTTTTGCAAGATTTCTATCTTCAAGTAAAACATTTTCAGAACCAAGATAGAGTTGTATCACATTGCTATCAACCAAAACACGTGGCTTAGAGGATGAATCACATGACACAGCTACATTGCTACCGGACGAATTACGTTGGAAAAATGTAAATAAAGTTGATTGTTTGGAATTAAACATATTGAGATCACACACCAATTTTCAATGATACTGTGATTTTTCATGTTGCAGAAGCCTTTTGTCCACCAAAACCGTGTTTTTGTTTCCAACGCGCGTTTAGGCAAAACGACAATTTAGTTGGCGCTCCGAGAAGACAGCCGTAGGTACCACATGATCGAACAGGCGGGACTTCAGCAACGATTAATCCTGTGCGCGCTTCCCGTCGGTTACACAGCGTTCTGCAGTGGAAAAAAACGGTTTATTCCACCAGCAGCAGGAGCGACTCAACTTGGCCTTGAGCAACTGCTAAGCATTCGTGACGTCAGCTCCGCTCTTTCGCATGCTCTTTCGTGCGAATGAACACTTGGGTCGGTCTAAAAAAATAGAATGCTTTTCTGCCTAGTGATTTATGACTTCAAAGTTCAGGTTTCGGATTAGAATATACTTGCCCGTCTTATAAATGAAGAAGCTTAAGGTGTAAAAAAAATAGTGAAAGCCTAAAATATTATTATTTTATAAGCTGCAATTTTTAAGAGGTCTAAAATCCAGGAAATCCACTCGCCACGCCAGAAAATCTACTCGCCGATGGCAAGTGGGTGAGCGTAATTCTTCACCCCTGCTCAGTGACATCGCGGTCATCACTGCTGCTATCATCTTCCACTAAAACACGAGAACTCTTTCTCTTGTGAGGGCCAGATGTCGACACCATGCTCCACTGATCATGCACACACACAAACCAACACAAACGTTACTGCTTCTTATTGCTTTTCCACCAAGATGAACTACTTTAATCTATCAAATAACTTTTGTCAACTAAGCCCATGTATTGGAATACGCTGGTCACAAAAACTTCGAGATAGTGAGGTTTCGAAGTGCAAATGTGGTGTTATGCGCATTTAGCGACTACCGGAGCTCTGTTATCAGCGTGGGTAGTTACGTCCTATGTAATTTGCATCGTGACCACGTAGAAATTTGCCAAATGTATTGCTGTCAATGTGAGATTATTGTGAAATTATGCCTACATAACGCTTCAGCATTGACAACAGAAATAGGATTGTTGGAATGTTAGAGGCAAAGAAACAAGGTTTGAATACATGTCTTCTGTTCAGGGCTATGTAATGAAAGGCAGGCCATACATATAATGATTGGATAGTCCGAAGATAAATCATTTCCTCCATCACCTTGTGGTATGAGTTCCTGTAATTGTTGTACATTGTGCAGGTTACAGCTATGTACAGTTATCAACCCCGTCACGTAAAGGAAAGCTTTGCATGCACTAGATGCGTCGTTAACACTGGGCAAAGGAAATCTTTGCATGCTTTAGATGCGTCGCTGACTCTCAAAGGGCTAATAATTATTTAATTACATAAATGTTTTCATTTGAGATGGGAAATGGAGAAAATTTTTCCGAAAACGGACGTAGAATGGTGTGAAGATTTCTCCTGTTGTGACAATATTTTCCTAATGATGCCTCTGCACTTTATTGTTGTTAAATATAAACTTATGTTTCAGCTTGAAAATGGTGGCAAAATTTCAGACACAGAAGGCCAGAATGTTCTTGATCCTAATTAACATTGCAGTTGCTGTAGTAACTAGATTACACTTTTTAGATGGAAAAATATGTCTGCAATTTTTCATTGTTTTCCACATCTTGTAGTTATTTTGCTTAAGTGACCACCTGCAAATTATTTTGTGGCACTATTATTTCTGCCGCAGACTGACCAGGAACTTTCTGCTATGGGTAACCACTATTGCCATGAGTATTGGCCAGTTATTGATGTAACCTCTTAAACAGTCGCACACGGAATTCCACATATATCTTGGGGCAACACAAGAGCTAATCCACCAGCTTGTTTATATGTTGATCTAACAAAATCGTGATTTCTGAAATGCTTCACAATTTGTGTACCCTGTTCTTTGATGTTTGAACTCTGTAGATCTCCTGCAAGAAGGTTTAATAAGTGAGCTGTGCAACCATATGTGATAACATCAACATTTTCTCCATTTCTTTCCTCATCTTTGTCATGTTTGTCTGTTACAAAACTCCTAACTTCACAATGGATTTTTTTTTCTGCTGATTTCAAACTGCATAGAAATTTGTTCAAGGTAATCACTTGTATGGGGATACCCAAAGTGTTAAAACTGTACACTAAATAGACATCACTATCTGAAGTTGTTACAGAAGAACAAACAACTGATTCATTATGGACATTGGACCAGCCATCTATACTCATGAAGACTATCTTACCTTTTAAAGACAGAACATTTCTCTATTTCATTGTCAAAACCTCGTCTAACAAACAACCTGCTATATCCTGTTCTTTTGGTGGCTTATAGCCAGGATGTAGCATTTGAATAAGGTTCTTGAACTCCTTATTTTCAACCATATGAAATGGAGTGTTTGAAGAATAGATCAAAATATTTGCAGGTCAGAATTTTTTTCTTTTCAGCTATGGTTCGTGTCACAAATGAATCCTTTCTCCATTTTTTAATTTTTTCTGTGCTGTCACAGATTTAGTGGTTCTTTCAGGTACCAATGACAGTTCTCTTTTATGCTGGGATTCCTTGGCAGGTGAAGCATCATAAACTTCAGCATATCTTAAATTCATTGAAGTGCTTGGTTGATGGTCATTAACTTGTATTTAATGAATGTAATGAGTAATGGTTTTTATGCATTTGTATTTAATGAACACAATGAGTAATGGTTTTACATGTGTGTAATAAGTCTCTGGATCTCTTTTTCACACAGTTTGCACTTAGCAGGTGAACCTTTGCCACTCATATTTTTAATTTCTTCAAAATAGTTCCAAATGATATCTTTTTCCTTCCAGCCAGGCTGACTTCAACACTTGTCTTAAATAAAATGAGCTAAGCACTAAGACCCTTAGCCACACAGTACAGTGCAACAGGAAACTAACTGAGAATGGTACTTTTAAACTGGCATTGCTTCCTGTTTATCTGTTCTTTATCATCAGTGCTTGAAAAATGTGGTCGTCCGTGACAAGTGAAAATTTTTAGTTGACAAGTAACAAATTTAGTACAGTAGTTTAAATTCAATAGGCAATTATTTAAATGTTGTTATGCCTATCGTTGGATACATAAAAATATCAGTTCTTTAATTAGGCTTATTTTAATTTGCAGAACTGATTCGTGACTGTGCACCAGTATGGGGAGCCAGTTTCTCCGTGAAAGAAATTGGACACTGAATACTATGAGTCAAAATATCCGGGCACGGTGCGCTTAATGAAGAACATGAGGGAAGAAGCCACAAGCCCAGAGAATGATTTCCCAAAATGCTATGGGAAGCAGTGTTTACACTGCTTATCTTCCCATTAAGCAGAGTAAGCCAGCTTTTCCCACAGCATTTTAGGAAATCATTCCCCGTGCTTGTAGCTTTTCCCCTCATGTTCTTGTTAAGCGCACTGTGCCCGGATGTTTTGACTCGCAGTATTCACTGTCCAATTTCTTTCGTGGAGAAACCGATTCCCCATGCTGGCACACAGTCGTGAATTAGTTAGCTGTAAATTAAAATAAGCCTTATTAACAGGGTTCGTAAGCGTCCATTTCCTGGAAAACTCGTGGAATTAAATTTTTATTTTTCAGAGCCATGGAAAACTTCTGGAAAAAAAAAAGAAACAATTTTTAATGACTCCTGGAATTGTTGTATTTCTTTTTATACTGAACTAGTTTGGTTAAAAGATTTGGCAGCCAGTGTGGCACCAGAAACATTTCTTCTGCAGCTGTGAACTGGAGTGAAAGTGTGGGGAAGGGAGGTTGCAGAAACTTCCTTACCTAAACCGGCCCCCTGTTGACTGATAAGCATCTCCTGCACGCTACTGGCATAAAAAACACGATTTTCTATCTTCGCAGAATTTCAACAAAACTGGCTGAAAATTTAATGCTCATAATAAATTGCTAAAAGGAACGAACTCGCCAAATTTCATGTGAATTGGATAAAAATTGTGAAAACTAGCCGCTAACATTTTAAATCTCATTTGCAATTGCTGCTGGCAGTGGCAGTACTTCACAATAAATTTTTTTATGCGAAATTCAAAAAGTTTTCATTTTATTGTAGTGAAATTTACCGGGTAACCTTATACGACCCAGTTATGACATCTGTGAAAAATTCAGATCTTTTAATTGAAAATTGGGAAAATTAATTTTTCCACACTTTAAAGCATGTGGAAAGATTGTGAGTCCCTCCGGAGGTCTGTGGACACCACACCATATCTCTGCAACTAATAGTCCGATTTGAAAAATTCTTTTTGTATTGGGAAGCTTGAAATGTGTGAATATGATCCTTTATTTAGTTTTTTTCCCACGATGCACTATTTTGCCGCAAGAGGGCGTAAATGTAGGTAACTAATTAAAATTCATTTTATTCCATATAAACATCTGATCAAAAAATTCTTTAATTTTTCGATTAAATTTTTATCGAAGACTATTTAAGGCATAGTAAATTTTTTCAAGTTACACATAGATTTTCCGCTAGGGGGTAAAAGGGACATTCCACGTCAGATCACTAACAAAAAATAAGTTTTTGACCTCACCATTTCTGATTTTGATGAAATTTGGTATGAAGCACACATATGACAAGGTAAGTAATTCTGCCAATTTTCGGATTTTTATTTTGAAAATTGTCCAAGATACACACATAATAAAAATCGAAATTTTCGTAAAAAATGACAAACTCGCACACTTATAAATGACTAACTGTTTTCCTAATTGTAGTACAGTGACAATTAAAACACAGCTGCAAAGCTAAAGCATTGAGCTTTCTATAAATACCATACATGACCTTCTTACAACAGATTAAAGTTTCAAGGTCATCCACTGTGACCTTGAATATCTCAAAACATGCCATCTTAAAAAATTACGAAAAAAAAATAAATATTTTATTGCTACAACATTCTTCTACCCATGTGCCAGATATTAGGCTGGCACCGCTATGGCAAGGCAGTGTAGGATTAATAGGAGTATATGTCCTCCAGGTTAGGTTCGGACAAATGTACAATAACTGTTTTCCAAATGCATGTATGTATTAATTTCACAATGTGTTACAGGTTATATTAGTGGTGTACACATACAAGTGAACCGCTTGGTTAATAAGGTTGCAAACCAAAAGAATGTGATGCCATCTTGTTAGTGAACATCTCTATTTCGCTTCTCTCCATAAAATATGTCCGACCTGTTGCTGTTCGTAGGTCAACCTTCGTAATGACCGCTGTTTCATCCACTTATAATATATCTGGCTTCTGTGGGTATGTGAAAGACACTGAAGGTCCATGTGGGTGCAGAAAACTTATCTTAACTTGTTCTGTATGAATGTTCACATCCAAAACACAACCAACCCACCACTGGTTATCATACTCAACAATAACATAGCCACAAATATCCTCCAGATCCAGTTCTATTGGATTTAGCAATACTGACTCAACCTTGTATTCAGTTGAGTTTGAATACATCTTGGTTTTAATAGCTGTGCGGCTTACTGGTATTACACAGTGAAGTTTTTGAGTACCAGGAATTGGTCGAGCACTAGCATGATGTATCTCGAGGAACTCCTTGTGGTTCTCATAGTCCTTGTCCGTGCTGTATTTAAAATGGCACGAAGGAATGTTTCTGGAAGCCCAATCATACAGTTGTCGCGGTGTCATAATTTGGTCATTGTATGAACACTGAAGGCTGGCACATGCAGCTAATCTCTTAATGGTGGCTGCCACGCCATCACATGGCCCCTTTCCACGTGAGGTGGCAAAGAAATGCCACTCAGCTGTGATACCAAAATCTACATCATGATGGCACAGATTGACAAAATTCTTCCTGTTCTTATACTGTGAGGCTGCACCGTCTGAGAAGTAATAGATGTGTTCTACTTTCTTGTCAAAATGTGATGATATAAACTGCAACAATTGGCTCTGGAAAAGGTGAACACTGATAGTGTCATGCTTAAGATATTCTGAGATGACAACAAAAGAAACATGATCCAACTGAAGTGTGTGTGAACTTTTGTAGTACACGACGAAAGGGTGAATAGTAGCTTGGGAATTGTTCCAGTGGTATCCTTGGACTTCGTCCTTCAGTATGAAGGAATAATTCTCAGCAAAATCGCACAACACAACTCACTGATTATCATCAAGGTTTTCTTTCAGATTTGACAGAAAGTATGACTGCTGAATAGCTATAAAAGAATGTGGCAATTAGCAATTTCACTTTTGATTCAAAGGTCTCAAGGAATTCTTCTACAGTGTTACAGACTGTCATAAGTGTTGTGCGATCAGTTGTAGTCCACAATTTATATAAAATTTCATCAATCCCATTCATGGTGAATAAGCTACTTATTTGCTCTAGTAAGTGTGCTATACCAGGACAAGAATCACACTTGAAGAAGAAGCATTCTGGAAGAGGAGGGTTACAAGTTATTCTTGCAAGGCAATCTTTGTATGTCCTAACTGGTAATTCATCATTACGAGTTACGTCTTGCAATTTGCACCCTGCTAGCATAAGTTTTACATTTTCATGAGCACAACACACACACACACACACAGTGTATTCCACTTGCACCAGCCAGCACACAATTCTTTGGGCGTAAACCACAGAACTTTGAAAACCCTACTTTGACATTTGGATTCTTGTCTTTAAATCCTTGAAATATCTCTTTCAAATTTCCTAGAATAAGATGTTTCTGTTTTTGTACTTTTGATCCTGATTCCATCATTGTAACAAAATATTTTTTTCCTGGTAAACAACGGCTCGCTTCATCACTATTATAGTATGCAATAACGTTTTCTTCAGCTGTGCTGTCACTGAGAGTTTTCCCAGGCCTAGGATTTGGAGTTGCTAAAATACCCTGCTCTTCCACAAGATTTTTAGACTTTCGTGCCATGTAATATGTTACACCAAATTCTTCCTGAATTTTACGAATACTCCAGGTTCTAGGTAATATTGTTAGTATTTGGACTTTAACACTGCTAGAGTCTGTTTCTTGAAATTTTTCTTTCAACTGTGAAATCATGACCGATTCATCAGACACTGTCACAGGATTGTCACATTCTGGAACACCTATGTAGTCTTTTATCACTTCACCAATTTTCTGATATTTCTTCTTACTGTACTGTCCAACACCTAATCTTTTTTTTTTTTTTCACAGGAGATTCGCCTAGAGAAAGTAACGTATCATTCAGACTATCCAAAGTTGTGTCTCTGTCAGTCCATATCTCACTCTTCACCACTCCTTCTGAATTATCTTCACTTAACCGAGGTTGTTCTGCCTCTGCATCTGTTTCAATTATACATGAAGGCATTTCAGAGATAGATTTTCTGCATGAACTACATATTTTCTGTTCTAATGTTATATTTGGACATTTCTGAACCATCCAAGGCTGTACTTTTCTCAGATTCTTTCTAAACCTTGTGTGTCCACTTTTACCCAGAGGATTACAACACAAAATTTGACTTTTAAAGTCCATTTTGGTTAATGAAACTGCACCTGCAAAAAAATGATAAATAAATATAGTTTGATAAAAAGAAATTGATTAAATAAAGATAACAATAAAGATAAAATAAAATAACAATTAAACAGTTAACAATGTTACAGATAAATTGATAACCACACCCTCACAAGCTCAGAATTGAAATAACAGCAAATGTAAAATGGTGTACCAGGAAGATTTCTCATTGGCTGTAATAAGAAGCCTTGCCATTGGCTTTAATAAGAAACCCTGTCATTGGCTCTAATAAGAAGCTTTGTCATTGGCTAAGAAGAAGCCTTGCCATTGGCTAAAATGGGTGTGGAGTTTCAATCTCTGATCTCAAAGATATGTTGACATTATTTACTGCTGAAAATTGTGTCTATCAAGTAAAATTGCTGTCACATAGCATATTTCTGATAAATCTGTTGATCTGTTATAATATATACACATTTCATGTATAATTAAACACAAATCCTCAACGTAAGAAATATTTATTGCATGGTATGTCTCTGTTGTGCCTTACATACAGGACACTCCTATTAATCCTTCACTGTCTTGCCATAGCGGTGCCAGCCTAATATCTGGCACATTGCTAGAAGAATGTTGTAGCAATAAAATATATTTTTTTCGTAATTTTTTAAGATGGTATGTTTTGAGATATTCAAGGTCACAAAGGTCACAGTGGATGACCTTGAAACTTTAATCTGTTGTAAGAAGGTCATGTATGGTATCTATAGAAAGCTCAATCCTTTAGCTTTTCAACTGTGTTTGAATTGTTACTCTACTACAATTAGGAAAAAATTTACAGCCATTTATAAGTGTGCAAGTTTGTCATTTTTTACGAAAATTTTCGATTTTTATTATGTGTGTATCTTGGACAATTTTCAAAATAAAAATCTGAAAATTGGCAGAATTACTTACCTTGTCATATGTGTGCTTCATACCAAATTTCATCAAAATCAGAAATGGTGAGGTCAAGAAGGTGATTGATCTGACATGGAATTGCTCAAAAGTAAACTGAGTTTTTTCCCTGATATCTCTGCTTCTAAAACTCCGATTTGAAAAATTATTTCTTCAGCCATTACAGCTCTTGATGGGAAATCTTTTGCATATAATTTCTAATTTTTGGTAAAAAACGGTTCGGCCACCAGGGGGCAAAAGTGTTAATTTCTACTTCTATCGTATTTGCAGCAAAATCCGAGCTTCTAAAACCTCGATTGAAAAAATTCCTTCGTGGACAGATACCGTCAGCAAACCTTTTCCGAATATTTTTTTCTAAAATAATGCATGGTTTTTCCACCAGAGGATGTAGATGTGTATCTTATTTTTGTCGATATCTCTGCTTCTAAGAGACCAATTTGAAAAAAATCTTTCTTTGGATAGTTTCTACTGCGAAATGTTTTTCATATAATTTCAAAATTTTCTAGTAATTCATAGACTTTCTGCAAGGGGAATAAAGGTAAAACGTGTTTTCCCCGATATCTTTGTTTCTAAAACTCCATTTTGAAAAATTCTTTCTGCTCCGGATACAGCTTTTGATGGAAAATGCGTTGCATATAATTTTTTATATTTGGTAAAGAATGGTTTGACCGCCAGGGGCATAAGTGTTTATTTCCGCTTCTGATGTAGTTGCAACAAAATCTGAGCTCCTGAAAACTCGATTGAAAAAAATTCTTCTGTGGAACGATACTGCTCACATCAAAAAACGTTTTGAGAATACTTTCTTTTTAAAATAATGCATGGCTTTTATGGCAGGGGGCATGCAATCTTATTTTTGTCAATATCTCTGCTTCTAAGTATCCAATTTAAAAAAAAAATGTTTCTTTGTTGGCGAGCATTTCTGTTGCAAAATGTTTTTCATATAATTTCAAATTTTCTTAATGCAGAGGTCTGTCACCAGACGGCGTAAGTTCACTTTTCCATTAACAGCAATATCTGCGGAACTAAAAACACAACTGAAAAACTTTTTTCTTCGATCAGATACTACTAACTATGCAAACTCTGTGTGCATATTTTCTTCTCGAAATAGTGCACAATTTCGCCGCTAGGGGGCACAAATACTTAATCTGTTTTTCTCAATATCACTGCTCCTACATGTGCAATTAAAAAATTCTTTCAACACCAGATGCCATTTATTTTGTAGAACACTTGAGGGAGTGGAGGAAAAAATAATTCTGTGTGTCATTAAAGAAAGTTGTCTTGTGATTCTTCTAGGGGCTGCTTGGCATGTTTAACACTAATATTGAAATATTCTAATATTTAAAAATATTTCAAGTTCCTTTTCGATTTTTGTCCAAAATTTTATTATTTAACATGAGATACTTTTCAAATTACCGTGATTATTCTAACCTAGCAAAGTATTCTGTCAAAAGATTTGGCATTTAATCGAATATTAAAGAAAACTAACTACATCTTATTACACAGTCTCTCATTTGTAGCCAAGCAGTGGTGAGGATTAACAAGTATCTCCTCCCCTTCCAGTTAGTTTCAATTGTATTAAAAGCGTACCTGCTGCCTCAAATTGCTTTTTCCTGGATCATTGAGATAATTTTTTTGTCCACCCTACCATACGATCGACTGTAGTAATCCAAAGAGAACTATCTAGTTAGGCAATTTAAAACCTGGTATCCCAATGTCATTCAAGGGAGTTTCACAGAAGAATGGCACCTTCATACCTACTATCACCCTTAATCATTGGGAGTTCAATTCTGCCAACTGCCAAGTTTGCATGGACTGAGTGAGAATCTAAGGAAAAAGAACACTAACCTCATTTGAAAACACGACTATAGAAAGTGCAAAACATCGTAAATACCAAGTCAAACATTTTCTATATTAAAATTAATTACATAAAATTTTTTACCAATAGCTGTTTTTCAAAAGTGAAATGTCAAAAAGAAACCAGGTAGAGAAGGTAAAGTACATGTTGCAAAAATATGCATTTAAATGTTTCCCAAACTATTTCATTGTCTGCCATCCAATGAACCAATGAAGGCATGTTACATATTGTAAATAAAAAGTTCGAAATATTTTTATACAAGTAAAAACATAATCTTTTTTTTTCTTTTTTCTTTTTCTTTTTTGGTTTTCTAAAGTGTTTGCATTACAGCTTTTTGGATTCTTATTTCTATCTAGTTTCTTAAATTCCAGAGTATGGAATATCCTGCCTTTTAGGTTTGTATCAAAGTGAATTAAAAAAAAACAAAAAAAAAACTAAATCCTGTGAAGCTTTGGTGTCACTGAGGTTTACATGATGCGTGCTGTGTGAATGCTTTGGGGTCTTTCACTTTAGCACAGTGCCTGCACTCTGATATGTAGGCACTGTAAAAAAATATTGTGATACAGGGAAAAAATTGTCAGTATTATGCGTGTATTTTATTTTGTTTGTTTCAGAAATGCAAGGAAGCATGTTTAAGGTTTTAATGAATCAGAATGCCCCATCTCTACTAATGTGTATATATTTTTTCTGTTTTCAGTCGATGTATTCTAAATGTGTAGTGCTGCCCCAGTAGCCAAATGGTCTGGCGCATTTCCTCTGACCATTTGCCCAAGTTGGACCTGGTTTAGAGTCCCATGTGATATATAAGTGGTGTATTTACAGCACCCAGAGTTGCACATGGTAGTCAATAAACTCTGAAACAAGAAAAAAATTTAGTAGTAGTAAACCACGGCAATTTACAGTATCTGCAACAAAACACTGTTATTCTAGCGGAAGTGTTTGGGCTCCTGGAATTTTTTGTGGACTTCTCAAAAAGTCCTTTAATTTATTTTCTGTAAAAGCGTATGAACCCTATATTAAAGAATTGATATTTTTATGAACAAGAGTCAATCACGTGTGTCGTGGGCTGTTGCTTAGTAATTGGTGTTGTAGGTCAAAGGGCAAATACGTATTCTCATGTTTCCACGAAGCTGTTAGGAAAGTTCTAAAAGATTGAAAGATTCTTGCACCACCTGTGCTAGAGGGAGAAAACTGAGTTTGGTTAGTATAAAATGGTATTTAAAATTTAAATTAAATTAGTGATGAAATATTATTGAAAATGGTTACAATTTCATAAATATTATTGAACGTATAAACAATTACCTTTTAATTTTTAGTACTGAGTTGTCTTTCTTGCGAACCCTGCAGGGCTGTTGATTTTCAACTGAGAAGTGAGTTATTTTCCTGATTGGTAAACCAGCATGAAATATTTCAAGCCCTGTTTATCACCCACTAAAATAATCCTCCTGCTGAGTTCATGTAAAAGAAGGGGAACACTTTTGAATGCAAAAGGTCAGATTCCTTTGCTATTGACAACATCCAACTTCTATACATACATACATATCACTAAGCTGTTCTCTGAGATTCAGAGGTTAGCTCCAAAAAGAAATATAAACTTCCAGATATTTTAACTTATTGTTGTCATATCAAACTTCTCCATTTACAGCGATCTTGACATACAACTCGTGCTTCACTAATATCCATTACATGCCATACACAAGATGTTTTATACTTCATACTCATAATTTTTTTCTCATGCAGACACTCCTGAATCTGATCCACCCATGTCTTCCTTGGCCTTCCTCTGCCTTTCCTTCCTGCCACTTGGGCTGAAACGATTTTCTTAGTAAGCATTTCATCACTCATTCTTTCAACATGGCCAAACTGTGATATTCATCCACAGAGACTCTACCTTGCAACATCCCCAAATAGGCTTCCTTTTTTCTCTTTATTGCCTCTTCAATCTCACTATTCCACCAAGCATCACCTCTATTGTTACCCACTATTGTGGTGCCACAGACCTCTTTAGCAGCAGTGACAACACAGTTCTTAAAACATTCCCACTTCTTTTCTACATCCCTCTCACCAGACTTCAGATCCTTCAGTCGTTCTCTGAGTAAGTCAGAATACCGCTGATGATCTTCAAGGAGCCTATCAACCTTTATTCTTTCTATCCTGGGTCTCTTCCTATTCCTTTTCCCCAACCAACATTAAGTTTCACTCGTGACACTACCAAGTAATGATCAGAACCAACATCCGCACCTCTCATCACACGGGTGTCAACAACTAAGTGTTTCAAACGCTGATCGTAAACAACAAAATCTACCACACTCTTTTGACCAAGAGTATGATTTTTCCAAGTATATGTGTGGATATACTTGTGGTTAAAAAATGTATTAGATACACACAAACCATTCTCAATGCAGAGTTCAATTAACTTCTCACCATTATCATTCACACAAGGATCATTAAACTTACCCAGAACATTGTCAGAAATTGCATTCTGCAAATAGTTAAAATTTAAATTAAATTAGTGATGAAATATTATTGAAAATGATTACAATTTCATAAATATTATTGAACGTATAAACAATTACCTTTTAATTTTTAGTACTGAGTTGTCTTTCTTGCGAACCCTGCAGGGCTGTTGATTTTATTTTCCTGACTGGTAAACCAGCATGAAATATTTCAAGCCCTGTTTATCACCCACTAAAATAATCCTGCTGCTGAGTTCATGTAAAAAAGAAGGGGAACACTTTTGAATGCAAAATTTCAGATTCCTTTGCTATTGACAACATCCAACTTCTAACCTCCATGAAAGAAGATTAATGGTCCTTGGAGCCCAGGACTTTGTAATCTCATGGGAAAAGGAACAAATCTAATTTTTGTTAAGTTTCAGAATTACCTTATGACTTTATGGTAGCAATTAAGAAATGGTCAAAAAAATTCTTTGTGAAAAAAAACCCAACACATTTACAACAAATGTATGTTAACTTTCATTGCTAAAATAATATTGTTTTTAGTTTCAGCGTGAAGTTGATTTTGTTTAATGAATAACAGTGCTAAATTTAGCGCTGCTAATTTGAGCACATGCAGTTTTAATTTTAATGGATTTTACAAATACCTACATAATGGAGATTTGAAGAGTTCTATTCATGATTTAAATCAACAAACCCTGTCACAAAATTTTTTTTTACACTTCGCAAAATGGCGTGATGCACATCTCTGCAACAACCTTTTTTTATACTGCAGCTCATTTGCATAAACCATACATACAATCTGAACTCATTTGCATACGATACCCTGACTTTGCAGTACATTTCACGTCATGTACCCAATTTCATGCATTTCCAACTCTCACAAATAATCTCAACTTTTCTGTTTTTTCCTTCATTTATGGAAACCAGTTTAGCTAGAGTAGAAAAGCAGCTGAACTGACTGTAGCAGTCAGTTTGGCTGCTCTTGGATAATCTGATTAAGGACTACTTCTACTGGCATAGATTTAAAACCCTACCAAGAATAAGTGCTCAGACAAGCTAAAGAAGTAATCTTTTTATCAAATTCTGTTACATAATGGATAAAAGTGTATATCTCAAAGCATACAGACAAAAATTGAAAACAATTATTCTAAGCAACACATTAAGAAGTGAAAGAACTCTGAGCTTTAGTAAAAGTTTTTGCCGTGATTTAAATTCAGAGAGACCTAGCGTTAAACCAGGGTGCCTACTAGTCGTGAAAATTATGAACGTCACAAAAAAGTCATGAATTCAGGAAAGGGTCATGAAAGTCAAGAAAAAGTCATTAATTTTGCTTTGTGGTCATGAATTTCTTTTTATATTTAGTAATTCTCCATGCATCAACCACATAAGACATAAATGTGGATTCCATATAATGATCCAGGTGTTAAAAGAAAAAATGTTTTAGTGTAGAAATATATGTATAAAATGTTAACAAAACTTTGTGGTCAATTTAGCAATTTAAATTATACTGCTTATAGTCGTGACAGTTCCAAATATAAATTTTAGAAGGGTGTGTAATGAAATCGTTTTGCACAATGTTGAGTATTTCAGCTTACTTCAGGTGCAGTCAAAGTATGATGAGTCAGATTTTTGTTACTAGTAGAAAGGAGAGGGTACTTTTTCCATAGAAAAAGGAACAGTGTGTCTTCCATCTTTAATGTGTGTGTGTGTGTGTGTATGTGCATATGTATACTTGGATATGCACAGAGACACATGCACGAAAGACTTAAAATTTGTCATGAAAATTGTTAATTGGCCATGAAATTGCATTTCCCAAATTTGGTAGATACCTTGTAAACAGATGTAATTAAAATACTAGTCAGCCGCAATGAGTACATGGTTTTTTTACTCACAGCTCCTAATAGAAAAGTATAAAGATCTGTAAAAATGTGGTGGACCAATCTTTTAATTTTCATATGACAACAGAAACTGTGTAAATTTATTCCCTGATTGTTAAGCACTAGTCATTTCACTATACACATAAGGCTTCATGAAGTCGAAGTCTTATTTGCACAGTAGATGCTATCTTTCCTAAAGTAACTGCAGCAAGGGAAGATCACGGCTGTGTCAACTTAGTCGTCCTGTTCCTCTGTGCAGTTAATCAGAGATATCAGCTGTACGTGTTGCAAAGGTCTTCCTTCACTACCTTTTTGAAGTGGATTATATTTAGAAAATTGGTTTCACAGTGTGTGGACCACAGGACTTGCATGCAGACATCTTGCGGCTTCCACCCGACTGCGGCCTGCCTTGTGTCTTCTGATACTTTCCTTTACACCTCAGTTCACCTGTTAAATGTCTCGCAGCTGTTACAACAAATCTGCTCTCTCAAAATCCTTTTTTTACTTCACCCTGTCTGCAAACTATGTGATGCACACCGCTGCAATAGCCCCCCCCCCCCTAGGATGCTGCTCTGTTTTTCTTTCTTTCTCCTTGCACATCAACTAATGAGAAGACTGAACATTGCTATTTTGAAACTACTGAATGTAAACTTTTGTGTTCAGCTTTCCATTTTTGAATTGGTTTCATAACACTAAAGGCAGGTTATGCACAGACATTTCACTCAGCTTTTATGATTAAATTTTATAAGTGTCTTTGGTCTTGTACACTATCTTGGAGTTGAAGAAAAGTAGGGTTTATTTTGATACTTTTCATTTTGAGTAAAATATTTTCATGTAGATAATCTGTCAATAAAAGGAAAAGTAAGTTCTTTGCATACAGTGTTTGTGTTTCAAACCACAGAAAAGTTGTTCATGTTAGCCAGTTCTTGAGTTATCCATGTTTTATTTTCGTTTCAAACCACCGCCTTTAAGTAATTTGATGTACTACCAAATCACTTTCATGTAATAGATGGCCCAAAAGATAAAAGATAAAGCAGGAGCCAGGGATTGTCCACGAAGAGGCTACTATGGAATTAGAGGAAGGAGAGAGCACGAAGAAAACCATGAATCTCCTCAGGCTCTTACTGGAATGGGTCTTTTGAGTGTGATGTATGAATCCATAAAGGATGCTGCTTCAGCAGATAAAAAGGTAAACTTTATTGAATCTTTAAATTCATTTGTCAAGTACTGTAAATTTGTTAGACATTTCACTCAGCTTTTATGATTAAATTTTATAAGAATTTCTGGCATTGGATCACATGATGCACCAACTCTAATAAAAAAAAAAAATGTTTTTGGTTTGCTTTCTGAATTCAGCCTGCTCAACCTACAGGGTGTTTCACTAGGTAGTCCCCCCTCCCCCAAGAATGAGTCATATTTTGCAACACTACTTAGAAACATGACATGTATTTTACAACATACCTTAGTTCATGGAAATGTAGCACCATTCACAATAAATGCCGAAAATGTCCTCCACTTGAACATGGCACTGCATATTATCAAAGGTCCTCCACAGCATGTCCTCATCAATAGTCCCAATTGCTGCACTGATGTTGCTTTCTAAGTCTTTTAATGTGTGAGGCTTATTGCTGTTGTCAGCACGACACTTCAAATATCCCCATAAGAGAAATCGGGTGAACGCATACCTGCCAAGTTTTGCAGTTTAACCCGTAAAATGCATGAAAATTGTACTTGTTTCACGGTCATTTCACGAATGACATATTTTGCAGATCTGCACCCCCAACCCCAATGTCTGTCCGGTTTTGAGGGGAGAATAAGTGTCCCGAAAGACCATTGCACCTGCATATTCTGATTTACCCGATTATTCACTTCGTACCACTTTGCGTCCCCAACCCCCTCTGCTTGCAACCTAGAGAGAGAGAGAGAGAGAAGACTGTATAAAAGCTGTAGGATTGGGATTAACTTCTAAAAGAAAGAGATTAAAAGTTTCAGCCTCAGATATGAAATTTTAAATTGTGTTTTTGAAGATATTCCTAACACAGACCTGCCAACTGTTACGATTTTATCTTATTTAGTACGATAAATAATGCTGCAGTATGCTAATACGATTTTGCATAAAAAAATATGATTTTTTTAAATAATGTTTTCCCCAATTTTTTCCTTTCTCAGACAGAAGCCTTGTAGCAGAATCGCGGCGACGGGCAGTGTACGTCGCAGATTTATTTTTGTCCTGCAGACAAAAACAACATCCCCAGAACCCTATTAAACCATCTTGCAGACTCCCTATCATAGATGTAAGTAGTCTGCCTTTCAAAATTTCCGAAAACGGAAGTTAGGCGTAGTGAGGATTTCTTCTGTAATCATAATTGTTTTTTTCTCGTGAAGGACGATGTACATCGCAGAATTATTTTGTACTCATCCCTGTAGCAGAATCGCGTCGACGGCCAACATACATCGCAGATTTATTTTGTACTCATCTCCGTAGAAACGCGACGATGTACATCGGAGGTTTATTTTGTACTCATCCCAATAGCAGAGTAGTGGCGACAGCCGACGTACGTCGCAGATTTATTTTGTACTCACCCCGTAAAAGAATCTCGGTGACATACATCGTAGGTTTATTTTGTATTCGATCCGTACATAGCTGCCCATCTTTCAGATGTACCTGGAAAGCTTCCGATTTTGGGGAGTTTTTCCAATATTTCGATCAGAAAATGATTTCTTCCGATTTTTCATTCTCATACCAAAAATCTATATTTTTTCTCCCCATTTCAAGAGGGAAAAAAAAAAAAAAATCTTTATTCCACTTCTAAAAATCCTTAACACGAGATGATTAAAAAGAAAAAATTCTCCTTATTTCCACTGTGAAAAGAAATTACGAGCGGCACGGTTTTCTGCTTACATGTGGACTTTTGGATGGATCGGAGTACCTTCCCCTGCACAAGCGACACAATGCTGGTGACAATTCCCATCAGGCTATATTCAGCTGCGTAACGTAAGGTTACAATCACGTTCTCCTCTTGCTGTCCCCTCCCCCTGTTCTCCTTTTCAGATAACGCATTCTTCGTCCCCGGGGTGGCAGCTTCTCAGAGGCCAGCGTGGGTGTGTCTTGCATTCCAGCACTCCCAGTTCGAAATGCTATTTCAGAACATAGTTATCGTAGAAAAAAATTCAAACGGATTTTAAATCTGTGGAATTTTTAAGCCCAGATCGATACCCAACATGACGAAATTAAGCAAAAGCTGCCAGTTTTGTGAAATTAAAAATGCATTAGGCATGGTTTCGTAACTTCTTCGGTGGCAATAAATTTGACCTAACAAAAGAATGCTAACTGTAAGAGGAAGTTGGGGAAAAAAAAAGTCCAATGTTCATTCGAGCCTGTGCTTCTCCGGCAATGATTTATTTTGCTGGTCCATTAGTCAGTTTTCTACGCTTTTCAATCGTGCTTTTTTTGTTCGTCGCTCGATAACGTGCATAAAAATGTCTTGGCTTGATTCAACAAAATTAATATGTTGGGGTACTATTTTTTTCCTCTGCCAATTGCATCTCTTTAAGCTGTTACTGTTTTACTACTGCAGTTTTACTCACATTTTTTTTTCCAAGTGTCAATAAATTTAGTATTAGTGATTCGCTATGAGCAGCAATATGAAAGGGAGGAAAAAAGTACTATCAAACATTCCGTGATGCGTATTCTGCGAAATTCCCGTGTATTGCAAAATCTTCAAAAAATGAAAAATATGCATTTTGCACTGCGTGTCGTGTAATTTCAGC
Source organism: Macrothele yani (assembly GCA_039090855.1). Taxonomy (NCBI): domain Eukaryota; kingdom Metazoa; phylum Arthropoda; class Arachnida; order Araneae; family Macrothelidae; genus Macrothele; species Macrothele yani. Next base: position 101,846,426 of record CM077027.1, read on the forward strand.
ATTTCTCGTGGTGGAAGGAATGATATTACTAATCATATTTCTAGTGCCTAGCACAAATCTAATGTTGACTGCGTGGAAAAAAATATATGAAATTAACTTCCTTTGTTAAAAGTTTTAATGAACTGGATGCGATTCGTGCAAAATGTTTGTTCACTTCGTCTTTAGTTGTGCATAATTTACCAATTAGTGTCACCCATTTATTTCACTTTTTTTATTTGACTGTCTCATCGTCCGTCTCTCCTTAAGGTAATCCTAGAATGAAAATGGTTTGTTTTTGAAAACATTTTAGTTTGTTCCGTGACGGCGTGGGATATGATCCTGTTGGATTTGGGGGTCAAAAGGTGTGGAACATTCTTCCCTTTAGATGAAAGCTTCAATAAAAATAAATTTTTGTCTCTTTATAGGCCATAATGTTATAGCTGTAATGAGAAATTCTGTATGGATAATCGAAATTAACGTGCCGATAAATTCAAACATATGTAGTTATATCAATTAAAAGTTGATACTTGAGTTAGGTAACATATCATTTTTTAATCGATATGTTCAGTACATTTAATCAATATGCGCGACAAGTAATTTCATTGAATATATCGATAAAATTTTTTATCGCATATATCGATTCTTTTTACGATTTTCGGTTTCTGAAAGTTGGCAGGTATGCCCATAGAAGAATCACGGCAACGGGCGATGTACATCCCAGATTTATTTTGTACCCACCCCCATAGAAGAATCGTGGTGATGACCGAGGTACATCACATATTCATTTTGTACTAATCCTTATAGCAGAATCGCGGCGATGGCCGTTGCACATCGCAGATTTATTTATTTATTTAAACTGTCTTGCAGACCTCTTAAGATGCAAATTTTCCGCCTCTCAAAATTTCCAAAAATGGAAGTTAGGCAATGTGGGGATTCTCCCGTAATCGTAATTTTTTTTCTAATAATTAACAACATAAAAGTGTTTGCTAATTAGATTTAGTTTCTCAATAAAATTTTGATGTAGGGAAAAAATCCCTACATTCTCTTCATCAAGAATTTATATAGCTGAAATAGGCTTAAAAAATTATCAGTATGCGTTGTGTTACGTTTTTTGGATCTGAGAGGTTTGCAGGTCAGCTAACATGTTGGCACAAAAGTTTGAAGGTCAGAACCTCAGTTAAAGAAAAAAGTTACTGCAATATCATAATAATTCGGTAGTTACTAATGAAACCTTTATCTGTGTGTATAACCTCGATGATAATGTACTGTGCATCGATTTAATGCCGCCCCAGTGGTGCAGTGGTCTAAGCACTGTCTTATGACTCTTTGTCCTAGTGGATCTGGGTTCGAATCCCAGTGGGGCAGGGATGTTGTGTTTGTCTTATGGCACCGGCTCTCTCTCCAACCTGATTTTAAGGTCAAAGGTTATTTGTGACTTTGAAATGGTCAACCCAATTTTTCTTTCAGTACATGCTTTAAAAGCTCATAAAATGCTCAAAAAAGGCACAAATTTCAACTTTCTAGCCCAATTAGGCAATGAGATAAGAGTACTCAGATTTTCCGTAGGTCATGATTTTCAAGGTCATGTAATTTGTAACCCAGTGTTTGGACAGAGCTAAAATTTGGAACATATGCATAAGTCTACATGACTAAACAATCACACTGAATTTCAAGGAAATCAAAAGGAGTCAGGTTGAAAATGGCTATTCATTGACATGGAATGACTTAAAGAGGGATAATTCTGGCACCTCTGAATTTCATAAAATTGTGATATCACCAACTGCTAATTTGTGTCTTGCTCTAAGGAGGGTAAAATGTGGATTTTTTTCCCCCTCTCACTTTTGCTCATAGTACAGTCTGTGAACTTGCAAGAGGAAAAGCTACGAAGTTGTACTTGCTTCCACTATCTTTCTCACATGAAATCTGAGACTACTCTCATTTCCAAACACACATACCTTTGTTGTAAGTGTGAACCACAGGCTAAACAACATTCACTTCCTGTCACCCGATTAGCTATCCTGGTTCAGTGGTATTGATTACAAATGCTCACTGTGAAACCCCCAGGGTCTTTTCACATATCCAGGGATCTCATTCCTCCTAAAATTCCTAATATTTTGTGACCCTCCTTAAATTCCTAAAATTATACCTAAAATTTGCTATTCATCCTAAAATTTTCGTAAGCTTATTTATTAAAAACACAACCGTTATTAACGCCAATAAATTTACCATTATGGTAAGGTAAAAAGACCTGTTATTGTAGAAACACAGCCTATATGCTGTGCTGCTGAAGGGAGGGAAAATGACGCCATCGAGATGCACTTGCTTCGGGGCGGGCGCTCCACTTTTTGCCTTCAGACAGTTTTTGAGAGTAACAAGAGATCTAAGGGAAAAGGGGAGGGGTCATTTTCACCCCTGGTTTGCGCTTTGCAGACGAACTCCGTGGCACGCAGAAGATCGTACTTTATTTTTGTACATGCCTTGTGGAACCTCCTCTTTCTGCTGATGTTTTGTTATTGTAAACCGCAGGTGGGTGGAAGCAAAGAGGAAACGTGATCTCCTTCCGTAACCTCCGGCAATGACGATGGGATGGTAGCTGAGTGTTATCGTGACAGGCAGTAGAGCACGTGATCATTGACCTTCGATCGTGCGTCGGCGACAGCGACCTTCGATGCGCAATATATCTCGGCTCCGACTCGCTTTGACTGAACTTGCGTGAGATGCTTATGATAGTTTCTGGTTTTGTGTCTTTTATGGTGTTCTCTGTGCTGTGTGCAGGTTCAGTTCTCTAGTGGTGAGCTGCTTTTTTTTTTTTTTTTTTTCTACTGACATCCTCGCAGCCAAATTTCGGGAAGTTGTCTGGTTTTGCAATATTGGAACATGTTTTTGTACTTCCCTTTCATTTTCTGTTTAGTAATACAAGTGTTTAAGATGCCTAAATCCAAAACGAAATTTCAAGATGCGTGGCTCGCCAAAGAATTGGACGGAGTGAAGTTGAAAGAATGGTGTTCTGCAACTGAAACAATATTTTCTGCTAAGTGTATATTGTGTTCAGAAATTTTCAACATTTCTAATAGTGGCTTTTCACAAGTAAAAGCGCATCATAAAGGAAAAAAACATTTGCAGAAATTTCAAAGTAAATTTCAAAATAAGTCCATCCTGAAAGCCTTTAGAGGACGGGATCTTCAGCCCAAAACAAATATTAGTGAAGTACTGAGTCATGATTTACAGTTGGCTAAAGCCCATTATGGGCCATGAAAGTTGCTAAGGACAATATGTCTTTTGTTTCATGCACTGAAACAGTTGAACTTTTCAAAGAAATGTTTCCTGATTCTGCTATTGCAGCCAAAATGCAACTTAAAGAAAAAAAAGTTGTTTATGTGATATCACATGGATTGTCAAAATATTTTGAAGAGGATTTGAAAAAAGACATTGCATCTAGTAGCCCAGGAAAGGTTACTATAGCATTTGATGAAACTACAAATACACAAGTGAAACGGCAGTTGGATGTGTATCTCAGGTACTGGTCTTCAGAAATAAATTCAGTTTCTTGCCGATACCTAACAAGCGTTTTTCTGGGTCATGCAACAGCAGATATTTTGCTAAAAGAAATTCTTGATGTGTTATCATCCTTCAATATTTCGTTGAACAGAATTATTTGTGTATCCATGGACAGCCCAAATGTAAATAAGTGCTTTTTACGCAAATTCAATGAAGTTGTAAAACAAGAAACAGGCCAGAAATCTTTGGAACTAGGTTTTTGCAACCTGCATGTTGTTAGTAATGCATTAAAAATTTTTTTGACAAGCTTAAATATAGATTTTGATGAATTTGCTACTGATATGCATTACTTTTTAAAGAGTAGTGCTGCAAGACGAGAGGATTATAAATCTGTCGAGGATATAACATTGGTCACTGCCAAATTTCTTTTGCGTCATGTCAGCAACAGATGGTTAACCATTGGTTCTGTAGCCCAGAGGCGCTTGGATCAATGGCTAAATATTACAGAATATTTTTTAAACTTCTTGCCATCTCAAAAAATATTTGAAAAACAACTACGCAATTCGGCAAGGTATAAAAGAATTCACTGTTTCCTGAAAAATGAGCTAACTCCTTGCTATTTAGCATTAATTTCATTTTCACACCAAAATTTTGAAAAGTTTTCATTATGTTATCAGAGTGAAGAACCAAAAATGCACCAGTTATATTCTGATTTAAATACTTTAATGAAGAATGTTATGGCTCAGTTTATCCAAGATGATGTTATTGCAGGGAAATTTGGAGAAGACCTAAAGAATGTAGATTTTGAAAACAAAAATTCATGGAAAAAACTAGGGGAGTTAGAAGTTGGTATGAAGACAAAAAATCTCCTCAGGAATGTTCAGGAGACCAGGCAGAAATTATTTCTCTTAGATGTAAGATCATCACTAATTGCAACCACAAAATATTTAAAGTCAAATTTGCCATTCTGCAATCAAAAGCTAAGAGACATAGAAGTTTTAAAGGTAAAAGAACCAAAGAAAGAGTCAACTCAACTTTCAGTCACTGAAGGACTTTCGGAAATAACCAGAATTTCAAGTGTTTTGCATCTTTCTGAGGAACAAATTGATAGAGTAAGAGAAGAGTGGAAACTTTTAAGTTGCGATAAGCCAACTCTAAATGAACTAGTGAAATTTTCAGAGGAAGGGCATATTCCAGTGCGGATTGATCATTACTGGCGTAATATATTTAGTATTAAAGACTCTAGCGGAAAAGAAAAATACTCAAATCTTGCTAAACTCATAAAGTCAATTTTAGTTTTACCTCATGGTAATGCTGATGCAGAAAGGGGATTTTCGGTTAACACTGCTCTGTTAAGGAAGGACAAGGCTAACTTAAAAGACTCAACTATAACATCATTAAGAATAGTTAAAGGGGCCATTAAACACTATGGATGTGTAAGTAAAGTTCCCATAACAAGAAATTTGTTAAATAGTGTTCGTGATTCACATAAATTTTATAAAGAGTATGTTGATAAGCTGAAGGAAGAAGAATCAAAAAAGGTAAAAAGAAAGGAAGCAGAAAGAGAGGGAAAATAAGGAAAAGCAGCTAGAGAAAAAAAGAAAAGCTGAGTTTGATGACAAAATAAAAGAAAATGATGCAGAAATAAATAGGCTTAAAAAAGATAAAGAAGCCTCCCTAGCAGTAATTCAAGAGGGAACAGAAAGAATGAGAAAAGCTGTAGAAAAACAAAATACTGTTGAAATAGCAGTTGCCTCTAACTTGATCATACAAGGTTCAGCTGAAATAAAGAAAACTGAAAGTAAATTAGTTGTGGTGGAAGCAGAAAAAGATAGGCTAATCAGGAAAAGGTTAAAACAATAATATGAAAATAGTAATTCAGTGAACAATTGTACATAGTTCTTGGTTTTCAATTACCTTTTTAGGATATTATAGTTAAATGTGAAACCTGAAAACTTTACTGTGAAAATCGTGAATTGCTTCTGGTTCAACAGCATATTAATGTTCAAAGTGAAACTTGAATGTGGTAAATATACTTGAATATGATAATAACACGTGAAAAGATAAGAACTGAACATTAGAAGTAAATCATACTTAAACTTTAGACATTAGACGTTATGCAAAAAATTTGGGTGTGAACTTCGACCATATATACTAATGGACTGCGCATTGGCAATAGCTGCATCAAAGCCGCCATGGCTCAAACATTGGGCACGTCATCATCAGACTCCAAATTTCGTGTACAAATGCTGTTATGATTACTAATTTACGCTGCAGAACTTCAGTGTTTTCGGTGTATTATGTGAATGCACCTCATATATAATGAAAACTCTTCAGGTAAGTTTACTTATGAGCTATATACATGCATGATCGTGTTGTTTACATTTTGTGATTTATAATGTGATGAACATTTGCGAAGAATTTGGAACATGCATTCCATTTTTTTTTCTTAAGTTACTATATTTTTATATCAATAGCTGCAAGTTTCTGGTTAAGTAATTGAACTTTATTGACTTAGGTATTTAATTCGTTTCTTACCCATGAAAAATCATAGAACTTTCTTTACTATATCGGTCAGAGCAACCACAAGCACAGCAGGTGTAACCCATCTTTTTGACTGTTGTCATGTGATTTTATGTTGGAGCCAGAAATTTTGATGTCATGCGCAGTCTATCAGTATATATGGTTGAAGGGTGTGAAGCAAACTCTTTACAATGTATACAAATATACATCTAGTTTTTATTGAAATACACTCCTAAAATTTTCCTAAAATTTTTCTAAAAATTCCTAAAATTCTTACCTAAAATTTTCCAGAAGTATGCTATGATCCCTGCATATCCTTCCTTGCATAAATGGGGTATTAAGATCTTCTACCCATTTGGAGGAAGAGTTGTACAAGTACAGCAATGAAGTAGTGGTCAACGATTCCAGTTTCTTGTATCACTTTCTGTTTGTTTATGGCCTTCCATCTCTGATGTTAGATATGAGTTGAAGTGTATTAAAAATAAATAAATAGCTTTTCTAACATTCCTCTTTCCATTTCGCCATTGCCTCTGCTAACTCTAGTGAAAGGTATACAATGTACTCTACCATTGTCAGGAATCGAGATTTCATCTCAATGAACAGGATATCATGATCTGAAGTTCTTTTTCTTTTAATAGCTGACCATAGAGCTAAGTATCAGTGGGTGGATGGGTAGCTGAAATGGTTCTCAAAAATTATCTTGTTTTATGTTTACCTGTGGCTGTAAATTTGATGTGGCATTATTCCCAGTAACAAACCAAGGAATTAAACAGAACTGTAGTTTTAGTCTTGGAAAACATAGTATTTGTTAACATATTTTTAGATGTGATAATTAGCAATTGCAAATAAAAAATATTGCAGTGGAGTGTTCACAGTTATGATGCAAAAATGATGTGGTTTTACGACTACATTCTCCATTTGTGATTTAACCAGACTTCAATTTGAATAATAGCATGAACTTCTGTCTAACTACACAATGTCTTACTTTTCACAGTATCTTTGATGTGGCATGTACAGAGTTGTATAAAAATAAAACTTATTCTGCGTACACAACCACTGAAACGGAATACTTGCTGCAAACCTGTGAAGAGTGAACCATGATGAAAATAGAATAAGATAACTTAAAGAAAAATCAATGAAATGTTAAGTAATTTTTGGAACATTACAGATTCCAATGAGGACAAAATAAGTACATTGCAACTAAATGTGCAGCAAAATGCGTGAATAGACCTTTGCGGAAAAACATTGAAATATTATACCATGAATCTCATAAAAACAAGAGGTTAAAGAAAGTTTTTATATCCAGAAAAAAAAAACAGTTGCGTCAACGAACCTTCAAAAATTATAAATAGCAGGGCCGGAAAATTACCGGTCGCCTGGGCACAAAAAAATTTGGTTCTTGTGCCCAACTTTTTTTTACTTCAAATTTCGTAATTTGCAGTCATATTAATTACTTTGAGTTCGTAGATGCAAAATGTAACTTCAACAAATTGTGATTTAATAAAATCAAACCGAAATTTTCTGCTTTGATCACATTTATAAATTCTGTCAGTTTTTATCCTGAACCGTGTTTTTCAAGCAGAGAAATGCGATGAAATCCTCTGAGTCACGTGACTAACCAGTCAGATCGCGGAAGCATTGAAGATCACACTATTTGGTTTAAGCTGCCGGACCGGGAGCAGAAACAATGAGACGCGGCGACGCCCATTGCAGATTCTCGAAAAAGTTTGCAGACTGTTTTTCTATTTTCTTAACATTAATTGATTTTGAGATTTCTTTAAATTTTAAAACAAAGGAAGGAAAATTTTCACGCATTTTTAACGTTGGCTCCCGTTTAAGATGTAAAGCTGTAATCGATAGATCACGTAGACAATTATAATCAATAGATGCCCCCCTCATTTTATTTTAGCTTTCATCTCTGAAGCGATATTTTTATGCACTTTTAACACACCACACACGTTTGATGTGTGTGATGATTAAAAGGACATACAGACATTTCGAAAGCTAATGGTCGCAATTCCTTTTTTTTTTTTTTTTTTTTTTTTTTCCCCTGCATGGAGTCCTAAATTTTAATCTAACTGAAAGTTAAATTAAGGTGATTTTTTTTTCTTTTTTTACAAGAGGCATACCATACCTTTTTTTTTTTTTTTTTTTGCCGCCCGTTGGCGCAGTGGTCTCAGCGATGACCTCTGATCATTCGTCCGAAAATGGTCCGGGTTCGAATCCCGGTGAGGCATGGATGTTGTGTTTGTCTTACGGCACTGGCTCTCTCCCTTCCCTGGAACCAGTGGCCCTAAATTAGGGATGGGCGGCTGCTTATAGCTCATTGAGTTGCTAACGGTGGTCGTTAACCCTTTAAGCGGCCGATGTACCAGAAACAAATGATGTCCCTCAATTTCTGCGCTCCCCAAAGAGAAATGCTTATATAGCGGCCGGGTTTTATGAAAGCTATGGCAAAACAATTCCTCTCCCCCTCTCACGTCAACAGTACCTAGCATAAACCTGTCACAACCAACCAGCACCACTTCCCACCATAACCCTACCCTGGTGCTAGGAGCTCCCTTGTAGTCCATTGTTCTCCGCTCAAGGTCCCAAGGCATGATGGGAAAGGGCAAGTACCACTGACACGAGCATCACGCTACTGGGTAGAAAGAAACAAGTGATTCAAACATATTTTCTCTCTTTTGTTAGGATCGTAGCCATTATTATAGCCTTTTCAGCACGTAATCACTCCGAAAGGATTAGTGTCAATCATCCCCATAAATGATGAATAAGAAAGCTAAGGGGAAAGCAACGCTCTCTGATGCGCAGGGTCACTCTCAACCGCCTTCGGCTCACTTTATTAGACAGCGAATATATCCGTTGGAGCTGATTTCAGCCCATTTTGCTAAACCAGAGTTAACTCGTTCCAGCCGGTTAAAGGGTTAAAACCTCTATTAAAAAAACAAAAAAACATTTTTAAAGCATTTTCTGTTTCCGCGGCTGTCAGCTTTCCGTAAGTTGGCGTTGCAACTTTTTTCCCTTTTGCTTCCAGATAGCTTCACTTCAGTATTCAGTTAGATTGATAAGGCGTCTTTTTTTTGTTCTTCCTCTTTATTATTTTTTTTAAATCATATTTTTACACATTTTTATTGTCAGTCTTGTATTTGTAACGGTTGCATTACAACGAGGCATTCCAGAAGTTGATTGCAGATTTTGCGTTTTTGGCTTCTGAAACGGAGCCATGCGGCATTTCGGAAGTTGACGGTAGCATTTTATTTTATCTTTTTTACTTCCAGTTGGCTTTATCTCGGATTTTTTTTTTCTAAAACCACATCTTTACATATTGTTTAACGTCCCCTGCTTTGTTTCCAGAGCTGTATTACACGGTACTCCGGAAGCTGACGGTTGCAATTTTTTTTGGCTATTATTTTCTTCCAAATAGTTTAATCTCAGATTGATAAGGTTAAAAGTTTTTTTTTTTTCATATTCATTTTTATGTTTCGATTTTTATCAAAACTAGAACCCTGAGATTTATATACAGATTTTGAATTTCATTTAGCAGTCAGTAGTTTGGGTAAATAGGCAGTGCTTTAGTACACTTATATTATTGCTCTTTGTTCCGACATCATCACCATGCATTACGTTTGTGCACGATACTTTGAAATTTGTTTTCCTTTCACCTGGCACCTAAATTTTGGAGCTGGCTCCTAGATCTGGAGCTTATTTTTCCAGCCCTGATATAAATAAAATAATATTTTCAACAACTTAATTCAAAAAATATAGACTTACAAAATATGTAAAAAAAAATGTAATTTAATAACTGGCAACTGCAAGAGAAACGACAATAAAATTAAAATTATTTCTATGTAAACTAAATGTTTGATACAATTCCTATATACATTGAGAACAGGCCTTGATAAAATTTAGAGGCCAAAAACTTCTGTAAAAACAAAAAAACTCAGATGATGTGAAAAATAATCGAAAGTTCAAGTTAAAATAAAATTAAGTATATTAATCTAAGTAAAGCCTTGAGTAAGTGTTTTAATTTCTGTAAATAATTTTTTTTTAATCTACAAGCATAAGCTATCTGGTTCATTCCGTGTCAAATTAACACAATTTTAATATGAATTTTAACTCACCATCTCAGATTTCGATGAAACTTGGCACAGAGGTAGCCTACATATAGATGAAGAAAAATACCCAATTTTATTAAAATATATCGACCCATTTTGAAAATACGGCAATGTGAAGTTGTCAAAAATCGTCAAAAAACACTCCCCCACTGCCATAATTTCAAATTGCTGTAGCAACTTTCCTAATTAAACTAAAATGATGGGAGAGGTGTCATTTTGCAGCATTTTCCAAGAGCTTTCCTATGATATACAACACAATATGGGTTTGAGATGAAAATTGTTTTTCAAATTTAAATTAAAATTTTTAATTTATCAAAAAGCGCATCTTCAAAATTTTTCAAAAAATTATATACAACACTTCACATTATTGTTAACTAATTCCCTAAGTATGAAAGTGGTACTGTCATGGGTTCACACCTTTATAAAATTTCAAAAATACATATTTCACAAAAAAAATTACATTTTTGTAAAATTTATAGATTTAAGCAAAAATATACATAACTTACCCTTAAGTAAATCTTCACTTTTTCATAAATTTATTTGTTGTTTATTAAAAATGTAACTAGTGACTATGACAGGGTGATTATTCTATTAGAACTACTAAAAATATAAGTTTTTTATGAATACAATTGCAATCTGATAGGCCATGATTATGAAAAGTTTTGAGTATATATAAAAAGTACAAATTGGGATAAAAAAATCTAATTGTTTATTCCAACTATCATAAATAGTAAATTGCAATTTTATTGGATCTGCTCTGACCCAGCTATGCCAGTTCAGGGTCAAGCCACATGTCAGGAACTGCCAGAGTCTGGAGCTGTTATGACTCAACTGGTTTAAACCTGTACCAACTGGTTTAAACCACTTTAAACCTGTTCCAACTGGTTTAAATCACAGGCAGACTGATCAGTCTTCATACTGATTTAGCGGCAGTTGGATGTGTATGTTGTTGGTGATTAATGTTGTGGTATAAGTTACTTTTTTAAATGTTAATATTTTGTGAGGTGTTGGTATTAGTGAAAAAAAATATTTTCAAAGTTGTTACTCATTATTTCAGTATATTTTCTTAGTGTCCTCTTCAGAAACATTTCTAAATTTTAACTGAGATCTGTGTGATATTATACAATGGAGAAAGAAAGATATCGGACACTACAATGTTGCAATCCTTTAAAAAACCATAATCATTCTGTGAAAAACATAAAGAGACTAAGAAATGTGCCTGAATGGAAGTGTGATATGTTTCCTGATATGATGCCAAAGATATCAAAAAATTGTGATAATTGTAGGAAGCAGATTGGTTCATTGAAAAATATGCAAGAAAATGATTGCAGTTTGGATGATGATGATGAAACAAGCTATGATCCTCCACCTTCAGCTGTTCTGGAGACACTAAATACATCTCTTCAGGAATTAGAGTCCCCTGTATGTAGTACAAATCTTCAGATGAAGCAGTATTCAACCAAAAAATTTAAAAAAACATTGGGTTAGCACTTAAAAAACAACTATTTGCTAATGCAGAGGATTCTTCAGAAAATGAATGTGACTCACTGAAACAATCTGTCATAGGTAATCTGAAAACTAGCTTTTCTTCAAGTAGTAGGAAAAAGAAAGTAATGCTACTAACCTGTTTGCCTGAATCTTGGAGTATAAGAAAGAAAATGTGTGAATTCAATGATCCTAACTACATGGTACGCCAGGCAAAATGGCTTTTGAAGGAAAGAGGTATATTAGAAAGTCCTGACCAAAAACTGGGAAAGAATCTGTCACAAGAAGTTGTGCAAACAGTATACTCTTTTTATGAAAATGATGAAATAAGTAGAGTAATGCCAGGAAAGAGAGACTGTGTAACTGTGAAGGGGGAGAATGGAGATAAAACAGTTATATCTAAAAGACTTATTTTGTGCAATTTAAAAAAAGCATATAACATTTTCAAAGATAAATTTCAAGAAATGAAGATTGGGTTTTCTAAATTTGCAGAACTGCACCCAAAACATTGCATTTTAGCAGGACATAGTAGAATATGTCCTGCTAAAAAGCTACAGTATCATACACTGACGGGAAAAAAAATCCCAACACCAAGAAGGGGTTGTGTTAGATAAACGACAGTTGGTAGGTGGTGAGAGTACATCTGTAAGATGACGTCTATGCAAATTTCGCGCTCGGCGCATACGTGTGGCGCTTAAGTAGCGCCCCTCGGAACATGCAAAGCAGGTTTGTTGTAAATACGCGCTGTAACGTTCGTGAGCGTTAGTTATCGTTGAGATTCGACGTAGAGTGTTGATGTTAGTCAAGAATGCCTTTAAGAAGACGAAGAAGCCATTATCAACAGCTCACAGAGTTTGAACGAGGTCGTGTAATAGGACTATGAGAAGGTGGATTTTCTTTCCACAATATTGCAGAACGACTTGGCAGGAATGTAGCCACTGTGCATGATTGTTGGCAGCGGTGGTCAAGGGAAGATACTGCCTCAAGAAGACCGGGTTCCAGCTGGCCACGTGGCACTACTGAGAGGGAAGACCACCGTGTACGGCGTATGGCCGTGGTGCATCGTACCGCGTCTGCGACAGCAATTCGAGCTGCAGTTGCCACCACAGTGACATAACGAACTGTTACAAATCGGTTACTTGAAGGACAGCTCCGAGCCAGATGCCCTGTAGCGTGCATTCCACTTACTCCAAACCACTGCTGTTTGCGACGTCAGTGGTGCCAAGCTAGAGCTCATTGGAGGACGGAGTGGAGATCTGTTGTGTTTTCTGACGAAAGCCGGTTCTGCCTGGGTGCCAGTGATGGCCGTGTGTTGGTTAGGAGGTGGCCAGGTGAGCGCCTGCAACCAACCTGTCTGCGGCCGAGACACACTGGACCTACACTTGGAGTTATGGTCTGGGGAGCAATTTCCTATGAGAGCAGGAGCACTCTCGTGGTTATCCCACGCACCCTGACGGCACAGTTGTACGTCGGTCTGGTGATTCAACCTGTTGTGCTGCCATTCATGAACAGCATTCCAGGGTGTGTTTTCCAACAGGATACCGCTCGCCCGCATACCGCTGTTGTAACCCAACATGCTCTACAGAGTGTCGACATGTTGCCGTGGCCTGCTAGATCACCAGATCTTTCACCAATCGAGCACGTATGGGACATCATTGGACGACAACTCCAGCCTCACCCCCAACCAGCATTAACCGTCCCTGTATTGACTGACCTAGTGCAACAGGCATGGAACTCCATCCCACAAACTGACATTCAGCACCTGTACGACACAATGCATGAATGTTTGCGTGCTTGCATTCAACATTCTGGCGGTTACACCGGTTATTAATGTATCAGCATTTCACATTTAAAATGGCTCTTCTCGCGCTTACATTAAGCTGTGATCTTGAAACCTTAATCGATTAAATGTTACCTATACAAATGTATTGCCGCCATTTCATTCCTCTACAACTATTTTTCGTGGTGTTGGGATTTTTTTCTGTCAGTGTATATAGAAATAGTGGAACATGTCCTGCCAAAATCCTACAGTATCATATATAGGAAGCACTAAAAATAAACTAAAACATCGTTTACAACAGCACCTACGGAATTGGCAAAAAAAAGAAGCAAAAATTGCATTGGTCCAGTACTGTATTGAACAAAAGCAATACCCAAAGTTTGAAGTTTGATGAAATAAAAATTATTAAGAATTGTCGTATGGAAAGGCATTTGAGATTGGCGGAGACAGTGTTGATTGAAAAAAAGACACACAGGTTATGTAATGTTAATGATCCTAACAGCTTAAACACATAATGGAAGGATTTGATCAGAAAGGAAAGCTGCAGAGAAGAACAGATTGGAAAAGGCAAGAAAAAAAAAATGTAATATTGAAAAAAAAAAGAAGGGGAAAAAAATGTTAGAATATAAGATGATCAGTTTCAAGAATCAAATACGATCAGCTATCGAACAGATATTTATAAATACGAAAGGAAAAGAAGGCTATTGGGTCATCTGATAGATGGCGCCACTGTGCCTGAACGACGGGGAAACAGGAATGAGACTACGATGATGCTACGCGATCACTGGAACATTCGCAACGTTTCGTGGGTGGTGACGGGTGATGCATCTGTTGCATCCGCTCCTTGAGAATGGCCTGGGCAGAGGTTGAAAGTGCTTGGATATTATGCTTATTTCTGAGTGGAGAGAGGTTCGTGATTGTTGAGTATAGTGGTTGTGTCAGGTATTTAGGTTTGTTTTAATTGGGCACTGATGCGCAATTGTAAATAATTATGGGTTACAGTTTTTTTAACTTTGACGTTTTAGGAAATGTGTAATATAGGTTTTTATTGATTAAAGTGTTTTAGGAGTTCAATTATGTATATTTGTGGTAGATTATTTTGAATCCGAATTTGGTCATAGGGAAAAGAAGGGAAGGTAATAAAATTTGCGTGAATTGAAAAATATATATATATATATTTTTTTCCGGTTTTGAACCACGATGTAAATAAGAAAAATACGCGTTGGAAATGTGTAGAGACGGAAACCTCCTAAAAGATTTAGGGAATAAATGTGAGTAACCTCAAAATATAGATTGTCTAAATGGCACGTGAATAATTAAGCAGCTAGATGACATTTGACATTTGCAATGCTGTATGAATATATGATAGTGGAACACACTCAGTATGTGTTTGCACTACACATCAAAGTGTCCAACTAATGATAGAAAATGCTAAGCTTGGTGTGTTAACCAATGGAGAATTGGCCTCTTATAAAACACTGTTTGGCAAAAGGGCTGTGCAACCCAGCATCAATTCACTGCATTTTGCGAAACTGTAGTTCTTGCCCAGGAAGCAACCCAATAAACAGTACACTACAAAATGCAAAAATGCATTTGATAATAATATGGTTGAAAATATCACTTTTCGACAGTGGGTTTCAGTAAACAGATGTAACTTGGAAACAATGCAGACCTCATCGGAGTTTATTGAATTATTTTCTGAAAAATTTACTACATTGATACTCCATGATTTTCTAGCTAAGCAGCAAATCTCTTTTATAAATGAAGTAAAGGAAAACTTGAATGAGGGTGAATATGTTGTTACATGTGACTTCTCTGAGAATTACACTTTTGTGATCCAAGATGAGGCCCAGAGTTATCATTGGTCAAGTGATCATGTAACAGTGCACCCCTTTGTAGTGTATTACAAAGGAGAGAAGAAAAAAGAGCACATGAGCTATGTCATAATTTCTAACTGTCTAGAGCATAACACCATAGCAGTCTACTGTTTTTAAAAAAAGCTAATTCAATTTTTAAAAACCAAATTTCAAACTGATATGCAGAAGATATACTACTTTTCAGATGGCAGTGCAGCCCAATTCAAGAATAAAAAGAATTTTTGTAAACTTATGTTTCCACAAATAAGATTTTGGCATTGAAACAGAATGGCATTTTTTTGCCTCTGCTCATGGAAAAGGACCTTGCGATGGTGTCGGTGGCACTGTTAAGAGTTTAGCAACAAAAGCAAGTCTGCAGAGGCCATATGATAACCAAATTCTTACTCCACAACAACTTTTTGATTGGGCAGTTACATTACATCTGTACACTTTGAATTTTCAACACAAAAAGAGTACATTGAAACTGAAACATTTCAGAAGAAATTCATATTAACAGTTCATATTCCGACTAATCATCATGATCATCATTGTCAACCATTATCAATCCACTGCTGGACGAAGGTCTCCCCAAGTTTCCTCCACAACGGTCTGTCTTGTGCCAGTCTCCTCCATGTCACTCCCGCATACTTTCGAATTTCATCCACCCATCTCCCATGTGGTCTTCTTCTGGGTCTTTTACTGTCCCTTGGAATCCAATCTAAAATTTCGGCTGTCCATTGATGATCTGTCCTTCTGGAAGTATGTCCAGCCCATTGCCATTTCAGGGATTTTATTCTGGTCATGATGTCTTCCACTCTTGTCATTTTATGTCCAGCCCATTGCCATTTCAGGGATTTTATTCTGGTCATGATGTCTTCCACTCTTGTCATTTTTCGGATCCACGAGTTCCTCTTCTTATCTCTCCTGGTTACACCAAGCATGCACCTCTCCATGCTACCTTGAGTTGTCTGCAGCCTTTGTATGTCTCTTATAGTTAAGGTCCACGTCTCTGCACCATACGTAAGCACTGGAAGGATGCATTGATCAAACACTTTTCTTTTAAGACATAATGGCATATTGCTCTTGAAAATTATGCTGTTTCTTCCAAAAGCTCTCCAGGCAAGTTTTGTACGCTGATTCATTTCTTCATCAATGTGACCCTCACTTGATATCTGCTGTCCAAGATAAACGTATGTGCCTGTTATCTTCAAAAAACACAAGGCTAAGAGAAATGAAGACAATGAAATTTATAATCAAAGAAAGGTAAGAAAAAATAGAATAAAATATATAGGTGCATTCCCTTACTTGGAAGGTGTCAGTAAAGAAATTAATAGGCAATGTGCCAAATTTGACTTACAACTAGGAAGTTCAGTGAACACCTTGAAAAATCTGACTATTAACAAAAAACTGAGAGCAAAATATTAGAGGAATCAAGGTCTTACGAAATTCCCATTGCACACATACCCCCAATATCGTACATAGGGAGTACTAAAAACAGGTTAAGAAAAGGCTAAAACAACACGTAGCTCTGACTGGCAAAAAAGAAGCAAAAACTGCATTAGTGCAATTCTGTATTGACCACCAAACATTCCCAAAATTCGAAGAAATTGAAATGCTAAAAAGGAATAAAAAATCAGAGAGACTCATAGATGAAAATGGAGGAATCGATCCTAATTTATAAAAATAAAACAAGGGTGTGCAACCAGAATGACCCTAATACATTATCTAGCTTTTGGAAAGAGCTAATAAGACAAGAAAAAGAACAACAAAAGAAAAATCGACAAAAGAGAGAAGGGAAGAGGAATAGGAAATGAAATGAAGAAGAATGCAGAAAAACGACATCAATGACCATTTGAAGAGAGGGGGGGGGCGATATATATGTGTATTCAACCGAGAGAACAAGCTGGATTCAGGAGTGGCTACAGCACAATAGATCATATCCACGTACTGAGAGAACTAATTGAAAGAGCGAGGGAATATGAACTTCCATTGTGCATGGCTCTTATCGATTATGAAAAGGCCTTTGATTCGGTGAAACCATCAGCAGTTACAATGGCTCTGAAATCCTGCGGTATTGAAGATGCGTTCATTAATATTATTAATAACGTCTATGAAAATGCAAGTGCAAAGATTCGGCTGTTTGAAAATACAACACACATAAAAATTTGAAAGGGTGTGAGACAAGGTGACACCATATCTCTGAAGCTCTTTAATGCCACATTGGAAAATGTCTTTCAATCACTGAACTGGGAAAACAAAGGGATAAAGATTAATGGAGATTATCTAACCCACCTTCGTTTTGCTGCTGACGTCATTTTTGCAACTACCCCATCAGAGCTGCAGAGTATGATCCAGGAACTTGCTGACAGGAGTAAAGAAGTGGGATTAAAAATGAACTTTCAGAAGACAAAAGTGATGTTCAATGCTTTTACAAGAAATGAAGATTTATCGATTGATAGAGAAAAGCTGGAGATAACAGACACGTACGTTTATCTTGGACAGCAGATATCAAGTGAGGGTCACATTGATGAAGAAATTAATTGGTGTACAAAACTTGCCTGGAGAGCTTTTGAAAGAAACAGCATAATTTTCAAGAGCAATGTGCCATTATGTCTTTAAAGAAAAGTGTTTGATCAATGCATCCTTCCATTGCTTACGTATGGTGCAGAGACGTGGACCTTAACTAAAAGAGACATACAAAGGCTGCAGACAACTCAAAGAAGCATGGAGAGGTGCATGCTTGATGTAACCAGGAGAGATAAGAAGAGGAACTCGTGGATCCGAAAAATGACAAGAGTGGAAGACATCATGATCAGAGTTAAATCCCTGAAATGGCAATGGGCTGGACATACTGCCAGAAGGACAGACCATCGATGGACAGCCGAAATTTTAGATTAGATTCCAAGGGACAGGAAAAGACCCAGAAGAAGACCACATGGGAGATGGGTGGATGAAATTCGAAAGTATGCGGTAGTGACATGGAGGAGACTGGCACAAGACAGACGTTGTGGAGGAAACTTGGAGAGACCTTCGTCCGGCAGTGGATTGATAATGGTTGACAATGATGATGACACACTATCTACCAACAAGTAATTGGACACCTGAGATAGCAAAGGAAAACAAAGTTTATTCACCTTCAATAGTTGGTGGAGCCTCCATGAGCGGCGATTACAGCTGTGACCCTCTGGGGCATACTCTCAACAGGCGTTGTATGACGGCTAGCAGTATTTTCTTCCACTCGGCTTGGAAAAGACAGGTCAGTTCCTTCACTTATTTCGGAGGGGGGGTCGATGCTCCAACTCGTCCCAGAGGTGCTCGATAGGATTAAGTTCTGGGCTGTGAGCAGGGCAGTCCATTCAATTAACCCCATTGTCACCATACCAAGCCATGGTGGACCTCGCAACATGACAGGTGGCATTGTCATCCTGAAAGTAACATGGGTCCACCCCGTAAAACTGCCACAACGTAGGAAGCACATTTTCATCCAAAATGGTGCAGTAGGTCTCGGCGTTGAGTCTACCAGGAATTTCGACCAATGGTCCGTGCCATACCAGGAGAAACACCCCCATAGCATAATTCCACCGCCGCCGAACTTCACAGTTGGCACAATACATTCGGCCGAACGGTAGAGGGTGAACCTTGATTTGTTGCTCCAGAGAACCTGTTTCCACTGTTGACGTTCTTTGCACCACATTAGCCGAGCAGCGCTATTGGACTTGGTGATCAAAGGCTTGTGGGCGGCAGCACGTTCACGATAACTGAGCAGATGGGCTTCCTTACAGATCGTATTAATCGAAAGAACACTCCCGGATGCCTGTTGAAACTCCTCACAGATGTGGCCCATCGATTTGGTGCAGTTCTTCTGAATTTCACTGGCCAGCACCCTTCGGTCTCTGACTCCCAGTTTTGTGGGTCTGCTGGGTCGGGGCACATTCCGACAGTCACCTCTCATCTTCCACTTGTTAATCACGTAGGCCACTGTCGATTTTGGGTACTTCAACTCGCTGGATATGTCGCGTATGGATTGGCCATTTCTGTGATACCCGACGATTACACCTTTCTCGAAATCAGAGAGCTCCGAACTGCGTGGCATCTTGCATGCGACTGGTTGCGTTGTTGTTTCCCACACGATATTCAACGGCGGCAGCCGTGACATGTATCAGGACCGCAGATATCGTCGATTGCAGGGGTGTCCAATTACTTGTTGTTAGATAGTGTATAAAAAAAGAAAAGAAAAAAAGGTCAAATTAGTGAAACGTAGATGGCGTCAGCTAGGTTTAATTAAGAAAAGTATCTAATACAGCGTATCCGAGGAACGGCAACGTGGGGTATCGGACTCCATTGACAAGAAATAAACCATGAACATCGGTGGGAAAGTCTTCACGCTCCTGAGGATGGCCAAAGACTGGGTAAAAAATTTAGAGCATTAATAACGGTAAAGAATTGAAGTTGTTGAATCCTTAAGTGAAAATCTACTGAATCTACCCAAAGTAGGCAGAGTGTTGGATGTGAAAGGTAGATGCACGTACAACGGACAATATAACAATAGCGTCAACGAAGACCTTAAACATGCATGAAAAGTGAATAATCGCTAGAAACGGAATGCCCAGGTAAGCATTATCCAACTAGAATATTTCCAAATTTCTAGAAGAGCGTTTTAGTTGATCTGTTACCATCAAAGGGACACAGAGGTTACATTACATGCCTTTATACCGATAGCATCAAGCACATCAAAAATATTGGTAAAAACGTTTTCAGATATAACATAATCTACTGTTGAAACAGTCACAAAATCTCCAAAAAAACTGGCTTTGAGAGATATTCATGGATACATTACTGCCATCTATGACAAGAAATGGTGGCTAGCTTATGTTTTAACAAAAGACAAAGGTTTTGATGAAGTTAAAGTTACTTTCCTTCACCCAGCTGGCCCATCACTATCTTACACATATCCTACAAAACCTGATATTCTGTGGGTATCTGTAAATGATGTTCTTTGTAAAGTAAACCCAGTAACTTCAACAGGAAGAATATATCAAATTCCTGGGGATGATACTGTAAAAACAAATGAAGCGTTTAAAAAGAAGTGAAATCTTAAAACACATACTGTTTGTATCAGGTTTCGCAAGTGACATTTCGAATGTATGTGTTAACAGTAAATTTGAATGTGTACATGTATTAAGAATAAAGAGTGAAGATTTATTTACGGGTAAGTTATGTATATTTCCGTTTAAATCTATAAATTTTACAAAAAATGTAATTTTTTTTAGTGAAATATGTATTTTTGAAATTTTATAAAGGTGTGAACCCATGACAGTCCCACTTTCATACTTAGGGAATTAGTTAACAATAATGTGAAATGTTGTATATAATTTTTTGAAAATTTTTGAAGATGCACTTTTTGATAAATTAAAAATTTAAATTTAAATTTGAAAAACAATTTTCATCTCAAACCCATATTGTGTTGTATATCATAGGAAAGCTCTTGGAAAATGCTGTTAAATGACACCTCTCCCATCATTTTAGCTTAATTAGAAGAGTTGCTACAGCAATTTGAAATTATGGCAGTGGGGTGTTTTTTGGCGATTTTTGACAACTTCACATCGTCATATTTTTAAAATGGGTCGACATATTTTAATAAAATTAGGTATTTTTCTTCAACTATATGTAGGCTACCTCTGTGCCAAGTTTCATCAAAATCTGAGATGGTGGGGTAAAATCACTGTGTTGACTTGACATGGAATGACTCATCTGCAAAATTTGCTAATAACTTGGAAACTATCTGTGTACAGCGTACGTCTACATTCTGCTACTATGGGCATGTAGTTTAATTTCTGAAATTTAAAGGTGTTATTCAATGCCCAGTTGTGAATACATGATATTTAGCTTGTCATTTCCATGGAGTTTTTTTAATACTCTGTAATATAACTAAGTTCCCTACTTAATCTAACATTTTCTTAATAACTAGAAAGATTGTTATGCATTGTGTGAATGTATTTTTGTGATATAATGTATTTTTGTGTGAATGTATTTTTGTGGTAAAGGCACTTTATTAAAGTAAAAATGAGTTCTTAAAATGGCATTGTTATAGCTTAAGTCTTGTAAACCATGACTACATTCTATCACCTGTTCAAATTCAAAGATTTCCACAACCAGTTATGTGTTCAGTTATTTTAGTCAAAGCTCGTGGGAAGTTGACTTCACTGTTCCTAAATCATAGAATTGAAATAATTAAATTTTAACTGTGCAATGGCATACTTAACTAACATTTTGGCAGATCCATTAGAAGATGGGCCTTATCAAAACTGTTCTCTGTTGAAGATATCAGTTAAGAAATGTCCCTTGTGATTCAAAAATTACTTCTGACAAAATATTTTTTTTTTTTTTTACTAAAGAAAGACCTATTTTTTATAAACAATTCAATCTTTTCTACTTTTCATCGTCCAATTTATGCATTCCTTCGTGATGAGTGATTAAAATGGGTGTTGGTTATGTATACACACATAGTAAAGGTAGTACAATAAAAATGAAAACCATAACACAACTGAAAACAAACCTAAGGTTTGTTTTTATCGTATATTAATTTCACAATTTAGGCAGCAGTGTAACAATGAACCAAATTGTGTATTGACAAGGAGTGAAGAGGGAATAAATTACATTCAGTGGTCAAAAAAACCAGTACTCCTGTGCACTGGATTTTCGCCCCCTCCTACCAGTGAATCCCCCTTCCTTGCCAATTTAAAGTAGCACTTCGGGAACATATTCCAATGATGAAGAGGTCCAGGAAGTTATGGGGATATGGTTGAGACATGAAGTTTGTTTTGAAGAATCAACACAAGGAACAAAGATGTGTGAAGTGCTTTATTTAAGGGCTGTTACATTGAAGTCTAATAGTATATAATGTTGCCAACATATGAGGTACAGGTATCTGATGACATAGAACTCATAGAATATCCCTGAAATTTTTAGTATTGCTTTTGCATAATTAGTTTTTCAGAGTATAAGTAATAGTGCTGCTGGTTTATCAACAGTTTCATTATGCCTTTTCAACTTTTATTGGTGTTCACTCATGTGTTTTGTTTTCAGCCAAACCGCAATGCTGCTGTAGTAGAAAAACTAGAAAGCAAAAAGTAACACAGGGATCGCATTCCTCCTAAAATTCCTAATATTTTGTGACCCTCCTTAAATTCCTAAAATTATACCTAAAATTTGCTATTCATCCTAAAATTTTCGTAAGCTTATTTATTAAAAACACAACCGTTATTAACGCCAATAAATTTACCATTACGCAGGGTGCGCACAGCGTGCTTGAAAACCTGGAAAGTCCTGGAAAATCATGATTACGTTTTCAAGGCCTGGAATATCCTGGAAAAACGGTGTTTTTTTAATGCCGTCTTGAAAAGCCTTGAAATTTGAAATTAGTGCTTAAAAAATGCCCTTTTAGGAAATCGTGTTACTGTTACCCCTTCATTTTTTAAAGTTCCTTTTCTCTGTTCTCAAAGAAACCACCGGCAGCGGTTTCCGATGTGCACCAAATCCTAATTTGGCTGGGGGGAAAAAAAGAAAAAAAAAAGGCACTACTTCCAGTGCAATAAAATTGGAGGATTACTAGTAGGTCGAAGGGGAGCTTGATGTCCGTCCGAGCAATTGAGAACAGAAGGGGAAAGAAGAGGCATTTAGCATTTGCAGGGGGTCGCATATGTACCAAGTCAGCTGGCATCCAGCAGTGAGGAGTATGCCTGAACAACACATTCATCTTCTTCTTGTTTATGTGCATGCCACCCTCCCTCCCCTCAAGAGACTTCCACTACTTATGATAAAAAATAAGAAAACTATCTTTGCGAATTTTTCCACGAAAGTGACTGAAATTTTTACATTCACTGTAATTGGATTACAGAAGCTCACTTCCAAAATTCCAGTTGAATCGGTTTAAAACTTTAAAAGTTAGCATTGGTAATTTTTATTATAGACAAGTATGTGTGCCTCTTTGGACAGAGTGAGCCTCCAGCAGAAAGGGTGTTACCATAGCAACGGTTGATTGACAGCTGGGAGCACTGATCCTGAAGCCCTTGGTTGGGAAGAAAGCAAACACCCGTTTATCACTTCCACAGCACAAAAGGACTAGGAGAATATTTTCAGAAATCCATTTTTTCTGAATTTTGAAAATAACACAGTAAAATTTTTACAGTAGTTAAGATACATCACAATAAAGTTCTAGTGCAAATTTCGCCAAATTCCGTTAGGAACTTTAGCAGATGCAAAAAAAAAAAAAAAAAAAAAGAACGTTGCATAATCAGATTGAAGAAAAAAGAAACAGTAATTATAAATTACGGGAAAAGCAAGTGAATTATTTTTTAGATGCCATGGTTTATTTAAACAGTGATACTTAAATTTTTTTCTGTGATGATATGGACTCTATTTGAATTACAAACACGTTTTTATTCAGACGTCTGAGTTACTGTTTTAATAAAAAAATCATCTATAATTAAAAAGTTTTCAATGGATTTAAGCAATATTCAGCAGATAAACAAACGTATTTTAGTAAATTGCAACATCATGACGTAAATTTGGTAATTTAATTTTGTCGAAAATTGGGGAGCATTTTTTTTTTTACAGTTTCTATTATAGTTAAAGTAAGGAGGAAGGGTGCAACTTGACAGTTCAGTGAGCTGCAGGTGGTGATTTATGGCGATGTGCCAAATGAAAAGAAGCCATTCCATCAGGTAATTCCAAAGGTTGTGTTGTGTGGACGCGTCCTCCTGCTGTTTGATCTTAATTGGAATGTTTTTGTGCATGGGGGGAGGGTCGAGAGAAATATCCGTTTCAGCTTTACAGCTTCAGCTTTCACGGCTCTTTTTTTTTTTTTTCTTGGTAATAAATAAAAATCATAGTTGCTGCATTCACCATTGATCCATGTTTGCATTTCTTGAATATAAACAGCAGACAATCAGAAACATAGTGTTGGGCGGGTCTTGATGATCTTCATTTTGCATATGCTGAATTCAGTTCTGTGGGAATAAGGAATGACTTATACTGTGAATATATACAAAACTACATATTTTTTGAGCTGAAAAAAATAGGTCTACTTGTACACAGTAGCTAAAGTGTGAACTCAGATGAAGACAATCAGACATACGGACGTCTGATTCCATAAAAAAAATCAACATAGTTTTTTATTTACACTTACAGGTAAAAAAGCAAAAACATGTTTTTAAACGTTATAAAGGAAAACGGATTTTTGAAACGCATGACTTGATGATCTTAATTTCTGAAAGTTTCTTTTTTCCACATCCTTTTTTTTTCAATTACAATACACTGTAACAGGATACTGTGTGTTATATCACTTAGAGATATGGCAGATTTTCGGTTGCTGATATCCGCGATCGTAAGCGGTAGTTGCATTGCGATTGTTGATGATGACAAGATAAATACTGGAGTGATGTAAAATGTTGCATAAACTAAAAAAATAAAATAAATAAAGCCCTCCCCCCACCCCGAACTTTTATGCGGTCATCATAGCTGATCAACCATTTCATTCCATGAACATCAGCACATTTCAATCATTTGAACATTGGGGGTATCTGAAGGAATTCAGCCGTGCTTAAGCGCCCTAGCGCAACGAAAACATGCTAATTTTGGACAGTTCTATTCCCTTCCCTCTACCATCCCTAATAATTGAGAGTGCATACATTGAGAGTGTTTCAAATATTCTATTTATGAGCTAGTTTTCGCGCTGTTTGTTATGCTTTTATTTTCGAAGAAAGAGAGGGAAAATAAGGAAAAGCAGCTAGAGAAAAAAAGAAAAGCTGAGTTTGATGACAAAATAAAAGAAAATGATGCAGAAATAAATAGGCTTAAAAAAGATAAAGAAGCCTCCTAGCAGTAATTCAAGAGGGAACAGGAAGAATGAGAAAAGCTGTAGAAAAACAAAATACTGTTGAAATAGCAGTTGCCTCTAACTTGATCATACAAGGTTCAGCTGAAATAAAAGAAAACTGAAAGTAAATTAGTTGTGGTGGAAGCAGAAAAAGATAGGCTAATCAGGAAAAGGTTAAAACAATAATATGAAAAAAGTAATGGTCAGTGAACAATTGTACATAGTTCTTGGTTTTCAATTACCTTTTTAGGATATTATAGTTTAATGTGAAACCTGAAAACTTTACTGTGAAAATCGTGAATTGCTTCTGGTTCAACAGCATATTAATGTTCAAAGTGAAACTTGAATGTGGTAAATATACTTGAATATGATAATAACACGTGAAAAGATAAGAACTGAACATTAGAAGTAAATCATACTTAAACTTTAGACATTAGACGTTATGCAAAAAATTTGGGTGTGAACTTCGACCATATATACTAATGGACTGCGCATTGGCAATAGCTGCATCAAAGCCGCCATGGCTCAAACATTGGGCACGTCATCATCAGACTCCAAATTTCGTGTACAAATGCTGTTATGATTACTAATTTACGCTGCAGAACTTCAGTGTTTTCGGTGTATTATGTGAATGCACCTCATATATAATGAAAACTCTTCAGGTAAGTTTACTTATGAGCTATATACATGCATGATCATGTTGTTTACATTTTGTGATTTATAATGTGATGAACATTTGCGAAGAATTTGGAACATGCATTCCATTTTTTTCTTAAGTTACTATATTTTTATATCAATAGCTGCAAGTTTCTGGTTAAGTAATTGAACTTTATTGACTTAGGTATTTAATTCGTTTCTTACCCATGAAAAATCATAGAACTTTCTTTACTATATCGGTCAGAGCAACCATAAGCACAGCAGGTGTAACCCATCTTTTTGACTGTTGTCATGTGATTTTATGTTGGAGCCAGAAATTTTGTTGTCATGCGCAGTCTATCAGTATATATGGTTGAAGGGTGTGAAGCAAACTCTTTACAATGTATACAAAGTTGTTTTACTAGATGTATACAAATATATACATCTAGTTTTTATTGAAATACACTCCTAAAATTTTCCTAAAATTTTTCTAAAAATTCCTAAAATTCTTACCTAAAATTTTCCAGAAGTATGCTATGATCCCTGGTAACATTTTTGTGTAAATGTACTTACTTTCTAATGTGATTTTACTACTGGAGTTTATGGAGGTGGGATGGTATTTATTGCATTGTGTTCTTATGTGTTGCCGATTTGTTTTGTTTCAGGGAATAAGTTGTCAGTGTTGCTGATTATATGGAAGCTTGTTACATGGTGAAATATGAAATGGTTAATGTGCATGAAACATGTTTCAAATTGTGCATCAAAATTTTTTTATCCCCATTTCACAAAATGGCAAAGTTTGAAGTCTTGGTTTTGTTGAACCATTACTTGAAGCAGGGGTTTAGGTCAATCAGCTTATATCTGATTCGAGAATTTTGCTGCTGAATTCAAGAGAGAGAAAGGTTTGAGAACACTGTCTGTGGCTGATTTAGATGCCTTGCTCATGGCTGTTAAAGTAAATCCAACAACCAGCACCCACAAATTGTCAGCCAAGACAATTTGTGGGTGCTGGTTGTTTCCACATCCACCATTGTTGACAACCTGCACAAGCTTGGAAACTTTTTGTTTATTATAATGGTGTGATTGTTGTGAATTCATAGATGCCAAACCCTGGAAGTTGTTTTCAGTAATAAACATGTTTTTTCAGTAGTTTTCAATAAGCTAGCTCACACATACAGGCAAATTGAAGTATCTAGAATGGCAACAAATTCCAGTCTGTCACAACAATTATTACAGTGAAAAGAAAAGAATAAATACATTAAACAATAATTTGCTAGCAGTAGAATTAGAAATGCTGTTGAAAGGAAAAATACTTTTAGAAATCTTTCAGATGTTTTCTTCCCCCCCCCCCACCTCTCACTCACACACACGCACACACACTTTACTGAAGAACTAATCTGTAGGCAAACTTACCCTGTGATTTTTAGTTTGTATTTCATAGTTTGTATAGCCAGATAGGTTTCAGCATTCATTCATCCTGACGTTTAGGACTAGACTATAATTTCATCCACCATGTTGAAAGAACTTTCATCCTGAGAACCATCTTTCATTATTTTTAACTTTGAGATATGAATACTTATGAGCACCATGTATCAATTCTGACAGATCGTCTATCTCTTTACTTCCGTTTTTGGAAAAACTTTCCCTCCCTTATCAAGCTGAAACGTAAACATTTGTGAGGTAAAGTAATATTTAACAACAATATGTGACAGTGGAATGATAGTCTAAATTAACAAAAACAGAGATTACGGGAGAAATGCGCGCTCCATCCAACTTCCATTTGCAGAAATTTTCCCTCCATTTTTAAACTGAATTACATATATTTATGGAATAAAATGATATTTAACAACAATAGAGAGCAGAAGAAACATTGTGAAACACTGAATTCACAAATTACGGTGACATTTTTGCTCCATCCGATTTCCAGTTTTGGAGATTGTTGCCAGGGTCCAATGTTCTTCCAGGCTTTGGGTCAGGGGATGACCTTTTTCATTTAACACTGTTTTTGCCTTTCTAGCAATAAAATTAGACCCTCCAAATTCAGTTTAATTTTTTTAGAGTCCAGCTTTTTGGAAAGTGTAGTTTAAGAAAACTGCATTCTAACACTTTTGTCTGTAGTAGCATTGAGACTTTTCTTTCAATTGATTAATAATTTCATTGTCAATAATGTTTTACAGTGTCAGATTCCAGTGGTACCTGGATTTAAATGAAGTGACTTTACCATTCAAAAAGCTTCCGTCACTTTTTTAATCTTTGCTTCTTGGTATTTTTTTCAATCAAACGTTTTTCTTTTAACAGGTATTTCTTTGATAGCAGTCAGACTTTTTGTTCAAAGCATTAATTGCCTCTTTTTCTCTGGAGTTGACAATGTATTTTGAATTGGTACTTCAGGTAACATTCAAATGGTCTGGTGATTCTGAGCTGTCTGAATGTGCAAGCCTTCTTGCTCAGTTAAAATCTCTAAGTATTCTATGACACCCATCACATATATTGTCACCTTCATGTTAATTGGCATTATGTCTCAAAATATTTTCATTTACAGATCTCAATTGTGTTTCTTATAATAATTATCAGGGGTGGGGAATTCCGGAAAAATCTCACCAGCCAGGGATTTTTGCCACTAGCCAAGAAGACACGATATAGGCACGTTACAACAACAGTGTACAGGGATGGGATATGACACCAAATTTTGAATTTCTGCCCCTATGTAATACAAATACATATATACACTATACCAGATTTAAAAAAATCCCCATGAAACCTTTGATTTATAACGGTGATGCACATGACACCAATTTATTTATTTTATAATTAAATATTTCTATACCCAATTAATAATGATAAATTCAGCTTTGTTTCTTTCTCAATTTTTACCTCAATTATTCAGCATCACAAAAAATAAATATATGTCACTTGTACATGCTTTTGTTCCATCCCAAAGTACCACTTATCTAGATAGTCTACTGTTGATCAAAATTTTCCAATAATGTCCCATTAATGCGTATATTTAGGAGACTGTTCATACTTCTGTTGACTAATGAGAGGTCTTCAAGTGATTTTTGATACTTAAAATTCATCTGGCTGAAGCCTTGTTTGCAGGTTGATGTTGATGCTTTGGTATTACACAAAGAAGCGAAAACAACTCAATATGTAAAAAAAACTTCTCCTTATGTTCAGTAATACTTTAAAAGTAGTTCAACTTTCAAGTTCTGGCTACATATTTTGAAGTCAAACCATTCGTCTACCACACTTTTTAGATATCTTTCTCATTGTTTTTATGTTTGATTACTTCTTTTTAAAATGATGCAAGACAATTTTTGATTTCATTGTCTCCAAAGTCACTTAAATCTTTTCCAGTGGGCGAAATGAATGTGTCAAAAACATATATTGAAGTGATTACAGTGGAATTAATGTCTAAAATCTTTCTGTCAATAAATATTTTTTTACAAAATCCCTCATAGTATTTCTGTCAGATTTGAAGAACTTTCCATTTGCAACATTTGTCAGAAGTACATCTTTATGGATCCTCCATTATAGGAGGCAAAAAGTTATTCTTCATATTTTCCTCTTTCTTTCTGCAAATTTTCTAATTTCTTTTTTGCTTTTCAAACTTTGTTGTTGAGTTGACATAAAAGCAAATGCCGTTTTTGGAAAGCGAGGGACAAGTCAAAGAAAATCTAGGAGAAAACAGAGGGTTGCCAGAAATCGGAAACCTTTTATTTTTCTTTACTACGCCTTCTGCATTTTTGCTACCTTGTTTTTCATTCACTTCATTTCCTAAATGTGCCCCAACTGGCTGGTAGCCATAAGAAAAGTGCTCACAGAAACTCCTACTTTAGATGCCACCCACCTCATATGGTGCAATTCCTGAATTTAAAAAAAAATTTGTGCTAATAAGTTGGCTATTTTTTT